>PVHX01000761.1:0-257497 GCA_004024805.1 Geosciurus inauris | reverse complement strand
AGTTTGTGACTTCTCGAATTTGATGACTTTGCAACCATCCGTTTGTCTCTAATGGATAGTTCTCTATCCCCCTAATGCTCAGAGGAAAGATCTAAGTTAGAGATATATACTTTAGAGTTAGTAAAAAGGTATGTGATTAAAAATTTGTTATCAAAATCTTTTGATGAGCCAGGTGCGGTGGCTCACACTTGTAATCCCAGCACTTTGGGAGACTGAGACAGGAGGATCGCGAGTTCAAAGCCAGCCTCAGCAATGGCAAGGTGTTAAGCAACTCAATGAGACCCTGTCTCTACATAAAACACAAAATAGGGCTGGGGATGTGGCTCAGTGGTCGAGTGCCCCTGAGTTCAATCCCTAGTACCAAAAAAAAAAAAAAAAAAAAAATCTTTTGATGACTCTGGAAACCCATTTTGGGTAGGTTTAAATTCCCTATGTAATGCTAGATAATTGTATTGAAGAATAACTCAGAGTTGTTTAGTTAGGTGCAAAAGTGGTTCATCCATGGATGAGGGAGATGGCCATCAGTCTATTGTCAAGAGATAAAGGCAAAACAGAGAAAGAAGGTAGGAATGTTTTTTTCAAAACATTCTGTGGACCTTGATGTGGCAACCATGGATGGGTCCCTTTGTGATCTCCCTTGAAAAGAGGACATGTCACCTAACCAGTTAGGTAACAACCTTCTAGTCCAGTGCCTTTGAGATCTGCCTTAATTTTCAAGCTGAGGTCTCACCCTTCCTGGGCAGGACCCAAAGACAGAGCACAGAAGGCAGGGGTTACTAAGGCCTGGTTACTTTTGATCGATTTGAGGCTCTGCTAGCTAACACCAATTTTTACACTTTTTGCCTCTAGAAAATAGCAGAGGGAGGAATAATTCTCAACTTATTTCATGAAGCCAGTATGACCCTGATACTGCCACTAGACAAAGACAATACAAATGGAAAACCAGAGACCAATACCTTTCATGAACTCAGACACAAAAATCCTTTAAAAAAATTATTTGCAAACTATATCCAGCAATGTTTTAAAAGAATCACACACCACGACCAAATGGGGCTTATTCCAGGTATGCAGGGTTGAGTCATTATTCAAAGATCAATCAATGTAAATGGTACACTTAAAAATGGTTAAAATGGTAAATTTTATGTAATGTACATTTTATCAAAACTTAAAAATCAATGTAATTCTTCATACATGTTACTAGATGGAAGTATTAATATTAATATTAATAGGTCATATTATTGATCTAGAAAAAAAATTTAACAAAATTCAACACCCATTTATGATAAAAAAAATCTCAGAAAATATAAATAAAGGAACTTCTTCAACTTAATATAAACATCTACAAAATACCTACAGCTTCCAGGTACAGTGGTATACACCTGTAATCTCAGATACTTGAGAGCCTGGGGCAGGAGGATCACAAGTTTGAGGACAAGTTCTGGGCAACTTACAGAGACCCCCATCTCAAAATAAAATTTATTTAAAAAAAATATCTGGAGATGTATCTGAAAGGCAGAATGTTCCTGGTTTTAACTTCCAGGAACTGCTTTCCCTCCCCCAAACACACAAATCTATAGCAAGAAATGTTCTTTTTGGTGGAAGAATGAATGTTTTCCTGTTAAGATCAGGAATAAGATAGAGAAGTCTATTCTCACTGATCTTATTCAGCATATTTCTAGAAGGTCTAGAAACTTCAACAAGGCCAAAACAGAAATAAAAGGCATAACAAATGGGAAGAAATAGATTATATTTGTTGAAGAATATTTTATTCTCTAAAGAAGATCACAAGGAATCTCAAAAAAAACTCTACATGTCTAATAGATCACAAGATACAAGATGCAAAACACCCAGGTGCACTTCTACATACTAACATTAAATATAATGGAACCAAAATTTAAAACACAATACCATTTTTAATCTCTTTTAGCAAAATTAAATATTTAGTTTGCATTTCCTGGAATTTTATATAAATTAAATCATACAGTACATATTATTTTTTTGATGCACTTTTTTCACTTGGCATCTGGGGGTTGAACCCAAAGGTGATTTACCACTGAGCTGCTCCTCAGCTCTTTATTTTTTAAAAAAAATTATTTTGAGACAAGATCTCATTAAGTTTCCCAGGCTGGGATTTAAAATATAAAATGTAAAATGTCTTAGTAGTCTATTTCTTTTTTATTGCTGAGTAGCATTCACTATATGTGTATACCACAATTGATTCTTTTGCTGATGAACATTTGGGTTGTGTCCACATTTTGACTATACAAATTAAGCTGCTTTGAACATTCATGTATAAATTAAGCTGCTTTGAACATTCATGTATTATATTTGTATAAGATTTTTTTTTCAATTCTTTTGGGCAAATACCTATGAATGAATGAATATCTCTATCTATCTATCTATCTATCTATCTATCTATCTATCTATCTATCTATCTAACTACACACACATCTGTGTCTAAGTGTTAGCTAAAGTAAATATTTAAAGTAATCATCATTTGTATGTCCCAATTTAAAGTTTTTCAGTTGTGCTAAGTTCTTTCCCCCAGTGTTGAGGACTGAATGAACCCAGGACCCCTAGCATACTAGGCGAGCACTCCATCACCAAGCTACATATCTAGCCTTTTTATTTTGAGATGGGGGTCCCAATAAGTTGCTCAGGCTGGCCGTGAACTTGTAATTGTTCTGTCTCAGCCTCCTGAGTGGCTGAAATTACAGGTGTGCACTACCACACTTGACTTGCTAGTAATTTTGATCATGTCAGGTAAGAGGCCTTCCACTGTCATGATATAAAGATTTCTATAATTATAAGCCCCAAGTTCCTGCTAAGCCATTATGTATCTTGCCTTAAGAGAAAGAAATGAAGTCCATCAGTTTCCTTAAGTTCTCTACTCCCCTCTGAATATCACTTCTAACTTTCAGAACTTTCAAGCTTCTTGCACCTTCACCCTTTAGGATTTGATTGTGAGGCTACACAAAGACTTGGCCTCAGAGGCCCAGAACTCTGCAAATACATGAAAACAGCTTTCCACTGCTATAAATAAAAACCTGAAACCTGTCACACTTGGTTAATATCACCCACATTAGGAGCCACAGACAGACAGGAAAGAGGCAAAAACAAAACATCTGTTGCTTTATATAGAAACCAAGCACATGCCAGAAAAACAAATCATTGGTTTTCAGGCACATGGAGATTTCAAACACCTCACCCCGTAAGATTCGATTTGTGTTAGGAAGTACCATATTCAGTCCTGGTTAGTGTCTGCAATACTCGGTACCAACTAGAGCAGAAGGAAACAGCAAGAGCTTCATTCTCTACCTCTGCTAACACCAACTGCCCAGAGCACGAAAAGTCTGCATCTCAGACTTGAGCCCTTCATTCAAAGACAGCTGCCCAGATAGGGTGATCTGAGGATGCCCCAAGCTTCCTTATCCAGTGATTGCACCCTAGATTCCACATTGCACACTAGCCTGGAAACTTGCAAGCTGAGGTGTTGTTTCATCAGCTATAATGCAAGTATGTGGCTGGCATGGCCCAGTACATCACATCAGTGAATTTGGAAATGATACTCACCACAAAAACATAGGATATGTGTGAAACAAGGAACAAGGAGAAATGGAAGTATAATATGCTGAACCCACAAATAGCAGGAGAGAGGAGCATTACATACCTTCTGAATAGCTAGAAGGTGGGTAATATGAGACCATACAAAACAGACTGGGAATATGCCAGAGAAGACTTCACCTTGGCCACCTTACCTAAGGCCAACTCTGCTAAATACTCAGGGGCTTATAATTGCTACCAAATCTACAAGACTGAGTGCTCTTGCAATTTCTTCTCAGAGAGGAATGGATATTTTACTCATTAATTCAACCAACATTTATTGAGGGTCTGCTAAGTGCCAGGCATTGCTCTGGGCACTAAAATATTGTGGTTAACAAAGAAGAAAAAATATGGAGCTTGCATCCTAGTGGGAGGAATATTGACATTAAATGGGATAAGAAAGGATAACTAATAGAATATAATAAGGTGGGAAGTGCTGTAGAGAGAAATTAAGTTGGGACATGAATAAAGAACAGCACAGGTCTACAACCATGCCATCTTGACCATACTCAATCTCATCTGATCTTGGAAGCTAAGTAGGGTTGGGCCTGGTTCACACTTGGATGGGAAAATGGCACAAGTGACCACTTCAACTAGGAAGGTCAGGAGAGCTTTGCTCCAGGTAGTAATTAATTAATAATTAAGTGCTTCTTAATTGTCTAACCCTTTTATTCCACTTCTTTCTTGTAGTGCAAAGATCCTGGGAAGTTCTAGACACACAGTGGAGACTGCATCTACAACTAGTGGTATAATATAAACGAGTGATCTTTCAACAATTTTGATCACAAACCCTATCAATAAAAATTGTGAACACCTGCTCTCAAAGTATACTAATATTTTCTTTAGAAATCATATACATGTTTAATGTATTCCACTTACTTTACATCAAACACAAAAAAGGATGACTTAAGGATGAAAAGATATATTTTTCATATCTAGGTAGCTATGATGATTTTAAATCACCATTTCCAGTAACACAAATGAATGTTGTCCACTAGGGCAAGGTTCATTGCTAAAAATAATGAATGGAAGTATCACAAATGTTTAAGTACTTAGAACCTGGCCAACTGCTTTCAGCTCTCATTAGAGATGATGAAAATATCTTACTAGGAGTAGATCTATTGACTCTTCATTGTCTGTCTGTGCTTGTGCTACTGGAAGTTTCTTCACAGGAAATTTCAAGAGCCATTCCTCCCCCGCCCCTTTCCTTCTCTCTCTCTTTCGTTCTTCTGTCTTCACCCTTCTCTGTCAACCACCTTAGCTTCTCTGCTAAGTCTTAGCCCCTTTCTCTGGCGTTTACCAGAGGCTCCCATACCTAAATATTTTCTGTCTTAGAAAAGGAAAGTTTGTGCATTCTCCTTGACCTAGTCTTAGTAGGAGAGGAGAGGAGAGGATGGGAAAGCTAGGAACATGCATGTATTTATAAATCTGCTCTTTCCTTCCACACCTATGAATATTGGATGGCAATGTGAATTAAGAAGGAATATCTACCCACAACCCACAAGAAAATCTGAAAGAGAACATAATTTTAAGTTCTTAAGGTTTGGAAACCATTCCTACTTAGATCCAGAAGGAGGTTTGGAGATAGAATTTTAATTACAACCTTGGACAAAAGTGAGAGAACCAGAAGTAATGAAATGATTCATAGAACCAAATCTTTAGAATCGACATGTCAAACAAAAGAATTAAAGATTGCTTATTTATTTTCACGTGATCATTTATACTCATTAAAAAGAGAATGAGCTAGGTAAATGGATATGCAAGATATGGTTGGTTGTAGGCAAGAAAGAACAGAGATTTTCAAATGTAAAGGGAAAACTATAGTCCAGGAATAGCTGAACTTAATCCCATCAGAAGATAGCAGAGGATATGCACATTCTTCTAGAATGGGAAAATCATCAAAGATATTCAAGAGGTAAAACAGGAATATTCAGTGGTAGAAATCTCTCAAGGAATAGGGCACAGCCAAAGGATTTACAAACCTGAATTAACACTCCTGACTAGGAGAGAATTTACTGGCGTGCACTGGTGGGAGAAAAAGACAAAACAAAAAGAAAACAGGTGCACAGTGATGAGTTGGGCTGCAAGAAGAGAAATGAAAAGGGCAAGAGTGAGTGAAATGAAATATCCTTAAAACCCAAGAAAATGAAAGAAATGTGGCAGCAAGTTAAACAGAGAAGATAGCAAGGTAAACTACTAAAAGAGAAACTTGTGCAGAAGTTTTTACAGAATGTTTTCAGAATACTCAGAGTTGGGGGAAATGTTTTGAAGACTTCAATTTCTTTCTAAATGTCTCCTTGGCTGAAAGTGAGTCTCTTGTTCATTCTTAAAGCCATTGTTGGCAAGGGAATGGCACTGTCATGTTGGGATCAGATCTTCAAGGTTCACAAAGGATGCTGCGACACCTGTGGCATACAGCCACCTAAGACTAAAGAAAATGGGGACTCCAGAGAAAGAAGAAAGTGGGGATGATTGTTGGGTAAAGAATCAAAGCCAAGCGCCTGCAATCTCAGCACTTAAGGAGGCTGAGACAGGAGAATCGCGAGTTCAAAGCCAGCCTCAGCAACGGCGAGGCTCTAAGCAACTCAGTGAGACGCTGTCTCTACATAAAACACAATATAGGGCTGGGGATGTGGCTCAGTGGTCAAATACCCCTGAGTTCAATCTCCAGTACCAAAAAATAATAATAATAATAATCAAGAGAATCTGCACAGAAGCATCTATGAATTTGGTGAGATTTGGACTAGCTTTGAAGAATAGATTAGAAAAATAGTACAGAGATTCCTCAAAAATAAAAATGGAACCATCATATGATCCAAAGGAATAGAAGTCAGTATGTCAAAGAGCATCTGTACTCCCACACTCACTGAAGCACTATTCACAGTAGCCAAGAGATGGAAACAACTGAAGTGTCCATCATGTATTTATAAATCTGCCCTTTCCTTCTATGCCTATGAATATTGGATTGTGGAATGTTGAGGAATGGATGAAGAAAATGTGGCCTGTACACAGAATGGAATACTATTCAGCCATAAAAAGAATGAAATCCTGTCCTTGTTACAATGTGACTGGAATTGGTGATCATTATATTAAGTGAAATAAACCCAGCACAGAAGGAACAAGTACCACATGATCTCTGTTTTATGTGGAATCTATCCAAAAAAAAGTTGATTTCACTGGAAGTTGAGAGTGGAATGGTGGTGATCAGAGATTGGGGAGAATAGGTGGCAGGAGGGATGGGGAAAAGTTCATCAGTGGGTACTAAATAATAGGTAAGTACGAGCAAAAATGTTCTGGTATGTTATTGCACACTGTGGTGACTATAAATAATGATAATGTGCTATATACTTCAAAAAGTGAAAAAAAAATATTTGAAATATTTTCACCATAAAGAAAAAGATAAATGCCTGAAAAGAGAGATTTAACCTGATTTTAAAATTATACAATGTACATATTTGTCAAAATATCACATGGTACCTCATTAATATGTACAATTTGTATGTTTTTATCTATTAGCTAAAAATAATTTTAATTTTTAAAGAGTTTTAGCTAAAAAAAAAAGTCAGAAATTGACATAAAAAATAGAGAAAAGGGATTTCCACTGGTGGGAATGTCCTGAATAAAGGCACAGAATCAATGAAGTGCTGGGTGCTTTTCAGTTTGGTGCTATTAGAGGCCAAGGCACATGGAGGGAAGTGGTGTTAGAGGATGTGCAAGCATATGCTGTTCTCTGATCATACAGAGCCTTGAATGCCAGACAGTAGAGTCTGAAATTTTGTGATGAAATAAGTTTTAATCTACTACCTTTGATGAGATTCTTAAGAGTTTTGATTCTCCTTGTTCTTCCTCACCTCCTGATATTGAATTTTTTTTTTTTTTTTTTTTTTTGTATTGGGGATTGAACTCAGGCACTTGACCACTGAGCCACATCCCCAGCCCTATTTTGTGTTTTACATAGAGACAGGGTCTCGCTGAGTTGCTTAGTGCCTTGCCGTTGCTGAGGCTGGCTTTGAACTTGCAATCCTCTTGTCTCAGCCTCCCAAAGTGCAGGATTACAGGTGTGTGCCACCACGCCCGGCTTGATATTGAATTTTGAAGGGGTCAAAAACGATATCCACCACCCCTCAATTTGAGTTTGGAAACAATTGAGATGTAGGTGCAGGACTCAGGCGGGTGGAAATAAAAATATCACCTCTGTTTCTGATCCTTGGTCAAGTTGGCTTGGAGGGTCATGGAATACAGCAACAATGGATTCCCTAACCTGCCTCCCCGAATGAGACATCCCCAGTCAGTTGTGGCAACACCAGTATGCGGGTCTCCTCTGTCATGAAGCAGTAGAGTCAGATGTGTGTTTTACATGGGGTGATGGATCCCCAGAGAGGAATGAAAAGGGGCTGAGAAAGTACCTTCAGCTTCTCTCAAGCCTTCTGAGTATAAGGTACTCCTATTTCCTTGGACAGGATAGGAAGGGGTTGGTGGAACAAGAAGTGTAGCCCCCTCCACTTGTAACACAAAAATAGGGAAAACAAATCCCCTGGACCCCATGTCTTCTTTTTAAGATGACCCAACCAATTCTTTCAGTATGATTACAACATATCCACTGTTTTCCCAATAGCCTTGTTCCTGAACTGGTTATTATGAGTCACCCTAATATGCACTGCTGCTATGGTCCTTCCACATCTGTCTCTCAGGTGGACGTTGTGCTGCTTCCTTGTAGACTTGTTTGTGTCTTTAGCCTGAAACATAAATTCTGTTTCATAAGTCTAAACACTATTTGATACAGCTTTGGGAAGATTGTATCTTCCCAGTTAAATGATCTGACATGTGAAAGCACCTAGCAGAGTAGCTATACGCCCCATAAACGTGTTGCTTCTGTTTTCCCCATGCCTGCTTTAACTTTGAGGTCCTTGACCTTTGCATGCCCTCTGTAACTTCTTTCTGACATCATTTTGTGGGCTGATCTCTTAGGATTTAGAAACCCTTGCTCTTCAACATAGCACTTTTTCTCACTAGCCTTTCAATGTTGGGAGATGAAGTCTGAACTGGGTTACACTTTTCCTGTCATATCCTGCCTTAAGTTTTGAAACTCTAAACTGTTAATAGGCTCTCCCAGAGGCTGCTGCAGGACAGGCCTTCTGACCATTTTGCCCTGTTACTCCATTACATTACTATCAATGCATCATAAAATGAGGATTCATCAGCTCTGTCATGCCTCTGATGCTATTGAAAAACAAAATTAATCTACCAGAAGTTTGATATCAGAGTCATCCCCTGGTCAATTATTTTCTATTATTTACATTATTCTATCATTACTTTCTTTTTTACATTTCCTTTATTTTCAATCCCCATTTATTATTATTTTGTATTTTCCTTTCCCCAAAGATCATGCCAAAGACTCATTCAATATACTTCCTAATAATAGGGGCTACTATGGAGGCGGGTCATATAGATGCTTTGGCAATTGAAAAGTAGCCCTCCACAGCACAAAATTCTTAAATTTTGCTCACTTTGGTTCTTAGACTCAATCTGAGCTAGAGGTAGGACTCACCTAGTCCACACAGCTCTAAATAGCATACCCTGAATTGTTTTGCTCACTCGGATATAAAGGTAACACTAGCACTCTGAGGACTCTCAGCCTAGCTCCTGTCTCAGGCCTTGTATGACATCTACCACACAGTCCACTGGGAAACTGATGATAAACTTTACGATCTCTTTGTCTTCTCCAACCCCACAGTGTTCACAGCCCAGCCACCTGCATCAGGAAACTTCTTGTGCTGGGATGGCCCTTTTCTAGGTTATTAGTGGCCATTAGCTTGAATCACAGTCCTCAGGGAGGTCTGGCTTCCTTCCAGCACGCTCCACTGAACACAGCTACCAAGAGCTCCACCTCTCTCACCCATAGTACCCTATGTCTAGTTCACTTTGCCCTGTTCAACTCATAGGTGGCAAGGGATTTACAAAGCTTTTTAGCAGGGACCCTCACTTCCTCGCTAGAGTCTAAGGAATTGTTTTCTCAGGAACATCCCCCAGCTCCCCCGTCAACCACTCGTTGCTGAGAGCCCAGATAAGAATTTAGCGTTCAGTCTCAGGATTCTTAAATCATTGCTTAGATCCCACACTAGTCTGCAGCCTAGAACTGTGCCGGCCACCCTGGGACCCAGGAGGGCAATTTAACATATTGAGGATGACCAAGCATAAAACAGAAAAAAATCTTGCATTTCTGATGCTGTTGAGCCACTGAGTTATTCAACCATGGAATCATTCTACCCTGTGTGTTAATAAATTCACTCCATTAAGTTCTTGTTCTTCTAAAAACTGCCTCCTAAATTCTCAGATTCATCCTGTCCTTTCTATCTCTACCCCCACTACCCTGAAGCACCAATATCTCTGCACAACCTAATGGATCAGCCTACCTGTTAGAGTTGTTCCCCTTCAACTCACCCTCTCCCTGCACTAGCACGATCTTTCTATGCAAGTTGGTCATTTAACTTCCTTACTCAAAATCCTTCAAGGGCTCCCAAATCCCTCCAGAACAAAACCATTCCCTTACGAAGGCACGCAAGTCCCACTTCAGCTCCTGCTTTTTAATCTTAGTGCAAACATTCATCAACCATACAGTGAACTGAGTGTGATCAGGACTTCACTGCTTTCATCCCACCACTATAAACATAAAAAGATTCAGGCCCAAACAAATGCCTAGTGGTCCTCTGAAGCACCACAGCCATGACCCTGATTTTTTCTTTTCTTTTTTTTTCTTTTTTTTTGCCATGATCACAGTCTGCTGGGCTGGGTAACTCTGGACTCAAAAGACTTCATGCAGCCTTGCCCTTCTCTTAGCCAGTTGTCAACATGGCCACGTGCAGCAGTGCAATCACAGCTGGGCTGTGTGGAGTAGGGAAAGCGATGTCAAGCTGGCTTCCTGCTGTCCTGCAGCTTCAGGGTGGCCTGAGATGAGTGGGCTGAACAGCCAACTTGGCAGCAGCTGTTCTTGCCTTGAGGGATGTGGGGGAGGCAGGCAGAAGGAGAAGAGGGCGTTAAGATCCCCAAACCAGCCCTATGTGGGGATTCCATGGGTACCTGGGAGCAGGTCCCTTGAACCCACACCAGCCTCCTGCCCCTACTTGGTACCAATAAATCCTTGTGTTAGGTTTAATAGTAATGTTTTAAAAAAACCAAAAAAACAAAACAAACAAACAAACAAAAAAAACAAGCACTATCTAATCATTGAAATGCATGCAGCTGAGTTACTCCTCAGAAGAGGCCAAGGAGCCAAGTCCATATCCTAAATCAGGATGGATGGTAGACCAGCTCTGACAAGGCTTCTAGGCACAGGAGATACAAGGCAGCATCAGCTTTATCAAGTCTGATTCGATTAGTTTCTTCAGTCAATGTTAT
Source organism: Geosciurus inauris (assembly GCA_004024805.1). Lineage (NCBI taxonomy): Eukaryota > Metazoa > Chordata > Mammalia > Rodentia > Sciuridae > Geosciurus > Geosciurus inauris. Next base: position 246,499 of record PVHX01000761.1, on the reverse strand, counting down.
GCACTCTGGCCACAGGATAAATCATGTTTCTATCTTGCTGCTCTGCTCTTTTCCTGTTGATTTAAAAATAGTGACCTTATTTCCCTGCCAAGTGGTCACTGGATTTACCTAATGGTGCTCAAGAGGAAAACCCTTGAGATCTCCTGCCATTTTTCAATGTTAAATCTCTTCTTGCTAAAAGAGAACTGACCTGACTCTGTAGCAAGGGGGTCATTGTACTTCACCCTTGTGTCCCCCAAATAAAGTCACTGAATCCTTTGATCCTAGGAAAAGACATTTTTTTATTTTTTATTTTTTTTTTAGTTGTAGATGGACACAAATATCTTTATTTTATTTATTTATTTTTATGTGGTGCTAAGGATTGAACCCAGTGCCTCCCGCATGCAAGGCAAGTGCTCTATCACTGAGCTACAATCCTAGCCCTCAGGAAAAGACATTTTAAAACAATGTTTTCTTGATCTTTTTGTTAGAAATATGCTTCACATGGCTTAGTACCACTTGATTTTCTGGGCCTCAGAAATGATCAAGTTTACCATTTCATTTCATAGATTTGGAAATAGAGGGCCAGAGATAAGGGAATCCCTTAACAGCCAGAGCATCCAGCAGATTAGAAACATGCTAGGAGGACATGGTAGATGTGCATGCATGGAGCCAAGAAACTAAAGTCAGAAAAACAGACAATTTATCCTTTAAATATTTCATTTTAGAAAAAATTCACCATGAGAATTCTAATGTTTCTGGATTCTTCATTTTAAAAATATGATTCAGTTTACCAAAATTACATTGAAGAAGAAATTTTCAAGAGTAACTCTTTCCAACTAAGATGTTTTCTCCTCCTCCTCCCCCGCCTTCCTCTCTAGTTGTTTTCCAAATGCATTAACTCTAGCTTATGACTAGCCCTGGATCCTCTGATTCTTGATCAAGCTTGCCCTCTGGGTCTTTTGCCCCCAGAGATCTTTTTCATCCACCAATCAGCACTGGTCCTACTCTCTGGATGTCCACTGGTACCTACTTCCAGCCCATATTAACCTTGTCTTTTCTAAACACTAATGAATTCACACAGCATGGCTATGCCCCGATTTTACTTGAGTCTAATGCCGTGTTTTCTTTTTTTATTTTGGGGGTACTGGGGATTGAACTCAGGGGTACTCAAGTGGGATTATAGGCATGCTCCACCGTGCCCGGCCTGATTCTAAACCAGACTGGAAATTTCTGATGACAGAGAATGACTTACTTTTTTTATTTGTTCTTTTTAGTGTGACTTACTCTTTATGGTGGCTTCTTTATACCTAACACAACATTGGTATATAGTAGATGCAAGCCATATGCTCATAAACTAGCTCTCCAAAGCAAAGAAAAAGTCCTGATTTGCAATAATTCTACCAAATGATGTGAAATTGGGAAAGATGTCCAGAATTAGCTCTCTCAAGCCTATAAGAGTCCATTCCACCACACCACTGTTAGACACTAATAACAAGTGTTTGATCCATTGGGCACACATGATGTGTGAATTGTATTTGTCAGCAAGTTTCAGGTTACGATAACATTTTGCCAATATTTAGCATAAAATTTAAACCATTAGCCAACATTTTTTTTTTCATTTACTTAAAATCTGTTGAACATTTACTAATGCTTCCAGTATTGATCTAGGCACTAACCTCATGGGACTTGAAGTCAAAAGGGAAAAGTAGATATTATGCAAACAAACAAAGAAACGAGATGATTATTTAATTATAAGCCGTGATATGCATGATGGAGAAAATCCAAGGTGCTAAGAGAGTATGTCAAGGTAATTTTAACTTACATTGATGAAATGGGAGTGGGTGATTCAGGGGAGATTTCTTTAAAGAATTAACATTCCCATTGTCACCAAAAGGATTGAGGACCAGAAGTTATGTGGGTGAAGTGGAGCGGGGGACAATACCAGAAGTGGGGACGATGTGTACAAAAAACTTGAGGCAGAAAAGAACTTGACCAATAAGAATTTAAAAGAAAGGCAGTGCAGCAGAGAGCACTGAGTGAGGGGAAGAGTGGATTGAGATGAAGCTAGATAAATGGGTAGGGCTGATCACGCACAGCCTTGCAGACTACGTTCAGGAGCTTGAATTCTATTTTAAGTTTGTTTTGTGGCACATGAGGATTGAACCCAGTGCCTCGCACATGCTAGGCAAGCACTCTAAAACTGAGCCACATCCCCTCTATTTTAAATTTGACGGGAAATAATTTATTATTTTTAAACAAGAAAGTGAGATCATTTGATTTGCATGTTAGAAACGTTACTGTGGTTGCTAAAATGGAAATAAAGTGGTAGGGGGAATTGGGTAGGACACAAGTATACATAGGGATACCAGTAAGGAAACTATTGTGGGGTAGATGTGTTATATGATGGTGGCTTGGCCTAGAATGCCTGAAATCCAGAGAACTTGCTTAGGGAGCAGTGGTAAGAATGGAGTTGTCATTCACTTGGTGGAGAATACTAGGAAAGTAGCTTTCCTTTTCTTTCCTTTTTTTTTTTTTTTTTGAGATGGGGTCACCCTATGTTGCCCAGGCTGTCCCAATCTCCTGAGTTTGTGATCCTCCCACCTCAGCCTCAACCTCCCAAGTAGCTGGGACTACAGGTGTGCAACACAAGCCTGGTGGGAATATCTTTTTCTTGAGGTGAGATAAAAGATATGCCAATAGGTAAACATTAGTGAGAGGTGGGTAAGGCAGTAAAGACAGAGGAGAGATGGCTGAGGAAGAGACAAGAAGGAAAGCTAGGAGGCAGGTATATTCTCAGGAAGTCAAGATCAGAGAATTTCTCAAGGAGAGGGGAGTGAGCAACTGTGTCAAAAGCTGCTAAAATGTAGAAGAAGGTGAGAATTGAAGAACCCCTGTTAGATTTAGCAGTATGGAAGTCATTGGTGACTTTTTTAACAGGAGTGTTTTGGGTGCAGTTGTGGCTGCTGAAGGCAGACTAGCAAAGGTGAATACATAGAAGCGGCAGCTCTCTAGAGAAATTTACCTGTGAAGGGAGAGGAGAGAGAGAGAGTGAGTAAGGCAGGGGTGTGTGTGGAATAAATGAAGGCATATCTTTTTAGGTGGGACACAGTTCAGCATACCTGAAAGGCAGGTAATGATTGACATACCTGGTAGAGAGCAAATGATTAACAATGCAGAAGAGGGAAGGTAATCAATGGCCCAAGTGCCTGAAAGATCAGGTGGGAAGATTCCAATCACAAATGGAAGGATTAGCATTTGATAGTCTTTTACCAATCACTATGACACGGGGAAAGTTTTCCAGAGGAGTGGCTAAAATAGTTACTTAAAGAGAGATGGGGCTCCATGGTTCTGTGTTACTTTCTTCTCAAATGCAAGATTTACATGCAATGAGAGTAAGGCTGGTAGTAAAAATGGACGTGTTTTGTTAAGTGTTGCTTGTCTGTCTTTTCCTTATCACTGAACGCAGCAATATAATCTGGAGCTTTTGTACTGAGTTTGAAGAAGTATAGACCACATTGTCAGGGTAATGGAGGTTCTTATATTTTCTCTCACCAACGTGCAACATATTCTTTGGGAAGGAGGCTGAGGGTGTTGCTGATAGACTGGTAGATTCAGTAGCAAGAAAATGAAGAAACTCACTTCTGATAACTTTTGTTTTCTCTCTAGTGAAGTGAAAATCAAGATCATTAACTCAGGGTGAGGAGACCAGATGAAGGAATTGGTACTTTCAAAAAAAAAAGTGGGGTTTAACATAGACATTATAGTGAGTGAGAAGTAGTTTACTTTTTTCATACAGGGTAAGGGAAGTCAATCAGATTCATTACAATAAAATCTTCACATTTTCTCCAACTCTTCCCTCTGAATGCAGGAATTAAATTTCTATTGTTGAGCCAGGCATGGTGGCACACACTGTAATCCTAGGGACCTGGAAGGCTGAGACAGGAGGATCACAAGTTCAAGACCAGCCTCAGCAACTTGGTAAGACCTGTCTCAAAATAAAAATGGGCTGAGGATGTGGGTCAGTGATAAAGTGATCCTGGGTACAATACCATGTACCAACAGGGGGGGAAAAAAAAAAATATATATATATATATATATATATATATATATTTCTGTTGTTGAGCTGGTTGTCTGAAAGGGACTCTAAGTAGGATGCGATCCCTGGAAAAGTATCTGTGCATTCTCAATAGCAAGCCCTTGGTTTCAGTCACTAATATTCATGGACATTCTAAGTATTACTTACCATTCATTCTTCCTCCCCTCACCTCTAGACTCCATCCTTTTTGTGCTACCCTGGCCCCTGGTTCCATGGGCTCATCTCCTCCCTTCTGTGGCACACTCTAGTGCACTGCTTCTCAAAGGGTCATCTGAGGACTGGTGCCCACCTGTAAACTGTTTGTTACCCATCATGACAGGAAAAGGAACTCACTCTAGAGTATAAGTAAACTATGTCACTGAGCACACTATTCAGCTGACATGTTTTCAGAGCAAAATGTTCTCCATGAAAGAGGCAACCCAAAAAACCAAAGGCTGAATGTTCTTTCTGAGAAGCGGATGCTGATCCATAATGGGGGAGAAACTTTGGTCAAAGGGAAGGGAAGGGAAGGAATGAGACATAGGGGCAGGATAGATGGTGGAAAGAGATGGACAATAATGCCCTGGGTACATGTATGAATACATATATGGTGTAACTCTATATTGTGTACAACCAGAGAAATGAAAAGTTGGGCTCCATTTGTGTACAATGAATCAAAATGCATTCTGCTGTCATGTATACCTACTTACAAGAAAGAAAGAAAGAAAGAAAGAAAGAAAGAAAGAAAGAAAGAAAGAAAGAAAGAAAGAAAGAAAGAAAGAGGCAACCTATTGATTTATTTCATAATATGAACTCCTTTTCTCTTGAGGACCACCTCAACCAATCCCCCCAGCAGTTATTTTAAGTAGTGTTGCTCTAGTGCAGGGCCTTTTTAAACCACAGATCATCACCCATTAGTCAGCTGTGAAATCAATTTAGTACAGCTAGCTCTTTTTTAAATAAATAAAATAGTTTAGAATAGAAAATATCAGTGTGCATTACATAGATTAGTTGTGCATGAAGTAATGGTAAATATTTCATAAAACTTCTGTTTTATTTACATGCATATGGATATGTACATTGGGCTGCTGCGGAAAATTATTTCTTGCTGTGGAATAAGGTTCAGAAGCCACAAGAAACATTACTCTAGTATTTCCTGTATCAACCCAAATCCTCTTGAGCCACCAGTCTCTCCATTGGTGACTGCTTCTCTGCAGCCACTGACCATGCCTCCTGTCTAACACATGTGTTCCATGCTGGATCCCACCACAAAGCACAACAGTGACATTTCACAGTTCACTAGTCTCTCACTAAAGAACAAGCTAAATTTCTCATTTTCCCACACAGTTGGGAAATTATTTTGATCTGTGTGTCTGTAGCAAAAATGTGCCAAAAAATAAGGTTGCATAAGATCAGTCAGCACAGATCTTTCTGAGTCTAAAATTATAGTCTGAAAAGAGTTTACAATATGAAATCCACAGACATCTTTATCTGGTTTTAGATCCACAAAGCTTACCTTATTATTAGTGGCCAAAGAAGGGAAGATCCAGATTTTGACAGATATAGGTGTGATGTTAGACAAAATGCAGAATACCCAGTTAAATTTAAATTTTATATTAATACCAAATAGTTTTTTTCCTTTTAGTATTAACATTCCCATGCAATATTTGGAATAAAAAATTATGTATTACTTATCTGAAATTCATATTTAGCATATTGCTTTGAATTCTTATTTACTAAATCTGGAAAGCCCAATGGGGTGGGAAGCTTATAATACATGAAGGCATCTTAATTGGTTAAGTAAGAGACCACAGTGCCTTTCACTGAAAAATTTTCAAGTGTATGTGGCATTGTAAATACATATTATGGGCCTTCACAAGACTTTGGAAGAGGCTTTGAAAGTGAGGGTCTCCAAATTTCATCTAGAATTCCTTTAGTATGAGGAGGACATAAGTATGTCAGCCCAATGTATAGAAAATGGGGAGGAATTTCTCCCCTTTGTGTGTATGTGTGTGTGTGTGTGTGGTGGTTAATAGCTCTAGGAGCATCCAGTAATAAAGGAGAAAGAGGTGCTCTTTGCTTCTAGTTGATAAAGGAAGGGAGTAAATAAGGGAAGAAGCAAGGAAATAAAGAGAGAAATGACTGCCTGAGAACTCTTGCTATTGCAGTCTCCTTTCTTATCTCCAGTTCCATCACTGGACTCTCTATTTTTTATTTCTATTTTTTTTCCATATTTTATTAGTTCATTATAATTACACAAAAGGTGGAATTCATTGGTACATATGCATATATACACACAAAATAACAATATAATTTGGCCAATATCATATCCTAGCATATCCCCTTTCCCTCTTTTCCTCCCTCCCCCTTGTCTGTTTTCTCTATCCTACTGGTCTCCCTTCAATTTTCATGTCCTTTTCGAATTTAAAAAGAAAGGCACTTGGATAACCATCCAGGATCCAGGGATCTGGGGAACAAAAATAAAGGATCAAATCAAGACCCATCATGTATAGAGATCCATCCATAGGCTATGTGTGGACCACCATGCAAGAGTCCCATACAGAACTAGAGATAAAGCTGACCTGCTGCAACTGTGGCCCCTCTGAGATGGCTGTGACCTGCCAAGATGTCAATCAACCTGCTGACTGCAAGACTCCACCTTCTTCCTACCTTGGGAAAGAATGTTTGATGGAAGGTCTTTGATGTCCCTCGATATAAATAAAGCACACATGGGAGCCATTTTGCCTTTTGTCCATTTGCCTTTTTGCCATCTGCCACATCACCTGGCTGTGGGCCCGTCCCACCCCCACATTTTAAAACTATTTTCTGTGTTCTGTGGTTTTTTCATTGCCTTACTTCTTTTAGTCAGTCTTCTACCGATCAGGGAATAATGTCTCTATCATCCATGAGGGACGTGGAATTGACAATCATGAGCACTTTCATTAGTTTAAACACAAACTTTTTATAGTCCTTGGGAAATTTGAAGAGTTTAACATTGCAGAGACAGTCAGCCCTTCATATCCATGGGTATATCTATGGGCTCAACAAAATGTGGATCAACAAATGTTTTTTTAAAAAATTGCGTCTGTCAAAAAAGCTCCACCAGAAGACTTCTAGAGCTCATAAACAAATTCAGCAGATTAGCAGAATACAAAATCAACATGCAAACATCAATAACTTTCCTATACACCAATAATGAATTTGCTGAATAAGAAATCAGAAAAAAAAATTCCATTCACAACTATCTAAAAAACAAAATAAAATATCTGGAAATGAATCCAATCAAGAAAATGAAATATTTCTATGATTAATATTATAGAACAATGAAGGAAGAAATTGAAGAAGACATTAAATGGAAAGACCCCCCATGCTCATGGATATGCACAGTAAATATTGTTCAAATGGCACATTACCAAAAGCAATCTACCGATTCAATGCAATCCCCATAAAATATCAATGACATTCTTTACAGAACAGAGAAAACCGTCCTAAAATTCATATGGAATAATAAAAGACCCAAGATGGTCAAAGCAATCCTGAACAATAAGAATGAAACTGGAAGCATCTTAATATCTGATCTCAAATTATACTACAGAGCTATGGTAACAAAAACTGCATGGTACTGGCATAAAAACAGACACGTCATCTTAATAGAATAGAAGACACAAAGAAAAATCCAAACAGATAGAATCATCTCTCTTGACAAAGGCACCAAAAACATACATAGGAAAAAAAGACAAGTCTTTTAAACAAATGGTACTGAGGAAACTAGATATCCATGTGCAGAAGAATAAATCTATATCCCTAGTTCTTGCCCTGCCCAAAAGTTATTCAAAATGGACCAAAGACCTAAGAATTAAACCAGAAACTTTGCTAGAAGAAAATATAACAACACTCTAATATCCAGAGGATTAATATCCAGAATATATAAAGAACTCAAAAAACTTAACACCAATAAACCAAATAACCCAATCAATAAATGGGCAAATTAACTAAATGGAAACTTCTCAAAAGAAGAAATGCAAATGGACAACAAATACATGAAAAAAAATGTTCAACATTATTAACAATTAGGGAACTTCAAATCAAAACTATACTGAGATTTCATCTCATTCCAGTTAGAATGGCAGTCATCGAGAATATGAATAATTAATACTTGAGAGGATGTGGAGAAAAAGGAACACTTTTACACTCTTGGTGAGATTATTAATTAGTACAACCACTGTGGACTTCAGTATGGAAGTTCCTCAAAAGAGTTGGCATGGAATCACCATATGACCTAGCTATACCACTCCTCAGTATTTATTCTAAAGAACTGAAGTTGGCATACAATAGCAATACATGCACAGCCATGTTTATAGCAGTACCATTCACAATAGCCAAAATATGGAATCAGCTTAGGTGTCAGTTAGTGGATAAAAGATAAAGCAAATGTGGTATATATGCAAAATGGAATTTTATTCAGAATAAATAAGAATGAAATTATGTCATTTTCAGGAAAATGGATGGAACTTTAGGGTATAATATTAAGTGAATTAAGCCAAACTCAGAAAGTCAAGAGTTGTATGTTGTCTCTCATATGTGAAAGCTAGAGAGAAAAAAGGGGGAAAAGTGTGGTGTGTGTGTGTGTGTGTGTGTGTGTGTGAAGGGAGATGTTCCATGAAAATATAAGGGAGACCAGTAGAGTAGAGGAAGGAACCAGGAGGAGAAAGGAGGGGAAGAAGAGGGGAAGATAACTAGGGAATGAAATAGAACAAATTATATTGCTATATGTTGTGTGCATGTAAACGTATGTAACAATGAACCTTACTATATTATGTTTAACTATAATGCACCAATAAAAATCAATTTTAGAACTGCATCTCTACTGGATACATACAGAGTTTTTTCCTTGTCATTATTCCCCAAACACTACAGTAAAATGACTACTTGAATATAATTTTCATTGCATTGGGTATTAATATGTAATCCAAAGATGATTTAAAGTATATTGGAAGGTGTGTGCATAGGTTATATGAAAATACAATGCCATTTAGTATAAAGGAATCCATGGATTTACTACACCCGCAGGGAGAGGAAGAGGGAGCCCTAGAATGAATCCCCTATGGACACTGAAGGACAACTCTTTTAGTCAGCTTTTTTTTTTTTTTACAGAATATTTTCTTTATTTCTCTTCTTTGAATTAGCTTAATATTAGATTATGGTTCTCTGAATGATTGATAAATTTGTTGGTCAGAAGGAGACTACTTTGGGGAGTCTCATCATATCAGGTCTGCTCACTCATCTCAAAAGATGTAATAGAGAAATATAATGGTAAAGTAGGAAAAGAGTTCATTGAATATAACTATACCTGGAAGACAAGGGGACAAGCATCTTTGGGAGTACTGTTAGTCAGCTTTTTTGCTGCTGTGACTAAAGGACCTGACCAGAACAATTGTAGAGGAGGAAAAGTTTGTTTGGGGCCTCACGGTTTCAGAGGTCTCCATCCATATAAGGTGGGCTCCATTCCTGGGAGCTGGAGGTAGGACAGAACATCATGGTGGAAGAGTGTGGCAGAGGGAAGCAGCTTACATGAACTCCACTTGCCAGATACAAATATAAGTCCCAAAGCCATATCCCCAATGCCTCATGTTTTCTGCCACACCCCACCTGCCTCCAGTCACTGCCCAGTTAATCCAATCAGGGATTAATGATTGATTAGATTAAGGCCCTCGCAACCTAATCCTTTCCCCTCTGAACCCTCTTGCCCTGTCTCACAAGTGAGCTTTTGGGGGACACCACATTTAAACCATAACAGCAACTATATGCCTATTCCATTCTCTTCTCTTCTCCTTTCCTGATCCTCTTGGCTCTTCCTGTATACTCCAAGCCTATTGGTGCACAGTCACATGGAACGTGGGATGTTTACACTCCTGCTTTGGGGCAGAACTGTGTTCTTATTTCTAACTGGCAACGATACAAGGAGAATCCACTGTCTCCCTTGGTTCAGTATTTATACTTTCCTAATCTCATCATCTAACAATTCCTTCCCACTTTTTACCCAAATCCCTATTGCTGATGTGTATGACCAGTTTTCTCTTGTACAGTCCTCAACTTTTCATTTACAGAAAGTTTCTTCACTTGCTGGAAACTTCCAGCAAATCTATCAAGTGTATATGTGACCTAAGTGGAATGTATTGGGTTACTTTTATTCCCTTCAGCAGGGATGATAGACCTGAAGCAATTGCCAGGAGGGGGAATTGAGTTGTTAGGAAACCTTGACAGATCCAGAAGGAACAAATGGTAACAGGTCACTGACAGGTCTTTGGGACCACGGTTCTCCTTGCTTGGCTCCCTGCCCAGGCAGAGGTACGTACTCTTGGGTGCCAGTTACTGTTCTGCTCCAGAGTCTGAGAAAGGCAATATGAAGACACAGGGCTTGGAAGGAGAAAGACAAGAGACACAGTGAGAAGCAGAAACCATAAATATTATCAGAACCAGCACTGATATTTATCATAAATTTTTTCTCAACATCCCTACATAGAAACAACTAAATTTGTCCAAAATTTCAACATAGGCTATGCACACGAAAAAGAGTGTCATAAATTGGCAACCATACTGATGGTTATCAGTTATCTCTTTTAGCCTTGTTGTTCCCATACTAACAGCAATGCTTTCTCCTTATGTTAAAAAGTATTAGGCCAGGTGGGCATGATGGTGCATGCCTGTAATCCTAGCAGCTTGAGGGGCTGAGGCAGGAGGATTGCAAGTTCAAAGCCAGCCTCAGCAACTTAGTGAGACTCTGCTTCTAAATAAGATATATTTTAAAAAAAGAAAGAAAGAAAAAAAGATTGGGGATGTGGCTCAAAGGTTAAGCACCCCTAATAACAAACAAACAAAAAAAGGATTAGTCCATTCTTCTTGAAATTATAGTGAAATGGTTTTTGGTCTCAGGCAGAAAACACCCACCCTTGTTTTTAACGGCAGGTGTGTGAAATGGTAAAGTAACCAGGCAGGTCTGAGAAACAGACTCATATGGTTCATTACAGGATGGGGAATGCCCAAGCATGAAGACAGAGGAACTGAAGGAGAAGACAGTGGGGAAAGATGTATCTGGAGGGCAGGGAGTCAGAATGGTTACATGCATGGACAGCCTGGGTTTAAGCCCCAGCTCTGCCTGTTCTTACCAACTGAGTTATCTAAGGCAGATTAAGTATCCTCTCTGTACTGTTTTCCTCATTTATATAACAGTTCTTACTTCAGAGACTTGGAGTCTGAATGAAATTGATTAATGTTATTTTTTTTTTAGCACTGGGAATTGAATCCAGGGCTTTTCACATGCTAGGCAAATGCTCTATCCTAAGATACATTCCCCAGCCCTTTTTAAAATTTTTATTTTGAAACAGAGTCTTGCTAAATTGCCTAGGTTGGCTTTGAACTTGTAAATCTCCTGCTTCAGCCTCCCAAGTAGCTGGGATTACAGGTGTGTACCATCACAACTGACTGATTAATATTAATAATAATTGTTTATAAAGTATTGATACACACAAAATTTTGTTTTAGATATTAAAAAAACAGAACTTAAAATTGCACTTAACAAATCCCAACCTTTGTCAATTTAAGCAGAATTGGACTTTGTTAAGAGGATACTCGCAAAAAAAAAGAGGCTATTTGCTAGTACATAGCAGGTCTAGGAGGAATAGATGGGTATGCCTCAGTGCTGGTGCCCTGAAGACCCACTGGCAAGAAGGGCAGAAAACACCACAGATGCTGCAATTGGCCACTGCTGGGGTGTTGGTCCCAGGATGTAGCTACTGGAAGCTGGAGGTAGCTACCTCTATCCTCCCTAGCAGGGATTCTGCAGCACCCTTATTTTCTTGGGCCTCTACCCCCTGATTCCATGACTAGGGTGGGCTAGGTTAGAGCTGATGTCATAGAGGCACTGGAGTTTCTCAGGTGGGAGGTAAGCTCTGTTTCACAAGTTTGACGATTTCCCAATTATAGAAATGACATTCAGACACTAAGAAGTCAGAAAGAATGTTAAATGTGCATAAGGCACCAAGGAAAAAGGATTATCAGAATATTAAATGAGAGAACCATCAAATCTACACACAAGGCTAAACACTTCCAGGTTATCTACAAACACTTATTGATCAAATCTGAATGAGATATTGTTATAAGGTGACCAAAAATACATAGAAAAAGAAATCACCTAGAACTCCTTAAGAATAGTGCAGGGGAAATATTTTGGTCTTAAATATGTTTGCCTTTGTTGGTTTTCCCCTCCATTCTCAGGGTCCTATTCCTGTGTTCTTGAGTCCCAGGCCACTCATCTCCTGTCACCCTTCCCTCCCACCCCTACTCTGAGCACTATTTGCATTCCATTTTTGCTCCCAATCAACTTACTCCTTTTTTTGCAAAGGTGTTCACCAATAATTCAGGTGGCAGCTGATTAACCATCAAAGCGCGAAATCTCTCAGGAACATTTGCATTTCAAGAGTAAAATAAAGCCTTTAAACTTCAGATGGATGACAAAAAGTAGGGTCAGCATTTCATGGCAGAGAGCTCTTCCTAGTACTCTATAAAATCACTCTAGTTAAGGCAACTGCCCGCAGTGCCAGCCCAGCTCTCCAAAGAATGTCTTAGTTGTTAGTACAGAACATCACATACTGGATAATTTGTAAAGAAAAGACATTTGTTATTAGCAGTTCTGGAGGCTGGAAAGTTTAAGATCAAGGGGCTGCATCTGGTGAGGGCCTTCTTGCTGCATCATAATATGGCAGAAGGCATCACATGGTGAAAAAGTGTGAAGGAGAGAGAAAGGGCAAGCGATGACTCAATTCATAACAAACATTCCTGAGATAACGACATTAATCAATTCATGACAGCAGAACTCTTGTGACCTAATCACTGCTTAAGGTACCACTTCTTAAAATCGAGATGGCAATTAAATTATAATGTCTGTCTCAGAGGGGACATTCAAACCAAAGCAGGACCCTTCTTCAGGCTGGCTGGCAGCAAATGAGAAAGACTGATCTGCAGACAGCAGATTTCTGGAGGGTCCCTCCAGTCACTGCTCACACCCTCATCACCTTCTGCCCTTGGAAGATCCAGCGTTCCTTAAAGCCTAGGTCACCTTGTTCTTTCCACTCTCAGAGGTTAAAAATAGCACTCTCTTCAATGACCTCAATAATTTAGAACTCATGAATAAGTTATTTGCCCAGGAGGCTACACTGGGGCTTCTATTTTTACTTATAAGTCTCTCACTAAGTAAAGTGACCTCTCTCAAGGAGCCAACAATGACACCCGTTGATCTTTTGGCATCCCAGGGAATGGCTCTGGCAGAGCTTGCAATGCAGAGTCTTTTCTTGAGGGCAAAAATAGACTAATAAGTGTCAGTGAGTAACCAAACAAGAACTTAGGGCTATAAGCCTTGCTTGGAAGCCCTACAGCTGCCCAGAGCCTGGCCCAAGAGGAACACATTCCATAAAGCAGTGCTGGCTCTCCCTTCTACTCACACCTTCCCTAAACTGCCAGGTTCTGAACACTGAACCTCAGCAGAAGAGCTCCTAAGCCCATGAGCTTGCCTTAGCCTTCCAGCCACATGCTTCCCTCTTCTCCCTCCAACTTGCCCTCCCTTGCCCTATCTGCTCTGTGTACTTTCATTTACCCTGGGCCTTGCCTGTGGTCATTGAGAAGAACTCACCTCAGGTCTTTTGGCCATATGAAAGTTATAAAAGTTTGTTTTATTTTTCCAACCACATTCCCATACCCAACTTGTGTCCTAGTTTCCCTTTCCTCAACCATCTACAGGTTTTCCTGTCCTAGCATTCTGGTGGCTGTGGGCACCTCTAGCCCCAGCCTCCATAGGACCTACTCCCACTTTTTATTAGTCTGTACCCATAACCTTCTATAAATGTTTGTATAACACTGAACTTTTTCAATGTGCAGCCACATTAAACCCTTTCATAATGACCTCATATCCCATGATTCACAAAATCACCAATTAGTTATTACCATGTCCTCCTGAATATCCATTCCTTTGAACCTTACTTTCTTACTTCCAACAGGAAAAAAATACAGATAGCCTTCATCTTAAAATGGTTCAACCTAATTTTTTACTTTATGGTGGCATGAAAGCTATACACACTCAATAGAAACATTAACCTTATGCTAATCATGAGTGCCCATATAACAACCAATCTGGTTTTCAGTATAGCATTCAATAATTTTCATGAGATAGTCAACACTTTATTATAAAATTGGCTTTGTGTTAGATGATTTTGCCCAGCTGCAGACTAATGTGAGTGTTCTGAGCATATTTAAGGTAGGTGAAGCTAAATGGTAATGCTCAGTAGGGCAGGTGTATTAAATGCACTTTTGACTTAACAACATTTTCAATTTACGTTGGGCTTATTGGGACATAGCCCCATCATAAGTTGGGGAGTATCTGTGCATATTTCAGAAAGAGAGAAACTGCCACTATTCTCTTACTGCTCATGTTTTCCCTTCTATGAAATATATAGTTTTAAAAATCTCACATTTAGTGAAAAGTTACCACATGGTAGATGTGGTACTACTTGTGCTTCATTGAAGCAGCTCATTTACTTTACTAAGATCCTTCCAGGTAACGTTGTTTTCATCATTTTCCGCATGAGAAAAATGAGGCACAGTAACTTGTTCATAGTCCCAGGCAGGCTTTAAATCTAGGAAGTCTTGCTCCATAAACCATTATCACTCAGCTCTATAGAACATAAGATCCTGTTCTTTTCTCCCCATAGCCCACAAGAACCTTCAGTGCCCTAGAAAACAAGATGGTTTCCATTCATTCATATCCTTCTGTCAACTGAAGACAGAATTAGCAGCAATGAATGCCTTTAACTAAGAGCTCCCTGCTCTAAAATTCTTAAAGTATTGCTCTGGGCCTCACCCTCCATGGCCCATTCTAACTGTTTGAAATAATGTTTGTGCCTGTTTATAAGTACAGAGAGTTATAATAATATCAACACCATCCACCGAGTTTCTTTGAAACTGGAGTTTTTCAGAGGGAGTTGTTCAGGAAGAGTCTATTTAGTTTCTAATTTTGACTCCTGAGTATGTTTGAATAGTTCTGATCACAAAGCAATCCCTGCTAGAGTTTCTCACAGAACTGTAGTTCATTGATTCATTCCTGTATATTTAAAAAGTGCCTCCTAGGAGCTAGATGCTGGATTGAATACGTAAAGATTCCTTCTGATTTTGAGAATTTATAATGCCAAGAGAAATTTGAAGTGGCTGTAGGTGAATTAATTGGGTTTTGTGGGAAGGAGGTAAGAAGGGACATCTTTCATGTTGGTGAAGGAACAAGGGTGTCTTATGCTGACATAGGTGAGTAGATCTGTCTAGGAGAAAAAAGGCAGCTCTCTAGAAAAGCATGAGAAACGTAGTTGGCTGGGTAAACTGGGTCAGTTATTAGATGCAAAGGAATTCAAAGTTTGTGTTGAAGAAAGAAAACCATTGTCATCATCCTGAGCTGGGGAACACAGTGACAGGCACAGCTTTCTTAGGGTAAGAATCAGTGGTCATCGCCAGCAAAAATGAAACTTTCTTCTTATTATACAGGCAATTTAAAAAAGTAAACATCTCTAATTAGAGTTGAAAAGTAACCTCCCTGTGGCCTAGAAACAGGAACACAAGGCACTTCTCTCCCCATTCACAGTTCTTTTTCTCTAACTCTCATTTCTCAGATCCACAATGTGGGTTGCCAGATGTTCCAAAGGCTGCTAATGAAATGCAGCTCTAATGTATTCAGTTCATAGCCTTTGCTACAAACCAAACTCCTGTCCTCACCTGTTGCATTTCCTGGGGGCCCACAGGGGATGCCTGGTGATGTCTGAGGTGTGCAGGGGACAGGTAGTCTTCACCCAGGCAGCTCATCCCTCCTAACTAGGCCTTTGGGAATGGAGGGGACATGACCTCTTTCTGACACAAAGTCAGAATAAGCAAGCAAGAACCACTTGAGGAAGGAGAAAAAATGGTTTGAAGACTTTAATAGATCCCTTCTTAGTCAAGGGAGGGAAAACTGGAGACTTAATTACACAAACATCACCTGAATAAGAGTAGCCAGTATTTCTATTCAACTTCAGAGGAGAAATAAGCAGACTTAGAAGGCAAGAGGACAGTGATATCTTCATAGATCAACTTGCTTCTTAATCATGGTGTTCAGGACATCCAACATGACTGTAAGATACCAGAATATGCCACCCCAAAGTATACTTTTTAGCATAAGGATTATTTTGAGTTGATCATTTTTAGCAATTGCAGACACAGGGGAAACTCTGAAAACAGCAGAAGTTATACATTTTTATAAGAGAAGTTTGCATCTGTAAAAGAAATCTTATTTGTAAGGGTGTCTCCCTCTCTCACCAGGAAAAGAAGACTGACAAATAGAAGGCACAGACTTAAATCTTCAAAACGTCCATCTTTCCCTGGCTGTCTCCCCACACCTTTCTTTCTTGGTAGTGGCAAAGGATAATATTTAAGCCTTAAGTCAAAGCCACATCTTCCAGGGTTACTCTTAGATGTTTGCTGTGAGATTTCCCTGCATATCTCCTATGTGTATAGGAGGTAAGCAGGCCATTAAACTTTTGTTTGTTTTTCTCAATCTGTCTCTTGTTTCCTGGATGTCTCAGGTAAGAACCATAGAGTTTAGAGAAAAACTATTTTCCTTCCTTATATTATCAAGGCCTGTTAACAGGTCCGATTACCTAAGAAACATGTGAGGTTATGAAATCAGCCTCTGAAGGTTTATGGCATAGTTCCAACTTGAATTTGCCCAGGAGTGAGCCTAGAAATGACTTGTCAAAAGACAGAAGGGGGCACTAGTTAGCCTTTCCAGGTCTTTCCTAATCAAGTAATTATGTCTTTTTCTTTTTAGTTGAATTAAATGAATTTAGTCCAACTTTACTGAGAATGGTGAGGGCCTGGGTGGTTTTTGTGTGAGTGCTTGCTCTTTTGCCTTTTCTTATTCCCTGCATCTCACAGTTTCCCAAACGCAGTGTCCTCCTCCCAAAACCCACTCTGCCGGCTCCAGGCCTCAAGAAATCTGCCCGCCTTCTGTCTCATGCAAGACATACAGTCCTTGACACATGCATCTGAGCAGTTGAACAGAAACTGTTTAGCATTCTTTATTGTTAATCAAGTATTGTTTTTTTAATACCAATTTCTCACCCATCCAATAAGGCAGAAGCAATGTTTTATGTTTTATCATTTTCTTGTAGAGTTCTATGTAAGATGCTGTAGTCTAATAAGTTTTTACTGGTTGAGAGCAAAAGAAATAAACAAATTATACATGAGGTTCAATACTAATTGAGCACCTACCATGATCTACCATGTGTGAGGTGCATTAAAACATTTGTTTAGCAATGCTGTTGAACACCAGGGTTTTCCAAAACAATCTCTAGGATGAATTAATATTTTGTTGACCAAGTGCTTTGACACAGGTATTTGTTGGTTATTTAGGACATGATCACATACAAACTGTATAATAACTGAATTCCTGCATGCTGTAAGAGTTGGAAAAGAAATTTGATTTGAAAAATGAGCAGAAGAAATTGTGGAAAAAATAATACAGAGAAATTGCTTATACTGTGCCTGCTAATATTGCTGTCCTGACCTTGGTTGTTAGGTAAATAAAGGAAGACTGGTGGAACCCAAGAGAATAACAGAAATATTGGCTTTGGATCAGTGGTGAAGAGTGTAGAGTATGGGTGGCTTTGCTGTTTGGGAAAATCAGACCAGAGACATTTGGTGCCAAATTGTCATGCAGTACCCAGAACCTATGGACAGATTCTCAGAAATGATCTGTTTCTATAGTGAAGAAAAGAAACATTTGACTGTGGCTTAGAAACAACCACCAACTTAAGCTTTGATTAATAATGTTAAGGATTAGCTATTATATATAATTCTTTATTTTTTAATTTTTTTCTCCTTAGGTATTAACTTTTGTAAATATTACATTTTAAAATCTGTCATGCTTGTTTAAAAAAATAATGATAATGACTACAGATGGTCCCCTGCTTAGGACGGTTCAACTTGTGACTTTTTGACTTTTCAGTGGTGTGAAAGCAATGAATCTTCAGTAGAAAATCATACTTTGGATTTTGAATTTTGATCATTTCCTGGACTAGTGATAAACCATAAGTTACTCTCTTATGTTGCTGGGCAGAGACAGCCAGTAACAACTCCCAGTCAGCCACACGATCCCCAGGGTAACTGAAGGACATTCTACAGAGGACTGTTTAGCTAAGCTATGATGTTCTAGAGTAAGATGCATTAAATGCATTTCCAGCATAGATTAACTTACAATGGCTTGTCAGGATATAACTCCCTTAGCAGTCAAGCAGCATCTGTATTGAGCAGAACAGTATGGCCATCTCTCCATTAACCTTGTTAACAAAGCAGGAATCCGGGCAATGAGGTCAAGACTTCATAATCAAACCATAATCATTGTTTTGTTAGTGAGGATTTTTAGCTTACCTTAATTGCAGTCAAAGTACCTTGGAAAGGCTAAGCCTACAGCAACAGAACTGTAAAATATTCTAGTTTCACATCATAAATGGATTACAATTAAATGATGAATTAGATTGCAGCCCAACAGCCAACAATGACAGGATATGCTTTTGCCTTCAATGATTCAAGGACCCTTAAAAATCCCACAGTGCCCTGGGATTATGCTTAAGAAATTCTGCTTTGATCTATGAAATTCTAGATAACTGAAAAGCTGGACATTTGAATTTTCTAGTTATCTGGACATAATTATAGTCTTATCATAAATCACAAAATCAACAAGTAAGAGGTAGAATTTAAATATCTGGCAGTCTTCTATTTTCTAGGAAATAAGATTTAGCTATCCTTGAGATTCTTTGTACTTTTTTTTACATTATTATCATGTAATGATAATTGTAATAATATTTGAATCTTTCCCAACTATTTTATGAGAACTTTCCAAACCTTTTCACACCCTGGCACACATGGGAATTGATTATATATAAATAATACCCTGGAAAAATGGAGCAGGCTGCTGGGGCTCTGGCCCTCCAGAGCCCCTTTCTATTGGCTCAAGGAACTCTTCCCTTTATACTACCTATTCTTTATATCTTTGCTCACGTGGAGCCCATCTGTGGTACTGGGAAGGGAAGCTCTGCCAGTGGCCCATTAAGGACCACTTTACTCATGGTAATCCTCTAACTCTCATGAAAACATCTTCTCCATGTTTTCCTGAGGGAAGAATTTTAGGACTTGAAAGAAGACAAGCAGCCTCACGGGACGGAGGAGCTGGCACACATTCCTTAGTGGAGTGAGCAGAAACACTCAGTTGTGGGCAATGGCAGCTGTTGTCCTCAGGGAATTTTGCTGATAGTATGAGAGTGGGGCACGATGTCACAGGAACCCTGGCTTGGCCAGCGCAGCATGGTGTCCAAGGCAGCTGATCTGTTCATCCAGATTGAAAAGATTTCTCCTCCTGCTGCTCTCCCATCCTCCCATTCTCCCTGCCAGTCTGAGTGATAATTGTAAAGCCATGCAGTTCCTTTCAGAAGTTGGCCATGGGAGCCAGGGCTGGGTGTTTTCATTGCTGGCATGTTGCAATTATCACTGAGGATGGCTCCAATGACAGCATAATGCATGTGGTGTTTTGTGCTAAAAAAGTCAATGCCAATGGCTGAAAGAGCAAAACTTCCCAGAGCGGTCTCCACATGATCTGCATGGGTCCCAATGCATGGCCACTTTTCTTCACCATCAAAATTATGCCTACAACAGTACATTGACCCAGTCCTTGGGAAACCATGAAAAGAGAATATCCTTCTCTGTTCAGGAACTCTTTAGCTCTCAACAAAGTGGTAATGCAATGTTTTGTAAAGTGCCTGGGTCAGAGTCCAGAATTTAAATGTCTTAACTTGAAAGGAAAATGTCAGCCTCAGAATAAAACTTAAAAAAAAAAAAAAAAAAGTATAAATCCTAAGTACCATTTTGTATCAGTGTAACCCCAGGAATTTTAATTCTCTGGCCCTTGACATTAAAAAAACAAAAGTATAATACTTCACAAACTTGTTAGAATTACATGTCTAAGAAAAACATTTAGCACAAAGCTTGGTGTGATGTAAATGCTGTAAACAGTTGTTGTTGCTATTACTATGTCCTAGTTATTGTTATATATATCACTCATTTTTTTAAAGAAAGAAACTTTTAGAAGAAAATTATTCTATATGTTTGCTAAATCTGATATTGCATTGTACACACTCTATTAGAATATATATTTGCTAAATTCTTTTTTTAGTGCTAACCAAATCTTATAATTATCATGTAGGTAATTATAATTATGATGCCAGTCATAACCTTCTCAAAAATCTTAATATGTCATGTTGGTGAGGAAGTTGAACAAATAAACCTAAACAAGAAAATGACAATTTGGAAGAGATACCCCTCCTCCATAATAAACCGTAAATTCAAAAATTCCTTCAAGATGACAAGAAGTATAATTATTCTCTTGTTAGAAGAGTTTAAAACAATAAATATATGGTATTTAATATTGACACATATATATACATATATATGTGCTATAGCTTAGCTTTTTATAGCATTGAACCATCTAAAATAAGTTACCTTTTCACATTTTATAACTTTTTATTTATTTAATCATGAATTGCCAACCTTAAAAGACTTTTCCTTATTCATTATTCAACATTAAATAGCATCTTTTCACTTTGATGTAAGTTATTAATTCATAGACCATTTTTACCTTAAGTCTTTGGGTAACAAAGCATAGTTCTGGAAGTAGATTTTGAAGATAAGCAGCTTAAAGCAAGAAAATATTAAAATCAGCTTTAATTTTTACTCAAAAGTTCATTCAAAGAAAACAATGGAAAAAAACACTGTTAAACAGAAAAATATCTTCTTCACAATCATATTTGACTACTAAGTTTTCATTAAGTAGTGTAATTTATACAGCTATACTGACAATGAGTGAATGACTCAGTGTGCTGGGTAATACAAATGGCAGACTCAAAATTTATTTATTTAGAAATCACAGAGCAGCAGATTTCCTGTTACAGACTCAGAATATATACAGAGGATAAGAACGGAGGAAACCAAGAGACCAGGTCCACATACTTTCTCCAAATTATAATTTGTAAAAGAAGGCTTTCAAGGATTTCCATTCTATTATTAATAATACTTCTCTCCCTCTTCCTCCTCTTTCGCCTCCTCTTCCTCCTATTCCTTTGTGTTTCTCCTCCTTGTTATTATTTTAATAAAGAACACCAAGGTAGTAACAATAAAAACAGGACCCTGGCAATCATCTTGTCCATCCTCATAGTTTGACAAATAAATGGCAGTGAAGCCTAGTGCTTATGAGTAGGGCTCAGGAGTCCATCTGCCTGAGTTCAAGTCTGGGCTCAGCCACTTTCTACCTGTGTGACCTATGGATATGTGATTTACTTAGCTGTACTTTAGTTTTCTGAACTATAAAAATCAAAGTTTCAAGCTAATGAAAAGATTTATAGCATCAGGTTATTATGAGAGGCAAACGAGGTTATGCATAAGCCTTAGGTGCTTTTGCAAATGGGAGCATCAAGACTGTGAGAAGTTAATAAATTTATGGGAAGCTCCTCAGCTACTTGGCAGTGGAGTCCAAGTCTTCTCCTTCCAGTTCAAGGCTTCATATTCTATAAGCTAACAGCATGGTATGGAGATAGATCCTTTCTGCCTAATAGCACCCCGCCCTGTCTTCTGTAATCACTGACATCTATTTGGAGGATCAACTGGCCCCACTCAGTCCACATGCTTCAGCTTTACTTGTGCAGAGTGAGGTGATACCATTCAATACCAAGCCTGGCAATTCAGACAATTCCCTTTCCCTGGGCACAAGTTTGGTTCAGTCAATGAGATGCCATCCAGGATGTTGCTGGAACAAGTGGGAAAGAGAAGTCCTTTTTCTTTTGTGATACAATTATTAAGATGTTCAGAGACCCTGATGGTCACCTTGCTATTAAGAAGGTAAAGCCTAGGACTGGGGGTGTAGTTCAGTGGTACAGAGCTTGCTTAGCTCATAGGAGGCCCTGGGTTCCATTCCCAGCACCACAGGGTAGGGAAAAATAAAGCCAGTGGAGAGGGAAGAAAAGTAGTTCATAAGTGGAGAGAAAAATATTCCTGTTAGTATCACCTGAATGCTTTGGATTGAGCCACACTTAAAGGCAGGGGAGATCAATCCTTGGGCATTTCTGTTAGCTCAGCCAATGAAGTGGCATCTGCTAATAGCACTGATCTACACAGGCTTTTAAAAGATACATTACACAGTTATCTCCTCAGGAACCAGCATTTCTTGATATGAAAATATTCTGGAACTCAAATATTCCTGTTGCAGCATGAGAGTAATGTGGACAGTCCTCTGTACTTTGTGATATTCTTATATAGTCTTGGTCAGGTGAACAATATCGGAAAGGCAGTATAGGGTGGACCTTGGAGTCAGACCCAAGTTGGAATGCCAGCCCTTCTCCAAGTTGGCTCCCTTCTCTTTGGCTGTTAAGTCTCGCAAGACTTAGTTACTTTATATGAACAGACTTATTTTAAGGATTAGAAGCATAGTAATAATAATGACCAACATTTATGTTTACTCAGTGCTGGATTCTGCCAAGCACCTTAAATAAGAGATAGATCATTTATCCTCATAATAACCTCGTTTTACATTTGAAGAAACAGAGACAGAGAAGTGAAGTAGTTTACACAATCAGGACAGCTAGTAAGAGTTAGAGCCAGAAGTCTTATTTCAGAAGCCAAGCTTATTACTACGCTGTAAAATTCCCTCTTCTCTTATCCAGTAAAAAATTAGCTTGTCAGGTTGTTGCTACTGATAACTGATTCGTGACACAAGTCCAAAAGTTAACTTAGATTCTGAAGCAGTGATTTTTAGACCCAAAGATTCAAGGCTAAATAGGCCACAAGCCGCTCTCTAGGGGGATTCACAATATTGTCAGGAGTAGAGTTGGCTGAGAAGAAGCAAGCGTTCTTTGGGGAAAGTTATTGTAAACCCTCTGAGTTTTTATTTCCTGTAAAATGGTTTTATACACATCCCAGGGTTTTGTAAGGGTTAACAGAGATCATTACGAGAAGCACTTGGCAAGTCTCCAGGGGATGCTCGTCCACATTATCAATGTCACTACCAACAACACCCATACAAACTGGTGGATCATGGTCCAAAGTCTAGGAATATCCATGAAATTTGGCTTTCATTAGTGATCTTTTTTTGCAAACAGATCTTGTTCTGGTGTTTAAAGACAAAAAGAAAAATAAGAAATGGAAACTCTAAAACCTGAGCGATTCTATTTATTTGCTACTTCCTAACCAGCAAGCAAAATACTCCCAGGGAGAGCTTCAGATGCAAAGACTGAGGAGAATTGTACACGACTGTCCATCCCAGGAGACATCCCTCCTCTGTCCCCACATTCCTGAAATGGATGTACCACATGAAGCTTTGAGAAATCGCACAGAAAGGAGGCAGAGTTTTAGTGCCGAGGAACAATTCAGCAACTAAAGACCAACTCTGCTCCCTTGTACAGCTCTTTCTAGGCAGTTCAATGGTCTCCCCACGTGTGCCTAAGCGGTCATTTTTAGGCTCTTCCATTTCAGGGAATTGGTCTCTTCTGGGGGTTAGCTACAGTTCCATTGCCCCACTTCACTTTCCCCACGGTGATCTCACTCATCTACCTCTCCCAGGTGGCACGTTCACAGACTCCCTCCCCTTGCGGTGGGGTCACTGTCCTCTTCCCCTTTCATCCTTCACCACCTCCACCCAACAGCAGAAGAGCAAGAAGAAGTATCTAGAAACACCACTGTGACAGGCAAACCTCTCCTGGTGAGTGCTGTTAGGGACAAAAGCCTCATCTGGTAGTGATAGTGTGAGGACCCACAGTCCTTTGGGTGGAGCAGAAAGGACCACAGGAGCCACTTTCCCTGCTGTGTGCAGCATCGCAACAGATTAATGGAAAAGGGAGAATGGAGTCCACTTGTTTTCAGGGTCTGACATTTTCCTTTTCTCTTTTCCCCTCTCCTAAGATTCAGGGTTGGCTTCTGGTCATCTGCTCCACACAAGAACAGGATCACAACTCCCCTGAACACAAGACCAAGAGCAGAGAGGACACAGTCTTAAAACTGGTGCTGTTCCTGCTTGTCTTGCCCATCTATCATGGGAAGACAAATTTCATGGCCTGTCCTGCTTGTCTTCAAAATTTACAACCACATTATCAGAAAGAATAACATAAATACAAATGCCAATCATGTATCTGGCAGTAAAACTCAAGTTTTCATATTGGCTATCTCCTGCTGTTTTTTCATCTTTGTTTTGGTATAAAGATAGGAATGGAGATTTTGAGACACTTTATTGTTGATTTTTTTTATTGTGAAGTTGTATGCTCATTGCCAAAAATATATCAGATAATACCAAAAAGCATAAACAGTAAAAGAACACACAAATAATCCCACCAGTGTTGAAATTTTCAAACATGCAATACAAATTCAACACATTGCCCAAAGAAACAATTTCTCTGTAGCCTGTTTTTTATTTTTTTTTTTTTTTTTAATTTTTTAGTTGTAGATGGACACAATGTCTTTATTTATTTATTTTATGTGGTGCTGAGGATCGAACCCAGTGCCTCATGCATGAGGGGCAAGCACTGTACCACTGAGCTACAATCCCAGCCCTGTAGCCTGCTTTTTATAAAGATATTCTCAGCCTCTTTCAATGTTAGAACATATAGATCTATTTTAACCTTTTAAAAAATTCTTCCATAGTATTCCATAATATGGAGGTAGTTCATTTAGTCAATTCCTTGTTGATGGATATTTAGATTGTTTCCAAAATTTTAGCAATGAACAATTGATCTATAAATCTTTGAACAACTGTTTTATTATTTTATTAGAAGGTAATCTTAGGAGGATCAAAGGGGATTTTGCACTTTTATACTCCTTTGTTAATTATAACTAAATTATCTTCCAGAAAAGTTTTAAAGGAATAGAATTGCTTTCCACTTTTGCATAGACCAAGGCACAGAGACAGCAATGGCTTGCTGAAGGTAATTTCATTTTTCACTGTGGTTCCACAGATACATCTGAAAAACCATAAATGGAACTGGGGAGATCTACTGAAATCACTTAATCCAAGTTTCCTAATTTTACAGGCAAATTGAGGAAGGAGGGTATCTAAATCTTGAACCCAGGGTCTCTCTCCCTCTCTAGTGCCTTGTGGAATTGGAGCATTGTGTCCACAATTTGACATGGAGACATCCTGCCAATACAATGCTGTAAACTTTAGATTTTCTTTCATGATTCTGTATTTTTGTGGTCGTTAATCCTTTCTTTATACCACAAATTTTAAAAACCCACCAAGTAAACCATAGTCAAGGTGTAAACATTATCTCAAGTCTAGTATCTTAGACCATTTTTCTTTTTTTTAAAGTTGGAAATGGTTTTCATTATGTCCTTTGCAGACCTAGGATTCAGCGATGCTTTTTAAACATCTTCCTTAGAATCCTGCGTGGTTAGCAGCTAGTGCTCCCTGGTGACCACTAGGCGTCAGACTTTCCCATCTCTCCTCCACTGTGCTGTGTACTCAGTAATCAACTCATTTGCTCAGGGTCACGAGCTCTTTTATCTAAGGGGCTTCTTCAGCATCATATGAAGATGGTCATTATGATGCAGAACTCTAGCATATTTCAGTAGCAACTATTAAGTCTGAACGTCTCCTAGTTACTAGCTTTTCAACAGAGCTCTTCATTGCAAAAGCAGACCTTGCAATGAAGGGGGAGGTAAAAAGGAAGATAATAACCATGCCTTTCACCGTTCTCAAGGAAAGCCACAGGATGTTACCACTTGTCCCCATATTGCATATATAATAAAGTGCTGGTGTGGGCAGCTCTGAGCACTAATCCTTATTATTTTAAGGACAATTTAAATGCTAAAGTTGTCAACTGAAGACTTTGAATTTCATAAGTCAAGTGGGTTGAAACAGAACAGCACATCACCAACTATTTACTCAGTGTCCATTGCATACAGGGCACTACATTTTAAGTCAAGAAAAGGGTATTTTTATTCATTCAGTTGATCGAGTACGCACAAGTATTTGTTGAACTGGGGATCCCCTGATGAAGAAAATGACATAAGATTAACACACCAGCAATATGGTTTGTGCAATACAAGGGCACTTGCACACCACACCAGTTTAGGATGCTTAATCCTTTCTTCCTTAGAAGAGGCTGTCTAGAAGGATTAGAGATAGGTCCCATGTCTCCTAACCAAAGTGATTCTTTTTTTTTTTTTGGTACAGGGGATTGAACTCAGGGGTACTCAACCACTGAGCCACATCCACAGCCCTATTTTGTGTTTTATGTAGAGACGAGGTCTCACTGAGTTGCTTAACACCTTGCCATTGCTGAGGCTGGCTTTGAACTCACGATCCTCCTGTCTCAGCCTCCCAAAGTGCAGGGATTACAGGCGCAAAGTAATTCTTATTGTAGTAATCCACGCCACCTTTTTGGAGGAACTTCATGTCTTAGTCTCATTACTTTCTCACTTCCCTGTCTCCCTCCCTGACGACATCCTTGAGAGGAGGAGACAAACAGTAACCTCATCATAGACACAGGGGAACTGAGACCAAGAAAAATGGAAAGGTTTTCTCAAATCTCATATAAGGACAAAGCCCAAACCACAATTCTAGACTCCATGAGCTATATCAGGGCATCCCAGGAGAATAGTTTGCAGCCAAGACATGGATAATAATGCTAAGTAGAATGCCTTGCATAGAGCATGTAACAAGCATTAGGAGACTGATGAATGAGAACAGAAAGCTTCATTTTGTAAACCAATTTCCTTGAAACCCAGTATCCTGTCTGTGGTGCCTCTCATCCCAGAGACATCTTCTCACCTTCCTTTCTTGGAGAAAGAGATAACATCCCTTGACAGGGCACTGACTCACTTGGGCAAATACATTGACTATGATCTCCCACAGCACATGTCAAGACTTCACAGAATTGTTCTGACCCAAACAGCCCAGGCCTTGTAGCTGAGATTCACTCAGATCTATTTTCATTTGTTCAAGCAATCACAATTACCAGAATGTATCTCCCAAAAGAAAAAGTACATGTTTCCCATTTGGTTATTTTGAACTTCCAGAATATATTTTTAAATGTCTCTATAAGATATGGCTATAAAACAATGAGACAGACTTCCTAAGATTTGCAAACAAATGATTTTATCTGAGGTATATCAATCTTTATATTGATATAGAAAAAGGTGCATAAACAACACAGTCCCCACTAACTTATCTTTACCATCACTACCCAGATAGTATTAATGAAGAACCTATTTGTGCATAGTACAGATTGTAAATAAAGAACATTCAGAGTAACTGAAGTTTGATTTATTTACTTCATTCTCTTTGGTCCTTCTTCAATAAAAGGAATGTGTCCCACAACTTGATATTGCATCTCTCTGCCTTGACACCAGCTTTTGTAGCATCTGGTGAGGCCTCATGTCCAGATAGTATCAGGCAATAATCTGAGTTCTTTGGGCATACCCACCTTGGAAATCAAATTAAAGGAGAAAGGTTAATCCAAGAGGAGGAAAAAAATGCTCATTCCCTATAAAATCAATCTTCTTGTTATCTCTAAATGCCACGAATCTGTACAACTGAAGAAAAGTTAACTATGAAAACTAGTTACACCCACAGTAAGAAATGACATAAAGGTATGATCTACAATAAAGTGCTGCAGATGAACTGTACCTTGGTGACTGATAAGCAACTCATTCTGCATATCTAGACCTCTGCATAATTTTTATAAACTTGTCAAATATGAGTAGTCTCTTTTTTGGATATACATCACGAGTTCTTTTTAAGCAAAAAATAACAGGAAAGTGAAAATTCATTAAAAGAAACATAAAACAGCCTAGACCTACTGGCAACAATCATCTTCCCATTGTGATAAGTACAGTCTCCCTCATCTCACCATGAATGCACACTTTAAATAAATTGGAATTACTCTTTTCTCAGTACTTTACTTTAAATTGTTTTTTAAAGGAAAAGTATTATTTCTAAAATAAACAAGCAAACACAATTACATCAACAAGAACAATAGCACCAACTATTAGCATCTTCCTAGTTTCTTAGTCTCAGGCCTCCCTTTTCAGGTAGTGTTGCCAGGCTCCCCCTTTCTAAGAAATGCTCAGAGTAGCCCTGAGAGCCACACTTCTTTCCTTTACCCCAGCACTTAAAAAGGGAAGTGGCGCCAGGGCAGCCTCACCTAACAGTCTTGCACCCGGGCTCTGGCTCCCTCAGGTCAGTTCAGCTCTTGCCACATGAGTCATCTGAAAAATTGAACTGGGCAGCTCAGCTCTTAAATAGCCATTGCACTCCCGTGAAGATATTTTCTTTTTTGAATAAGTGCCCAGAAACCACACTAGCTTCAACTGAAAAAAGAAGACATTCACATTTACTTTAAAGCAAAGACAAGGGACCAGCTTTTGAGGGCACAAGAAAAGAGCAGTCTGGAAGACAAGTGGGGTTTTCTTTTTTCTTTTTTGTTAGTATATTTTAATTATACAGAATAATGGTTGCACTGTGGCATTTTCATACAGGCATATTGCATACTTGGATCTTATTCATCCCCCATTGCCTGCTCTTGTCCTCCCTTCCCCTTCCTTTTCTCTGATGTCTCCCTGTTAGGTCCTTTAAAAGTGTGAGCATTGAGGTATGTGTAACCCTTATTTTCTCAACCACAAACCAAACAGTACGCTTGGAGTTCTAAAAGGTCCGGAGAGGGGAGCTTGTATTCTCATTTGGGGCACAAAGAATATTTGGAACAGAAGTTTCCAGAATATACTTCTACCTGCTACCCCACATTGACTATATCTTCCCTTCCTCTGTTGGAAAGCTAAAAGTGGACATTTGTGAATCTAATAAGTACCTAACAATCAATTAACTAATAAAATAATGAAATAAATAATTTTGTCTGAGAGTCCCTTTATTAGCATTGGATAATATTTATTAAGTATTTTCCAGGGGGGTTCAGAAAGAATATTCGCTAATTCAGTTTCCAGCAGTGCCATAACTGAACACTCAGTGCAGCTCTGCACTCATTGCCATGGTAGATATGAAGGACCATAGCCAGAGGGGAGACTGCAGTCTAGCACAGGCTACAGTGCACTTATGTAATGTCTACTGTTCAAAACAATACCAGAGCACAGCCAATTAGGTGACACAGAATGTGTGAAATTTGTGGGGAAATCTGCAAGCAGGCATAGCAAGATGTTCTACTGAGATGAGGTTATCTTTGGAGGAAAGAGGTATGAATAATTTTTGTTTTTGTTATGTTTCAGTTTTTAAAAATTTTCTCCAAGGAATATGTAGTATCTGTGTAAGTTATATTTTCAAGATCAAATAAAAGCCAAAGAATGTGGATGAGGAAGTGCTTCCTTACAGCTAGGGCAACCAGGAAAGCTTTGTGAAGAAGGGGCATGTGAACTCAGGGATGACTTCAAAGACTGCAGAAGGTGGAAAAGGAAATGGGGAATTAGGTTCCCAATTTGTATTGGGAAACTATGAGCATCTCTGTTTGATGGCATTTGGGTCTAAGATGGGCTATGCCTGGATACGAGCCTAGAAAGAGAATCTGGGAACTTCATGGGAAGATTCTGAAATGGCAGGCTCTGGAGTTCAGACTTCAGTCCGGGGTCGATGCAGATTATGAAAAGTTCTCCAGTCGAGGAGTATGTGATGAAAACAGTGCCAAAGTGCTGAGGAGGTTAACCTGGAAAGGAGAATTCCAGCTGGCTGGTTTTGGAGGGGACAGGGACTAGGGAGGTGAGTGTGGAGGGTCCCTGAAGCACCTAGGCCTAGGTGGCAAAGGCTAGAACTCAAGGGTGCCTGAAGGAATGGAAGAAAGGAGTGGAGAGTATCATACACCAGGAAAAGGCCTGGGTTCACCCTGAGGCACACACTTACAAGCTCAAAGGAGAGAAAAGGTGAATATAGTTTCAACATACATTGTGTAACAATAGTAATGAGACTGAATTTCAGATGTAGTTTACAGAATTGCCTTTCTTATTATACAGGCACATATGGTAAATGGATATAATTTAATTGTTGATGGGCCATTATATATGAAAGCATGCCCAGGAGTGCGGGGGTTGGGACATGCTGGTCCACAGACGTCAGGAGACCATCGGAGCCCAGAGGTGAACAGGTCTCTGGCTCTCAGGTCTCCAGGGAATGTCCCCATTAGGTTGCAGTACAAGGTTTTCCAGCCTGGGGGAAGGTCACTTTCCCCTCAGATGATTGGAGTGTTCTAAATGCTGAACCATGAGATGCTCCCAGCACATTTAGCAGATGGAGCAGAGGGGGTGGGAGGGGCTTTTGGAAAATGCATTATTCTTTCAATAATTTGCTCTTCATTGTTCCTATGAAGCATTTACAGACTAGACTTTGTGCCCATCACAACTCAGAGCTTGATCACCTTGCTGGAAAGGGACATAGCCTTTGTGTAGCCTCCATAAGATGCTTATAAAATATTTATCACAGTGGGCTGAAAATTCTTAAACTTTTCAGAAATGTTCAGGTGCACATCACTTTGTGTAACTCCAACTCTAATTTCCCGTTGCCTTCTCTCCCAATTTCAATGTTATTTTTCCCCTTCATTTCTTGTTATAGTCATCAATTTGGAGTCTTTTCTGTTCACCTCAATCCCCACTTCTATAAAGTTGTCACTGTAATAAATACCAAGGGTGGTGAAATTTTCAGCAACCAGAATAATTACCCCTTTAATTCTAATTTCCATACAAGGGATTTTTGTCAAAAACAGAATGCACCATGGTTATATCTGCAACCCCATGGACATGAGATAGTCCATGTAAAAAGTCTTCTTTAATACAATTTGGTCACATACACATGACAACTTGCACATGCGTAAGGACCAAAGAAATAGTCCATGTCTAGCCTCACTCAGGTTGAGCATGTAAATGGTCCATGTTCCTGTAGCCTACACCCCTTCAGGTGCCCTGGAAACCTCTAGCTATACAGTAAATAAGATGGGCTCCCTCGCTGTGCAACCTACAGATGCACTAAGAAACTAACATAAATGCAGATGCAAGGTTTCTGAATAAATACTGAAGAACAGAACCTCAGGGAGAGTGTTGTCTTGGTGCAGCTAGATATGGCCATGTTAGGCTTATTTGCACAAAGATAATTGAAAGAATGGATCCACTCATTCTGCAGAGTCAACAACGACCTCCTAGCAGCTTCCTGGACTTCTTAAGCTTTCTAAGCAAAGCCCCAGAATGCCACAACCCTTCACTCCTTTTGAAAATATCTGTACCCTCACTGCTAATAAGATGCTGCTATGTGTGGCCCTGAGCACCGACCCTCATGCATCTTAAGGACAATGTAATACCATCACAGTTGACAGCAGACTCCAAATACTGTTCAAAGAAGGGTTGAATATAATAGAAAATCATCAAGCAAGCACTTATTGAGTGTCTACTGCATACAGGGCCCTGTACTGGAAGCTCAGAATAGGATATTTTTAAATGTTAGTTGTTCAATTAATTATTCAGCAAGTGCTGCTGAACATCTCCCTGTCTGGCATTGACTACCCCACAATGAAGAACACCACATGAAGAATATACTGGCAGAGAAACTGTGTAATCCAAGAGCACTTTCACACTACACCCAAGCCCAGGCTGTTTGATCCCTCCGTCTTCTAGAAGCCTGTACAGATGGGATTAAAGCCATGGCCCATGTCTCCTAACCAAAATGACTTTCCCTGGGAGCCTCACATCACCTTCTGAAAGACCTAGTGTCACAGCCTCAACACAACCCCACTGCCTTCTCTTCCTACCTGAAACCATCACTGAGAAAAGGAGACAAATGATATCCTCATCTGAGACATGGAGGAACTGAGTCAGAGAGAGGTGGAAGAGGTTTCTCAAATCACGCAGAAGGACAGAGGCCAAACCAGAATCTTGTCTCCATGAGCTGTATTATATATGGGACCCCATGTAAACAGCTTTCAGCCAAGACACAGAGTGTGGCAGCAGTCAATGCTCTGTAAGTTGGCCATGTTTTGTTTGCAGTACTGGGGATTTAACCCATGGCCTCACATGCTAGGTAAGTGCTTTACCACTGAGATACATCCCAGGCCTTTTTGTGTTGACATGGTGCTTCACTAAGTTGCTCAGGTTGGCCTCAGCCTGCTGTGATGCTCCTGCCTCAGCCTCCCTTGCAGCTGGAATTACAGGTGTGTGCTACCACATCCAGTCAGGCTCTTCTGTTTGAGTGAGAAGGAAAGTGGTGGACAGACAGGCTACCCAGACAGAGTTAATCCATCAGAAATAATTCATAGCAGTTACTTGAGCTCATTTATAGAAGGACCTGGATAAGACAGATTGAGTTAAATGACCAGGAACATGGAAAGGCCCCGTTCACCAAAACACCTCCAAGGACAGCCTGAGGACTGGCCATCCTTTTTCAGACCAACAGTGCATGAAACATGATCAACAATCCGAACTAATTTGTACCTTGTGCTTCATTGTCCACTAGCTTATCACCCTCCCCCTGAATCGACTAAATATGAAAACCAGCTCTAACTTAAAAAGTTAGATGCATGGTGATCCTTTCTGAGGACTGTGTTTTCTAACTGGGTGAAGGAAGGCCTGTGGATGGGGGATGACACATGTTTCCCCACAACTGAACTGTTGCTATGGCTCGAGAGGCTCCGAGCTGGTGCACAGACGTGCCCTTGCTGCCTCCAGCCATCTCTGCCCTGTCCAGCTGCCAGGACCGCTTGGACATACACTGGAAAGTACATGGTGTTTCCTGCCCTTCAGCCCTTCCTGGTGACCTGTCCCTCATCTTTCAAAATAAAACCTGGTTATTACTCAGGCAGAAACCTGCAGTTCTGGGCATGCTGGAAGCTCTGACATGCAGATCATCAGGCTGAGTGGACTCGTGCATTTCCCTTTAATGAGGCGTGTTTACCCACTTGATCTCAATTGCCCAGGAGAAGCAGTATGCGATAGGTGGCATTTTCTGGTGGGTTTTCTGGAGAATTGTGTTAGGAAAGAGTTAAACAAAAACAAACAAAACAATAGAACAAAAATGGTTTGGCAGAGCAGATCTGCCAGAAACCCTGGAAAGGTTTACCAGACATCAATGTTACTAAAAGCAGGTCCAATGTTTACCAATAAACAATTTTTTTTAATTTTTACTTTTTAGTTGTAGATGCACAGAATACCTTTATTTTATTTTTATGTGGTGCTGAGGATCGAACCCAGAGCCTCACGCATGCGAGGCGAGCACTCTACCACTGAGCCATAACCCCACTAAGGGCACTGGGAAGATGCCCCTCCTTCCAAAATAATCATACCCTTCTGCTCCCACTCTATCCTGCCAAGACCCCTACAATCTCAGCCTTAGAGATACAGTTCTAAATTTTGTCTTCTCTCAGCTTTTCTTTCAACTGGAAAATTTCCCTCAACCCATCTTTGCTCTTTTTTAACTCTTCCTTAACAATTCTCCACAAAACCCATCTGATTCCATCTATCATAGCCTGCCACTCCTAGGCATCTAGAGCAAAAGGTTAAACGCTCCTCATTAAAGGGGAAATATATGTGAGTCCACTCAGCATACCCCTTTCCTCCACCCCATCCTGCCAAGACCTCTACAATTCTGGCCCTAGAAATATACTTCTTCAAGTTTTGCCTTTTCTAGGCTCCTTTTTTTTTTGTATGAGGGATTGAACCCAGGGCTGCTTTACTACTGAGCCACATCCCCAGTCCATTTTTTATTTTGAGATAGGATCTCGCTAAGATGCATAGGGCCTCACTAAATTGCTGAGGCTGGCTTTGAACTTGAAATCCTCCTGCCTTGGCTTCCTGAGATGCTGATGCCACCACTTCTGGCATTAGGCTCCTCTTTTAACATGTAAATACCCTTCAAGGGGTCTCCTATGAATCCCTAATATCTTTATGTTTGTGAGCAGTTTAGCTTTCTTTCGGTCTTAGTTCCACAAAAGGGACTGCGTAATTAAAGGGGCTCATGGATAGGATGATCTGGGAGGAAAATTGAGTAAAAAGGTACCAAGTGACCCAGAAGGAGAATTGGGAAGGTTTAAAGGATACCCTTCCCTACTCTGTAGGACTGCCCCATACTAACTAGGCACAGACCTACAAAAATTGCTAAAGAAAACAGCCTTCGTAAGCACAAAGCCTTATTTCCACATTAGTTCTTCAGGTGCTTGATTCTGACAATTCCTCTAAATTTCTCTAAACCATTATTAGAAGGTAGGGAAAAAACTGAAGGTGTTTGGATGCTGCCCTGGTGTGTGTATGTGTGTCTGTGCATGTGTGTGTGTGTGCGCGTACACACATGTGCATAAACACCTGCATGTTTGTACAATTGCTCCCTCTGAAGTGAGATTGATATCCCTACAGCCTCTGAAATAAATCAGTACTAAGCTTTGCAATAGTTAATTTACCATAAATAAATACTCTAAGCAATTTGAATAATTTACCAGACTCTTTGCCATAAATGTCCTATGTGAAAATTGACCCTTGTTTGACACCTCAGTTATTTTTAAATCTACATGAACAAATTCCTC
This sequence comes from Geosciurus inauris, assembly GCA_004024805.1. Taxonomy (NCBI): domain Eukaryota; kingdom Metazoa; phylum Chordata; class Mammalia; order Rodentia; family Sciuridae; genus Geosciurus; species Geosciurus inauris. The sequence continues at coordinate 211,786 of PVHX01000761.1, read as the reverse complement.
AGCTCTGCTAATCTGTAAAGGCTAAAATGTCCTTGCTTCTAGACTCTGTGGGACTCTCCTGACAAGGAAAGTTGGTGTCAGGGAATAATTAGGTTCTGTTTGAGAGGAAGAGGTAAATGTCAAGAGCTTATTATTTCTGGCCACCTTGTTAGACATTTATATTGAAATGATGCAGAAAATAACACATTTTCAAGTCAATGAGAATAATTGCATTGGCCATGGAGAAATTAGTTCATTTCTTCTCAAAGCATCTAGCTGTTAAGTTTTTAGAGCATGAATCCCAAGTAAAGCAGAAACATACCTGATTAGTCCCTCTGTAGAGGTCTGAACAAAACAACTAGGTCTCATTATACAAACATGTTGGCGATCAGACATGAGTGGAAATTTTACATCAATCATACCCTTCACTGCACCCCTACAAAGATCTAAATATATAAGTCATTAAAAAGAGGTTTATAGCAGATATGAGGGGTTTGGTTTGTCGTTCACAATCCTCTTGAATAGGCTAAAGAGAAGCCATCTTTTTTGCCTGTGTAAAGTACAGAATAATCAAATACGTTCATACCCACATTCCAAAGTGGTTAGCCCTTAGACAAGTTAAATGCAAAGTAATAAAATGGTACCATTTTCATTTTGATGTGAAGACTGCAGTTGTGGGAAGACGAAGAGAGGAAAGTCTCTAAGAAACCTGAGCAAAACCAGAAGCCTGAAACATACATGTCTATGAATAATAACCTATGACTCTACTCCATAGGATGTGTTCTGCTAGAGCCTGCCTGGTCAGTGGGGCTAGGTACATGAGGTTGTGTGCTCTGCTTCCTTCACCATGCTTACTGTGACAAGAGAGTCTGTGGGGTGCTCAGTGTTGACGGTAGGTGTGTCTCAACATGAATTAGAGCACTTAGCCCTAAGGTATAGGAGAAAGACAGAAATTCCAGTGTGCACATCCAAATGTCACCATGAGGTCATCATTGTATTCCTTAGCATTTTGTACTTTGTATATAGGCAAAGAATTTTACTAACATTCTCTCTCTTCTCTCTTTCCCCGAATTATATTTTGTATAGCTGATTAGCTGGTCATAATTATAGCTCCTGATTTATAGTTAGAGAAATGGTGAACCAGAGAAGTTAGATAATTTGTTGAAGGTCACCAGTATCAGAGTTGGATTTAGAAACAACTACTTCTTTATTCTCTGGGCTCTGAGCCAATCTGTTTCTTTTCACTTTAGCTTGAATGTCAAACACCTTTAATTGAATTAGTTTTTATTTCTGGTTTCTGTCTGCATGCAAAGTGTACATGAAATGTGTACCTCATTCTCATTGCTGAAAGCAGTAGCTTGCTATTTCTAGCAGGCAATTCCATCCTCCTCTGGAACAAGGCCCCAGTGGGGCCCAGGCCTGGCTTTGTAAGCTGGTCTTAATTGCTGGGGGGGGGGGAGGTGCAGCGGGTGGGGGTGCGTGTCACATGTGTGAGCATAAAGATAATCTGGAGAGCTTGAATGAATCCAGGACCCCTGTGAAGGTAGCCTTGTCACATCTGATCCTATCCAAGGGAGCTAAAGCCCCAGCCACTCAGATCAGAGTCACATTCTAAACTCTTACATGCTTCCCTGCCCTTGTCCCTACTGAAGTTCCCCAGAGAGTCTTCGAAAGGGAGCCTTTGGCTGAAAAGGAATCAACTTGTCACCCGCTGCAATTGGGCCTACTCAGCAGAATGTGCCTTCCCAAGGTGGCACAAAGGGTACAACCCTTTATACACAGTGACTCATCTGTAATCTCTAGCTAACTGGGAATTTAGATAAAACCCATGGTAGAAGACCAAAGTGTGTGAAATGGGAGGTCAGTTCAGGGCAGAAATTGCCCAGCTCAGTGGGAGGGTTGGGGTCAGAGCTGAAGTGTGCATTTTGTCCCCTAACCTTTTCCAGCAGCACTGGATGCTCTCACGTCATGATCTTCAGGCCTTGGCTCATCTTTTCTCCACTGCCCTTTTCAGCCACCATTTTAGTCATCTGCCTGTGGCTTTTCATTTCTGCTGCCCAGTGTCACTCAACTCCTCCTCTTTCCCCAGTTCCTGAGCCAAGGCTATGGGTTGTTTAAGGTCTCTGAAAATTAACTTTAGTGTCCCCCAAGGTGAACTGTTGCTTTCTGATGAAGCCTCACAGCCCCAATGAGCTTGTGAAAATATTCCACAAAAATAGCCTAATGCTTACTGTGAGAGACTCAGGAGTTTAGATGCATTCAGCCCACTCTGCGCCCTCTGGCTTTTCTCCTTGCTTACAAAAGGAGACAATCACGCATCTCTGGAGTCTTCTAAGGAATTCTTTCAGGTGATTACTACAGCATTTTTGCAATGTCTGTTAAGACTCACATTGGTTTGCTTTGAAATATTTACTGAAAACCACAGACTGTCGCCTCCTTGCTCACTCTGGATAGAGTGATGCAGGATGGTAAAGAAATGAGGGAGAGCTCCTGCTGAAAGGATGAACATCACGGTGAATGATGGGATGCACAGCTCCCTGCTTCCTCCTCCAAAGCTGGGTTACTTAAGGTCTGATTGTAGGATCCTGGCATCAATTAATATTAAAAGGAGCCTCAAGGTTACCCTAGGATTGGCCTAAACTCCTGGGGTTCTTGCTATTCTGATCTTGTTTCCAGTCCTCCACACACAGGATGACCCTGAAGTGGGTCCCTGAGCACCTCTAATAAATAGACCTTGATCCTTCCTAAGCTTCAGAACAACCCACCAGGAAGAAAACTACACAACCAGTGAGTAGCCTTTGCAAGTGTCTCGCCTGGTCGACCTTCGGGATTATTCAGAGGTGGAGAACACGGTCTCCTCTGTAAACCAGAAGGTTCAATGTGATAGAATTTACTTTGGAATATTCTGTTTTCTAGTTTAACATGTTCCTTCATTTTGTATAGGTGAATGAGCTGCCTATGAGCAGGCACTGTGTTAAGTGGGGTGACGGGAACACTTGTGTACAAACCAGAGGCTCCTTTTAAAAGAAAATATATGTACACATATATTTATAAAATGGAGAAGGAAATGATATGTATCATAAGTGAATAATAATAAATGATGCATTTACATAGCACCTATTATATACCTGGCACTGCGTATTGTGGGGCAGTGTTGGTGTGTTCGTATGTTGTTATGGTAAAATGTACATACCATATGATTTACCATCTTCCATTTGGAGTGTACAAGCCAGAGGCATCAGGTACATTCACACTATTGTATAAGCATCACCAGTCCATACCCAAAACTTGTTATCATCCCTGTTTGAAACTCCATACCCATTCAACAATAGCCCTCTTTCCTCCATCTACCCAGCACTCAGCAAACCAATACTCTACTTTGTGCGTCTATGAATTCGACTACTCTTGGTACCTCACGTAAATAGAATCATACAATATTTGCCCTTTTGTGAAGTTTGAAGTACTTCAGGTGTATCAACTCATTCAATTATGGGAATAATTCTATGACATAAGTAAAATTAGTATCCCTAGTTGAAAGATGAGGAAAGTGAAATATAGAGAGATCAAGTGGGAAATAGAAATACCACGATCGAGAAGATCAGAGAAAGGAAAGATCTCTTTTAAATTGGTTCTCTGTCCCTAGGAGTCTACCAGCTACTTAAAAGGAAGCAAACAGTCTTCTTTTTGGAAGCCCTCCCAGCCACCTGCCAGTCCCATCTCAGTTTCTACATAAGGGCTGAACAGCTGGACCAGACACTTCAGTGGGAAAGAAGAGGGAATGTGCTGAATGAGTTAAGTGCCCCTTGTCCCCTCCCTTCCCCACAGTCCGGGCAGGCTGAGCTGGTGACCCGGGCAGGATGGGAGCCAAAGGATTAATCCATCACAATGAGACGTTCTATTTTGGGCAGGCGGCAGGAGCAGATGCCTGGTGCCTGCACAGCGCAAGGCAGCACACAAGGGCAGACACACACAGGCCCGTGGCATCCACCACTCCACCATGCTGCCTAATGAGGAGAAAGGAAAGGTCAGGGACAGGCAGTGCCCAGTGGCCTTTGGCAGAGCAAAACTAGACCCACTAGAGTCGATGGAATTTCTCAAGTGGCCCTCGTAAGAAACCCTGTTTTCTTACTTAGGCTGTTTGGAACCTAGGAAAGCCACCTCTAGCGCCTCCAGCAATTCCAACTGATCCTCTCCTCACTGCATGCTTGACCTTCCTGCCAGGACACTTCCATGCTGGTCACTGCATATTTTCCTTCCAGACCAACCACAGGAGCATGCCCCTGTTGGAAATGAGGACTTGGTGTAAATTACCTTTCTGACCTGTAAATTAGGAAATAGAAATGCTACTGCTCCCTAATATGGCCTCTTCTCAGGAATTTCCAAGCTGGAAAGCCTGGTCTTTTGATGTGGAGAAGCTGGTCCTGCCTCTATGGAGATGATGGCCTTTCCTGTCCACTTTCCCTCAGACTTTGGACCATTCAATCTCCCATTTACACCAGCCTGGGACAGAGCAGCCCAGTGATTCCTGCAGTGATGGCACTCCCAAGATATGCCAGGGAGGAAGGAAAAAAGAAGAAAAGACAGTAGTTGGATATTTAGGGTTAGAAAACCCAATTTTGAAATGAAATTGTTTTTCAAAGTCGGTCTTGATGGGTTAACTACTCCTTTGGAGGTGTCAGTCTCTCCCTGCACAGAGAAGCATATTTTGGGCAATGGGGAAGAGCACCTTTCAGGTTCTATGGGAGATTCCATGAGAAAGTTTTACGAACTTTGGTAAAATGTCAGACCTATCTTATAGATCCCAGGGTAGATAGTAAGTACTGAAAGTTTCTAACATGCGCTCGAGTACATACTTCATTGATGCCAATAATAATTCAACAGACCTAGGGCTTCTAGGTCTTATTTGAATTTCTTGGATGGAGACTTGGGTTCAACCCACTGCCCTCTGCCCACTTCCCCAGCCTCCTTAATGGGCTTACACTAGAAACAAACCACATTTTGTTAATGATGAACGTTTTGCCAAGCTGGATGGTGAAGCATATTTAGTAGACAAGAAATTCAGATGGCGATTCAATGACGGGCAACCTTGCCTCTGGTGAGCTAAGGGCATTTGTACATGACGCAACTCAGAAACAACCACCTGCATCCTGTCTTAAGAGGCTATCACCTTTTCCCCAATAGTTGGCATTTCCCTTAGCTCTTGGCTTGTTCTCTGTGTCAACCCCAGACTCCTTCTCTGAGTCTTGGCTTCTCTTACAGACTCTATTCCACTCCCATTCTAAGACACAGAGCTTTCCTCAGTCACCCCTAATCATAGTCAACAATTGGTATCACAGAAAACAGAAGCTGACTGGGCCTTAGAAATCATTTATTGCAGTGATTTCAAAATAATGTTAAAAGGAGCCCTGGGTGGCAAGCCCTGGTGGCAAGCAACAGAGTACGTGAGTGAAAGCAGAATATCCCATCCCCTCTGTGGATAAACGTCCTCATGTCAGGGCATTTACACTGAGTATGTGTGTGTGAGTGGGTGAGTGAATGCACACGTGTGGCAGTGAGTACCTGGAAAAGCAGAGGCTCCAAAAGTCCCTTATGCACAAACACAAACCAATGAACCAGAACAAAGGACTGCTGTTTTATGTATCTGGATGTTTCATTGTTTGCTAGAAAGATTATACTATTTAAACCATTTGAAAAACACAGAGATCCCATCATCCACAGGAGGACCCCTGGATATGCCTAGATAAGATTTCTATGCCTATGTTTCTACACACAGAAGAGATGTTTCTTGGTACCAGCCCCAAATAAAGAGGACAGAGCCACATGACTCCATCTGGGCCAAGGTACATTATTGCCAAGAATAACCTGGCATCAGAGGATTCAAACTCTTTGCCTTCAAGCGCTGGCATTCCGGGAAAGGCTGACTTGGAACAGTCATAGGGAAATTCAGCAGGCTGGGACAGTAAATGCAGTTTAGCACTTGGTTGGAACTAGAGCATGGCTCAAACATCATCACCATGAATAAACCTAGCAGCAGCTTTCTTAAACAAACATATACACAGCGCTAAATTCTTTTGCATTAGGATTTGAATTTTATTGCTGTATCCTCTTGGATTCCTAAGAATCACTCACAACTGTTCCAGCTAGTACTTTTTCTTTAGAAAGAATATTTGCCTGGGAGTCTAGATACTTATGTATAAGTAAATATAATTGCTCTTTTAAAGAGAAGGATACTTGTGTTCTTCAAGCTTATAGTGCCTCAAAGCAGTTTGTATGAAACACCATGTATACTTAAATGAGATTAAATTGCAGTTCCTGAGGGAATCTCAGACTCACTGTGGATCATGGTTGCTAATGTGAATAAAGCAGACTATGATAATAATAAATATCATAATACTACTATTTATGGAGGACTTCTATGCACAAGATGGAATACTACGTACTGTATATTTAACTTTTACAGCATCTGTACAAGATAGGTTCCCTTGCTACCCACATTCTATAGAAGAGAACATTGATGTTAAAGTTTGAGAACACAACTAAAGTCAAAGCGTAAATGTAGCAGGAATGGAACTCAAGCAAAATTTAGACTCCAAAACCAATGTTCTTAATCGCAGTGCTATATACTATTATGCTGTCCCTGCTGGAATGAGACACAGTCTGTCCTTAGTGGTAAATAGTGGGGACAGTATGAGAAGATAAGAATCTCCCCTTGACTTAAGTTTCTCTGGGTTCCCATCCCTGAGCCAAGGCACTTCTTTCTCAACTAATAATGACAAGATAAAGAACATGAACCCAAGAAACTTATCTTGGATTAATCGGTCCCTCGATATGTCCTATTGAAATAGTCAAATAGCTAACACATTGCTCAGTCTCATCTTCCGGTACCTGCCCTTGACCCACAGCCATAAAGAAAAGAGATCCCGACCAACACAAGCTAGAAGAAATGCAAGCTAAATCAAGCACAAAAGAAGAGACTCAAGAAATACAAATGGCATGTGAAGAGCTCATACATTCAGCTGTTGTGCATTGAGTACATACCTGAGTGCTGAGCATTGGCATTCCACTGTATCTCCTTCCCCTCCCCACAGCCATACCTCCCCCCATCCACCAGTTGTCTGGCCAACTGCAGAGACAACTGGATGGTCTCTTTCTCTGTCTCACTCCATTTTTCTCATATATAGATAGATATAGATATATATACACACGCATGCATAAATGTGCAATTGATTCTGAGTAAACATTATATATAATTTTACTTAAAAACTAATATAGTTGAGTGGACTTTATGGTAAGAACTAATGACCTCAATTCCTAGAAGATGAAAGACAGCAGAATATACCATCCCCTCTTAGGATTAAATGTCCTGGTGTCAGGGCATTTAAAAATGTATTCATGCTATGTTTCTATCCAAACAATTAAATCTTAATATCTGAAGGTAGGGTGTTGGCTCCAAGTTTGTTTGTTGGTTTTAGTCCATCCAGATGGGAAACCCTTGCCTGACTGTTCTATTTGGCAATGGGTATTCTGCATTTAAAACAAGTCCTGAATTGAAGAATTCCATAGTTGGGCCATACTCTGGCTGGGTTAAGGCTAACCCAGAATATGATTCAATGGAGCAGATTGCCCTACTTAGCTAAGGAACTGAAGCTTGGACATTTTGCTATTTTGGGATTGCTGGGTTCTACTTGCAAATGAAAATCAGAGTGATAATAGTAGACTCATGAATAGAACATTCTTAGCCCAAATCTGAACACAGCTCTTCCTTGCCTCTATTTTTCCATTTATTACTTATCCATTTCTGTTGTCCTTGTTTGGACAAGGTGATCCTCTGAAGATGAGCTCCTAGAAGTCTTAGGAGACTATTAAGTCTCTAGCCATAGAAAGACTACTCAAATCCAGTCCTTCACCTCTAGTCCTATTAATCCAAATTTAAGGCATCACTCCAGTTCTAGACTAGACCAAAATATCTGAGGGAACAGAAGTATCTATACCTTACTCTGAATCCACACACTGAGGAGCTTCAGGAAGAGATGGTGGGAAAGAGTTGAAGCTCCTATTTCATGTTTGATCATGATCAATCTACAGAAGCCACATATATTAGTTAGGGTTCTCCAGAAAAACAGGATCACTAGGACAAACATGGAGACACACACACACACACACACACACATACACACATATAATTTATTATAAGAAATTGGCTTATGTCGATATAGAAGCTGAGAAGTCTCAATAGCTGTAGTCAGCAAGCCAGAGACTCAGAACCAATGATACAAGTTTCAGTCTCAGTCTGGGTCTGAAAGCAGACAGCCAATGTCTTAGTTAAAAATAGTCAGAATTTTAATTGCTCAATCTTTTTGTTCTATTCTGTCTTCCAATGGATTCAATGATGCTATAGTTTGGATCTAGAGTGTCCCTCAAAAGTCCACGTGCTAAAAGCTTAGTTCTCAGTCCATGGTAATATTGGGAGGGGATAGAACTTTAGGAGGTAGGGCCTAGTGGGAGGTAGGTAGGTCTTTGGGAGTGTGCCCTTGAAGGGGATGTTGGCACTCTGTACTTCACTCTTTTTTTGTCTTTCAGCCCCCATGAAGTGAATGGATTTCCTCTGCCACATGTTTCCATCATGATGTACCATGTGGCCAGAACCCCAAAGCTACAGGGCCAAGTGACCATGAACTGAAATCTCTGAAACCATGAGCCAAAATAAACATTACCACCTTTTAAGTTGTTTTTCTCAGGTCTTTTATAACAGCAACAGAAAGTTGACTAACACAGATGAGGCCCATTCACATTGGGGGAGGGCAATCTACTTTACTCAGGTCACTAATTGAAATGTTAATTTCATCCAGAAACACCCTCACAAACAAAACTAGAATAATATTTAATTAATTATCTGGGCATCCTGTGGCCCAGTGGAGATGATTTACAAAATTAACAATCATACCATAGGATTTCATGGAAAGAAGATTTGGAATCAGCTCCACTATTTACTATCCCCTGAGAAAGTGTGCCAGAAAAAACAATTGGCAAGTAGGCTGAAATTTAAGTATTAGCTTAAGCACTATTTTAAAAAATCTTCCATCCCCAGTACAGTACAAAGAAAGGAAAACAGAAAACAAAACAAAAATACTTCCAGTAATGTTATTAAATAGGGAGGCGTGTATGTGTATGTGTGTTCATCCCCCTTAATTCAATCTAACATCCAGAATATTATAAGACCATGAACACTCTGTAGTAGCAAGAAGCCCTGGCTATTTTTCATGCCCTGTTTATTCTTTCATATAGTCTCCCTGTTCCTCATCTAAACACTATTAGTCCTCCTAGGCCAACTTATATTTCACCTTCTTTACAGAACTCATAATAATATCTGTTTCTTCCGGCTTCATCGCCTTTGTTAGAGTTCATAAGTTTTTCTTGGCACTTTATCACTATCATGTACTATCAGATCCTTTTATTTTGAGACCTGAAGTCAAAACAGTTAAAAATAGGGATATTGGAGTCATATATACCTAGGTTAAATCTGACTTTGCTACTCATTAGATAGATAGCCTTCGGATGTACTCTGACATTCAGCTGCACATTCGCAAAATAGGAATGATAATGCAAAAGTCAAATTCATAGAAGCAGAGAGTACATCAGTAGTGCTAAGGGCTCGGGCAGATGAAATGGGGAGATATTAGACAAAAGGTTTTTTAAAAAAATGTTAGCTTTTTGTCACTGTGACCAAAACACTTGACATGAACAACTGCAGGGAAGAAAAATTTATTTTGGTTCATGGTTTCAGAGGTTTTGCTCCATGCTCAGTTGACTCCCTTTCTTTGGGCCTGAGGTGAAGCAGAACATCATGGAAGAAGGACGTGGTAGAGGAAAGCTGCTCAGCTCATGACAGCTGGAAGCAGAAAGACAATTGGAAGGGGGCAGGACAAGATATAACCCTAAGGGCATGCCCCCCAAGGACCTGTTTATTCAACTAAGTTTCACCTTCTGCAGTTTCTTCCACCTCCCATCCTTCATTCAGATTATAAATTTGTCACCGAATGCATCCACTGAGGAGGTCAGAGCCCCCATGATCCAATTGTGTTCCAAAATCCCCCCGCCCCGTGAACATTACTGCATTGGCGACCAAACCTTCAACACAAAAACCTTTGGAGGCGCTCTAAATCCAAACCACAACACCCACACTGCAGAGAGGCAGTGAAGATTAAATGAAAGAGAATAATGATAACATATAACCTTATTTTATCTGTGGTCCTACTTCAGAATAGTGTGCTGATTGATGAAAGAACACAGTCCAATAAGAAAATAAATATTCACTTCAAAATAACTTGTTTTTAACTCACATTTCTCAATGCCTGAAAGAAACATAGTCCAACAAATACTTTATAATCTCCTTTTTTTCCCCATATGCTTCCCTTAGGCCCCATACCAGCTCAGAAACATATATATATACTTTCCAACTCCCCACCCATCCCTGATGGTGAAAATCTTGCTTTTTTACCCACACCCCTTCCATCTCCCCTCTTCTCTAAGTCTCCCACTTACTGTAAATGTGCATAACAAAAAAAGTCAGAACTAGCAAAGACTAATATCCTACCACACACACTCAGAGGGTGAGAAAGGTGGAAACAGGGAATGACCAGATTCTTACACATTATTTTTATTCTGCCATACAGCAGTAATTTGTCACATAGTAAATGCCCCCAAAAGGGAAGCCACTACTCTTTCACTGCTGTCATGTACTGTGGAATGAAATAAGAATCACTTACTTTTTATTTATAAATATGCAGTCTGCTCCACTTGGTTTCAAGATCCTTTAAGGAAAGAACTTTTCCTTTTTTATATCTTGTGCCCAAGCTGTGAAGTGATGGAAATGATCTACCACCTGTGCTATCCAATATGGCAACCACTAACTAGCTGTGATTATTGGTCCTTGGAACATAGCTAGTGAAAATCAGAAACTGGTTTTTAAAATTTCTTGGGTTTATTTAATTTACATTACAAAGTCCCATGGTTACCATGTTGGACAGAGCAGACAATAATTATCACAGAAACCTGCACAAAGTAGACACACTATAACATCTATTGACTTGATGGATGAACAAATAATTAAATCAGCCAAGCTATAAACTATACAGTTACAGTGTTCATATTTTTACAAGTAGACAATTTCACCATCTACTTACCTGTGTGAGCAGTGCCTACTTCCTATTGCTATATACTCTGGAGTAACTTTCTTGCCACAGAAAAGAATAACAAGTGCTAAAACACATAAACAAGATTCTATATTTAGGCCTCACTTTTTCTTTGCTCAGTATAAATTCATTCTGACTCTGAGGTCAGCCTCTTTTTTTGTTCAGAAATGAAAAATCCTGTAATGTACTTGTTTTGTTTAATGGTGGGTTCTTGTTATGACATTTCCCTTCAGGAATGAGAGAGAAAAAGATAAGTTATTGTCAACGCAGCCACAAGCAAATCTAACCATCCTCCTAAACACTGAAGATAAATGTCAAAAAGAATTAATCATGCATTAAAGATGCATAGACACATTATATTTCTCATATACTGAAGAACTTGGATGTGTTTAAATACTTGTAGACCATTATAAGATAGTTAAGGCCTTGACAGCCTTGAAATAATGTTTATACGGGTAGCTCTATGACCTCAGTTGCCTTACTACAAAGATGGAAATACTTCATCCATGGGTTCATCTGAATGCTGCTTATTTTTAAGAGTACTGAACCTTTTAAAAGAATATCTTTATGCTGTTGAATTAATTTTTTCATGGTTCTGTGTTTTTCAAACATCACATTTGAATAAAGCCCTATTGTCTTATATCCATTTCCTCTTCTGAGGGTGACAGTTGAAGATGCAAGATAAAATGAAGTCACAAGGAGATTCCCAAGAACTGGAGAAGAACATTAACTTAAACCTGAACAGAAAGAGCCAGTGGTAAAAATAGATAGACCAAAACAAACTACTAAGTGAACAAGGCAGAAACAAAAAGACAAATATTGTGTGATTCCACGTATATGAAATACCTAGAATGAGTAAATGCATAGAGACATAAAGTAGATTAGATGTTGCAGGGGCTTGCGTGGGGGAAGACTGGGGAGTTGTTGCTTAATGAGTACAGAGACGATTCTGTTTGGAAAAAGTTGCACCACACTGTGAGTGTAATTAATACTACCAAATGGTACACTGAAGAATGGTTAAAATGGCAAACTTGCATTATATGTATTTTACCACAATTTAAAAAAAAAGAACTGGTAACTCAGTAGATCACATAAAAGAACAATATCAGAGAAGCCAACAGCTAAGTTGAACCCCAAGTATGTAGCCCAGTAAAGCCATAGAAAAAGCATCTATGTTCAGGTTTTTATTTTGACAAGCAATACCCCATAAGGAAACATCGTCATTCTCCAAACAACTGCAATGAAATGATAACCAACGGCATTCAATCTGCAGGGAAGGGAAGGATGTGAAATGGAGCTTAGGAAAGGCTACAGGAGGGTGTCCTTTACCTTTAGGCAATGAACTGGAGTACTACTATACTCTGCCACAGGCATCTCATGGGGCTACCAGCAGAAAAAGAATGATGTGCTAGAACCAATGAACTGACTTAATGTGGCATTTCTTGAGTAACATGTGACATAGTGTGATATTAGTATGGAAAAGACTCTCAGGGCCATCTTCCTGTCCCTTGCACTTGAAGCAGGACCACAATTTAAGCCATCTCAAGTTGATAATTTATACTTTCTTCAGAAAGATCCCCTGGATATCTAATCTGCGTCTTCTAGATGGAAATTTAAACTGCTTTCTTTTTCTCCCCGATTAATTAGAAGTAGATAGGATATCTTCATCATCTTGTTAACCCCTCCAAGTTTCTCACCTGTCTTTCACAGCCCAGAGTCTAGAGATGGATAATGTACTTCAGGAAGGATATAACTAATGGTGCTTGCATTTCCTTCATATAGCATTCAGGGCTCAGGCAGGAAAACAGAAATAGTTCTTTGGGAAATAAGGGAATTTATATAGGAACGAGACCAAACACAAATGTGAGAGGAGCTGGGCAAGGTCTGTAAGCAAGAACCAGGATCAGAGAAAGTGTCACCAAGCTGTCCAGTTGAAGCACTGACATGGGGGACATGTCAGACATCAGGGGAGAAGCCAAGCATGTCTAGCTAATAGAGCAGGGGCAGAAAGGAGGAGCTTATAGAGAGGTCCAAGGAAATGAAGCCTCTGTGCAGCCAAGTGGGCCACTGCCAAGCACCGTGAAGGGTTTGGTACCACTGTTGGTCAGCAAGGCCAAAGAGAGAGAAAAGGACTCAGAAGAGAAGAACAAACAAAAACAGGCTGGAACCTGCCAAGCATCTCTGTTTCTGTCCATCACCATAATAACCGCATGGCCTTCCATAAACAACAGCTGCTGCTTTACTTTCATCTTCTAAACCTCATACATTTCTCCTTCAACCAAGTCTGACTGTGAAGCACGTAGTCACCATCACAGCAAGGTTAAAATAGCATCACGTAGCACATTGTGTCACCACCGTCTGCACCTTACAGATAATATCTAGATTTAAACTTCAATAAAGGCATTGAAAATGGTCCTTAAATCTAAATAGAGGATGCTTTTACCCACCCTCTTCTTGTCCAGTTTAGGTAAATAAAAGACTGAAAATTGATTTTTAAAAGTCAAGGATATTCCACTTTTTTCCCTCCTGACACTGTTCATTTACTTCATGGTAATTGGTGATAGAAAAAGATAGCACTTTGTAACTCTCCATCACATCAGGCTGAGTCACAAGACTGTCATTCCACATTTTCAGTTCAATTGCAAAACATTATCTATCAGCAAATTGAGCAGTTTCTAAATTGGCTATCTTTATATAATGCCTAACATCTATAAGCAGAGTTTTGTTTTCAGTGATAAAAGGTTGGAAACAACCGAAATATCCATTATTAGGAAAGCAGCCAAATAAATTATGGAACAAGCCTTTGAAAAAAAATAAGGCACAATATTGATCATGGAGCCATTTTTATGATTTTGTTGGGTTGAAAAGGCAATGTGGGAGCAGTATGCATGGTACCATTAAACAAAGGGATGCATATAATGCAAATATATGTAAATGTACATAATGTTTTTTGCCTATAAGGAAAGTGTTTGGAGATCAGAGTCACTTGGGAGAAAGAATATATCATCTTTTAATTGTATGCTATATGTTTGTATTGCTTGATGGATAGATGGATACATAGTGGTAAACAGACCCATAATCATCTGTTCTGTTCTTTAGTATGATCTGGCATATTTTACCCTCAAGTCCTTTGCTTTTGATATCAAAGATGCCTAGGAAATAGAGCTGTTATCATAATCCATATCATAAAATCAGAAAAACAAATTTAGTCAATATACCAAAGTGCACGCATATGAGAAACACATTTTTAAAATACCCTACTTCCTCTGCTTTAACTCATTTCATACTTCAATATAGCCAATATTTTTGTGTATGTTTGTACATTTTGTCACATAAATTTAAAAACATATGCAAATTACCTGTTATAAATGGTTATTCTCTGAGACATCATCAATTTCCAACTACACAAATAAGTTCCCTCTTCTGATCATCAGAATCAGTTATTAAAAGGGGGAGAATATTATTACTAATCTAGGTCAGTTAAGAGGCTTATTCTGCCTCTTCCACTTTTCCTGGACCACCTGCTATAGGAGGATTGGATTTGTTGTGTTTCTCCTTTGTAATTTATTTCCTCTGTCTAAATTACATCTCCCTCTTTCATTCTGCCCAGATGTTTGACAGGTGCTTAACTTCTGGCCTCCTTCACCCAAAAGCCACCTGTTTTCTCTTGTGTGTAGGTATCCAAAGCTCAGAAGCAAACTGAATTTTGCACAAGATTCCACTATACAAATCACAGCTTTAGGTTTGAAAAGGCACATGCATATGGGTTTTGGATTGGAACTGATTTCTTCAGAAAGGGAAAGGCTTCTCTTTTATGTGAGCTCCAGCTTTCCCTTTCCTTTCCCTCCTGGCCCTTTATTAGTTAATATCCACATTCAAAGTAGTTGGCAATGATTATTACAAAATGGGCTGTGGGACATGAGCATATAGTGGGGTTTTCTCCTCTGGTACTACATTGATCATCTCCTCATTAATATGCAGAATTAAAGGCAATGAAAAACTATTATATTGGCATCTTTGAACATGGTTATTAGATTTTGTTCTTATAAGTAATCTTACTCTTGCATTTTCTTCTTTCCATGGTCCATCTATGTGCAAGAGGACAGTCATTCTTCATGAAACTGCCGATTCTCCTACCAGCACTGTACAGCTGTCTCAATTTCTTAATGAAGATCAGCATCCTGGAGGTGAGGGTTGTACTGGCATATTTATGCAGCTTTTCTTCCAGCTCTTGATTCAATCTGTAGCTTCCTGTTGCTCTTACAATGTGAGAAACTGTGTGAAACTGACTTGCCACAGC
Source organism: Geosciurus inauris (assembly GCA_004024805.1). Classification (NCBI taxonomy): domain Eukaryota; kingdom Metazoa; phylum Chordata; class Mammalia; order Rodentia; family Sciuridae; genus Geosciurus; species Geosciurus inauris. Next base: position 196,315 of record PVHX01000761.1, on the reverse strand, counting down.
TGTCTCCCATTAGAAAGCATTTAAAGGACACCGAAGAAGAGCTGGCCACCAGCATTATAGTATCATACTACAACTCTTCTTCTCTTCCCCAGGTAGAGAACTTCTGAAGATCAGGGTGAAGGTCATGGGTTTTATACATCTCTTATTGCACTTTCTGTGTCTCACTCCACTCTCACTCCACTGGACTTCTTGCTGTTCTTTCTAACTCCAGGCGTTGGTGCTTGCCATTCCTTCTATCTAGAATATGCTCTTCTTCCAAAGGAAGAACAGGGCTCACTCCTTCACTTTTTCCATATTGTGTCACTTCTTATTCGTCATCCTATTTTAAATTACAACCTCCAACACTTCCTATGCACCTTCCTGTTTAATTTTTCTCTAAGACACTTTGCCTTAGGTTTTAATTTCATTATTGTATCACACTATTGTGAGTAACATGAGGAACAGGGATTTTCTTTTTGTTTGTTTATTTGTTTGGGGTACTGGAGATTGAACTCAGGGGCACTCGACCACTGAGCCACATCCCCAGCCCTATTTTGTGTTTTATGTAGAGACAGGGTCTCACTGAGTTGCTTAGTGCCTCGCCATTGCTAAGGCTGGCTTTGAACTCACTATTCTCCAGTCTGAGCTTCCCAAAGTGCTAGGATTAGAGGCTTACACCACTATGCCCTGCCAGGAACAGGGATTTTTGTCTCCTTTTTTTTTTTTTTGCTGTGGTATCTCCTTTGCCTAGAACAGAGTTGGCACTCTGGAAGAAAGAAATGAACTAATAGTCATGGTTCTGCTTCTCCTTCCTTCCTGATGGATGGATTAGCCTGAGACATTACCCTATAGAAACGAAGGTGGATCAGTTCAAAGGAGGAGCAGCCAATACATATCTATCAACTACTCGAATGTTCTGGGCATTTTGACTCATTATTCTGTCTGTTGAGAACCATGATAGGTTCACCCAAATTTTGGGAGATTGTTCTCCTTTCTTCTGTGAGCATCTCCTTGCCAACTACATCTATGTGACCACCATGGGAGCTTTCATGTTAACACAATGTGACTCCAGCTCTTGGCCTTCAGCATTGGATGCAGGAGTAGATCTCTCACTCATATTAGAAAGAAAAAAAAAAAAAAAAAGAACTGCATCAGAAAACTTGGACTCCAGACCAGGAGATCCAAACTCAGCCTGGTTGTTTCATTGATTTGAGAAAATATAAACCTTGGAGCTGTTGTCAGCAAGCCAAATTTTCATTTGTGCCATCTGCCAAACAGACAAAGCTGGTTGGTGGCCAAAAGAAGGGTAGAACAATCAGGCATACAGACACAGAGATGTAAAACCAAGTATAGTCTTTATGCCCTTGGATTCTCATTCATGAGAGTCAGCTGCACTCCTACCCTTGAGTTTTTAAATATCCTTATATCCTTATACTCTTCTCCTTTTAAAAAGGAGTATTAAAATACTTTTAAAAAATATTAAAGATGATTTTTTTATCACTTATTGAGGAAATTGTCTCATTTAGTGCTAACAGAAACCTGATGCAGTAGCTAAGCCTTCTGTAATTTCACAGATAAGGAATGTTCAGGAAGGCAGTATGGACTTCCATTCTGTGACCCAGTGAAGTCCCACGATCTTGATGCTTTGTCTTTTCTTTCTGTATTAGAGATCAAATCCAGGGGCTCGTAACCACGGAGCCACATCCCCAGCCATTTTTATATTTTATTTTGAGACAGAGTCTCACTGAATTCTTAGGCCCTCACTAAATTGTGGTTGAACTCACAATCCTCCTGTCTTAGCCTCTTGAGCTGCTGGATTCCCGGTATGCACCTTCACACCTGGCTTGATGCTTTGTCTTTTAAAAAGGTCTTATTATTGGAGAGAATAGTGCAATGATTCCCATGTACGTATCAACCAGCTTCAACCACTACTACCCGCACTTATTGGTCTTATTTCTTGATGGTCATTTAAGCATTGGTCATCAGAAAGACAAAAACAAACTGTGGGATTTCAATCACTGGATTGGGGTCTATATTGTTGTGTGATGATCCTTCAGGGAAAACTACTGAATAAAAAAGACCCTGAGCTCAAAGGGATTGGCCTTTAAGAGCTATGCAGTGTACAGTATGGTCAGAGACAGGAGGGAGGAAGTGGGGGGGGGGGCAGTTTCCAGTTTCTTTGGAAAAGGCCAAATGTTAGAAGCCTCTTTAGAATTAAAAGAAATGCAAGATCCAGCCGCCTCTCCACAAACATATTGCATGTTTGTGATATCTAGGTGAGATTAGTGCTCAGATGTTAGCAGCAGAGATAAGTCTTCAGAGGCCTTAGTATCAGGATCCATTTGTTTTGGCCTTGCTCTGATCCTTTCTGTTTCTGGTTAATGATTCACAAATGACACCTTGGAAACGGCTAAGGGACCCTCTCTCTGTGTTCTCTGTAAGGGCAGGAAGTAATCCTGAGCCTGGGGAAGTCTCATCACCCCTGATTAGAGCTGCACCCAGGATACTGTTGGAGCTGACTGGAGCTTTGTTCAATGAGATGGCAGGTCCCCAGCCTGACACTCTGCTGACAGCTGCTGTTTCCTTTCTCTTTCTCTGTCTCTCCCCCTCATGCCAGAAGGACATTTATGTAAGCACCACTGGCTGGGGACTGAGTAAATCAAGATAAGAAGTGAAAGGCTGAACTCAGCAGCGTGGTGGGTGCATTTCCCCACACTGAGGGACCAGTCCCAGAACTGCCAAGATGAGCCAGAGTCATTCTCAGGAGATCCTCATCCCAGGGGCTTCTCCTCCCATCACAACTCTTTGGTGCCCATGACCTATTCCTGGGATGGAGGCAGCTGCCAGCCCTAATACCTATCTCACAGGGGAGTTGTGAGGATCATATCAGATTATGAATGGGGAGGCGTTTTGTTAACTGCAAAATGCCCTACAATCATACAGGACTGTTATCTCCACTATTCTTCTCATCCTACCTGCCGACCTGCCTCACACACCCTGTCACACTGAAATCCAAGTCTCTAACCAAAGAGGAAAACTTCATTCAGCATCTATTTCTGAATGACTACCACTCCTGAAAAGAATCCACCAATATTTATAATTCACATGCAAAAATGTGTCAAACATACTTAGCAAGCTTTTCATGAATCCCTTGTGCCTAAAAACCAAAACAGAAAAAGGAATATACGGGATTTGTGGTTATTTGATACCAATTTGATCTGAATGAACAAATAAATTTGTCCATTTTTCTTAATATGAACCTAGTACCATTATCCCTGCCTGTGGATGGGGGTAAATAATATCCTTGCTACTTGTGTTTTGTGAATTCCTTCAGAATGAAATCTTCATTCTTAGCATAGAGAGTCCTTGCTCTAGTACATATGTCCTCTGACATTCCAGAGCATGTGTCTATGCCTTGCTTTTTCCAATTGAAAAACCCAGCAACTTCAAGATGCTTTTCTCCCTATGGGGCACATTGTATCAAGCACCACAGCAGTAACAATTTTCTTCAGAGGTAAAAGCATGTGGCCATTAACTCCACTTCAGGCAGTGAGCCCTGTGGGTAAGTTTGAATAGAAAGAAGTCAGAGAACAAAAACACCTTTTCTATTGGGCTCTAGTCTGAAAGGCGCCTCAGATCTGGGAAGGCACATTTCAACTCACATTTCAAGGAAGACCTTGTAAGTAATCGGGGCTGTCAGAAGATAGAATGGACTCTCTCAAAGGGAATCAGGTTCCTCACCAACAGGAGGAACTGGACAGTCACTGGAAAGGTTACTATGCAGAAATTTTGGATGTCCAAGAAGCTAATATGAAACACCCTGCCATCCCAGAGGCCTACAAAGCTACAAGAGAGCTGAATGTTTTTATAACAAAATATAGGAGTTTCCCTCTGTAGTATTGACTCAGTGAACCAAAAAGATGCTGCTTAAAAATATCCTTTTCTTCATCATAAACACCAATTATTTCTTTCTTTGGGTTAAACATTTCTCATTTTTCTTTTCCCAAGGTTTTTTGTTTATTTGTTTGTGTTTGAAAGGGGTAATAATTTTAAAACTTCGTCCTTGGAATGAAAGAACTTGCAGAGTTTTTTTTTCCTCCTCTCCTGAGAAAAAATATGCACACCCTAAATTCATTGAATGAGAAGGGGGGGGGGGGAGAAAGAAACAAAAGCAGGAAGGAAAGAGTGAGGAAGGAGGAGAAGATAGCCAGTAGGCCTATGAAAAATTTTGCCCAAACCACAGTTACTTGAAATCAAGTCTGACAAGGGCTGACATATCTTTGGAATTTCTCAAATATTTGTGGAGCACATCTTACAAAGTTTTCCTCTCTAACATCCCAGTCATCTCACAATTTTGTCTGGCCAATATCAGTATAGATTCTTGTGGAGAGCAGGTTGTGTCCTGTTCTAGGTCATTCTGTAATGTATAGAATAACAAAGATCAAGCAGTGCCTATTTCTGAACTACTCCGCTTTGCAAAGCTCAGTTTACCCTAAGCTACTCCATTTTGGGTACAAGTGCTAAGCAGAACAACTTAGTAACTTGTGGGAAAATAGACAATCACCAGATGTTGGAATATAGGGCTTATTGAAAAGAATAACCCCCAGGTGCACAGCATAATCTTAAGAAACAAACTAACAAATAAGTTAAGCATGCTAATAAAAGTGACCACTTGTCTATTTGGGAGAAAGAGGCAGGAGGATCACAAGTCTGAGGCCAGCCTTGACAATTTAGCAAGACCTTATCTCAAAAAAACAAAATAAAAATAAAAGGGCTGGGAGTGTAGCTCAGTGGTAGAGCACCCCTGGATTCAATCTCTAGTACCACAGAAATAAAATGAAACTTTGATACTCATTAATTTCAACTTCCATTTCACCTCTTAATTTTAATAGAAAAAGTTAAGTGTGTTAGAATAACTTTTTTGAGAAATTATCTATGAGAAATATGTTAGAAAACATCTATGAGAACTAATTTAATGTTTTCATTTTTTTATCTAATTCACATTTCTAATGAAAATATATTCAGATTTGTACACTTCAAATAAAATTCCCTCTAAAAAATCCTTAAATTATTACTGTAAATATCACCAAATTATGTAAAAAATCCTTTTTTATTTTTGGTACCAGAAATTGCACTCATGGGCACTTGACCACTGAGTCACATCCCCAGTCCTATTTTGTGTTTTATGCAGAGACAGAGTCTCACTGAGTTACTTAGTACCTCGCCATTGCTGAGGAGGGCTTTCAACTCACAATTCTTCAGTCTCAGCCTCCCAAAATGCTGGGATTACAGGTATGTGCCACTGAGCCTGGCTTATGTGAAAAATCTTGAATACAACAATAGAGCAATTTTGGTAAAATAAAGGTAAGAACTACAATTTATGGAATAAATACATCTTACGAAAAAATGATCACCTGTGAACTTATCAAATTAACTCAGAAGTACATGGATACATGGGCATATCAAACTATATCAGATAAAATAAGCCCATGAACTTATCAGTCTCACCAGATGTAACCCCACTACCTGAAACCTATAAAAGGAGAAGCATCCCAAGACTGCTTACTGAGGTACACATAGACCCATCATCAGACGATCCAATAAACACATCACAAGTTCTGCAAGTAATAAACCTTTGGCTTTCTGTTTCCAGGGCTTCAGCTCAGCTCCATCTCCTGCTTTACATAGTGCACTTTGAAACTACCTGCCATCCAAACCTGTACCTAGAATTAGTTCCGTGCTCTGACAGAACAAGTTCCTAGGCTGGTTCCCCATCTTACCTGACCACCTGCAGGGACTCTTGAATTCCTTTGTATCTGCTCTCTGCCTTTGCTCCCAGGACCGGCTTCTGCAACTCTAGGGTCACCCTAACCCTTTCTTAACCTTTCTGTAATATAATACATGGAGAGAGAGGGAGGGAGGGAGAAGGAGAGGGATCTATATCTATCATTGTGTAAATTGTGACGTGACTGTTATGGATATTAATAGTTAAGATAGTAATAAAAAATTTGTGATTGCCTAGCTTATGGCTACCAAGTAACCCACTAGTACTCAGTGACTTACAATTGATGAAAGTGGTGTAGCTTATAAATTTATAGTTATTCAATAAATCCTGACATTGTGGAAAGACATGAACATGTCCAGTCTATGTTAATAGCATAGCTTACTCACAACAATTCTACCTTCACAGTTACCTTACTGGCTACTAGATCTGCACCCTTCACTTCAATTAAAGTTATGTATAGGATTGTTAGGGAAATTCTGCTATGTAGTAGTCTTCCTCCTCTTAAACTGCCATGATTTGACCTCTTATCTCTCCCTTCCACCTCCTCTGCTCCCTTAAGCCTATTGAAAGTCTCTGGGGGAAGCAAAAACTAGGAAAAGACTGCAATTAGATACACAGGATTCTGTCCTTGTGGGCTTGGACAAGCTGCCCAGTCAGTCTTGGTCTTTCTACCTGTAAACTGGATATAAAAATACCTTCCACATAAGAAGTCTGAAATAAACATAGCATGGGGTAGATGCTTCCACCAGTTAGGGCCCAGTATTGATAATACACTTAATCTGTTTGGTAGAGAAGACTTTAATGAGTGAAAAATTTATGAATCTGTGAAGAGAGTTAAGTTGCAGAAGCCCAGAGAGTATTAAGTCCAATACTTGCCTCTAAAAGCAATAACGTAAAATTCTCACATGAATTTAAAATTAAATCTATCTTATATTGTAATTAATACAATATTTAATACATTAAAGTTATAGCATGAGTTAAAATTATTTGAATTTCTCCAAATCCTATCACTCAGAGACAGCTGATTTTTCTACATGAAAATACATGTAGACAAAAATGAGTTTATAACACCTTTAGTATTCTGTAGCCTCTGTGGGCTTCTGATTCCTTTTCTCTATGATGGGCTTACTGGGATTGCTATGCTTCTGAAATGCATTACTACTTGTAAAACTCTTAGTAAGCACCCAATAAATATAAGCTGTTTTTCACTTAGCAATTTGTGAATGAAAGACATACTATGTGCTAGACATTGTTCATAAGAGCTTAAAATCTATTAATTCAATAAATTAGTCCATTGGTAATGTCCAAAATGCCTATGAATAAAATAAAACTGTTATCAGCTCCCCCTTATCCTTATCAAGAGACAAGATCAGAATCACAGATAATAACAATAATAATATTTATCAAATTTCTCTTTGCTTTTGCAACATGTTTGCCATATCTCCAAAAATTTGTTTATTTTACCATGTTTTTGTCTGAAGTTAAAATAATTTTCTCTTTAACCAGAAAAACCATCTGAAGAACATGGGTATTCATGTGAACTATGAAGGGGTCAGTTTAGGAACAGCAGAACATTCTAGTAACTAGGGATTTGGGTTTAGAGCAGGTTTTGGTTTCAAGCCTGCTGTTTGACATTGAAGTATAAGTGGATCTAATACTTATTTTTTCCATCTATGAGATAGAACTATTTTCTGTCCAATCCATCCTACAGGATGGATGAGGGAGGGGTACTTAAGAATGTAATGAGAGTATCTCATTTACAGTAGAAAGATCTACACAAAAAGAAGTGGTTTATTTAGATCTTGTAGCAGAACCAAATCCCAAGTGAAAAGTGTTTTCCAACTTCTCCATGGGCCTTACCTAACTCCTCCTCATCCTACAAGAAGCCTGACACGCTCACTACCCAGACCATGCTCTTTTGTGTCAAGGCTGGACAGTATCACATGATCCTCACACATCACATACTCTTTCCATCTAGTTGAATCTGGGAATCACGGCACTGGTATGAAACCAACTGTGGAGTGGGAAAAAGTTGACTTTCTCCATTCTTTTCTCTTTCAGTATTCTTCTACACAGAGGATTTTAAGGGATTCTGTCTGCCAATGACTGCATACAACCCCTTAGAGTCTTGGTAATAATGACAATCATTATTGAGAAATAACATGTATTGAGCACTTAGTAGGCATTAGGCACTGTGAAAAGCTCTTTCAAAATATGATCCAATTTAAAATTTCCAAAAAAGACAAGAAAGTAGATGGCTTTTTTATTCCCATTTTACAGGTGTGGAAACTGAGACTTAGTAAAGCTAAGAAACTGATCACAAATGCTAGAAAGCAAAAGAGTCAAGAAGCTAATTCAGCATGTGACCTGCAGTTGGGCTCAGTAAACACTTGTAGAATGAATGCATCAAAATGTAATCAGAGAGAGAGAATTCTGGGACATTACTGTTGTGGATCTCTGGTATTTTCAGAGGGCAGTTTAACTTGAAAATCTGTCCTTATATCCATTCTCCAGCTGCCTGCCATTCTGCTAATTGCCTTATTTATTGTCTTTGACCTCAGAGACTCCCAAACACATGTACAAATCTTTCTACCCAAAGTATGCAGGCAAGTGAAGTTGGAGATCACCTTGCACTTTTCCTTAAACATTACTTTGTCTACTCACCACCGACCACTTTTCACCCCTCATTCCTTAAAAAAGAAATCATTACATCATTGTATTTTCTCACCTAGAAGTCTTTTTAAGAAGCAGCCATCCTCATTTCAACACCCTGGGACCCCAGGAGCACCAGAGAGAAGTGGTAAGGCAAGTGAATATATCAAGGTGAGAAAAGAATGCCTGCAGAGTTCATTAGCACCTGGATACAGAGAAGGAAACTGCTATTTTTGTCGAATGAACCTTTACTTAAATAAATTTCAGAGAAGTTTGGCAGAAAAAGGATTCCTTTGGGAATTTTTGCTTCTCCTAAAAGGATTGGCTATCTGAAGTGCCTGGTTGTGATCCTCAGATAGGTAACATATAGTGAGGGAAAGGATTTTGTGTATTTCCATTTGTTCTCCCTGAGATCCCCATCTCAACCCCTTGCCCTTTGGTTCTAGCTCAGGCCTGTCAGGAAGCATTTATGCATTTATTTATTTAATTTATTTTTGCAGTGTTGGGGATGGAACTCAGGTCCTTTCTCATGCTAGGCAAGTGCTCCACCACTGAACACTAGTCCCCAGACCCTGACAGGAAGCATTTGAAATTTTTGTGGCTCACATCAATGTTTATAGCACCACAATTTACAATAGCCAAATTATGGAACCAATCCAGATGCCTTTCAATAGATAAATGGATAAAGAACATATGGTAAATATAAACACAATTCAGTTTTACTCAGCCATAAAGAAGGATGAAATTATGGCATTTGCTGGTAAATGGATGGAACTGGAGAGCATCATGCTAAGTGAAATAAGCCAGACTCAGAAAGTCAAGGCTCAAATATTTTCTCTCATATGTGGAAGCTAGAATATGATGGGGGGAAAAAGTAAGGTGGGGGATCAGATACAGGAAGATCAGTAGAATAGAAAAGGAGATCAAAAGGGAGGGAAAGAGGAAAGATGGGAAAGGGGAGGAAATGAATGAATTTAACAAAATCATTGTAGGTGCATGTATAAATAAATAATATCACAGTGAATTCCACCTATGTATATCTGTAAAACACCAATCAAAAATAAATAAGTGAGGGGCTGGGGTTATGGTGCAGTGGTAGCGTGCTCGCCTAGCACGCAAGAGGCACTGGGTTCGATTCCCAGCACCACATAAAAATAAAATAAAGATATTCTGTCCACCTACAACTAAAAAATAAATATTAAAAAAATAAAATAAAATAAATAAGTGAGTGAAGAAAAGACCAGTAGTATAAGGAAGGAGAATAAGGGGAGGGAGGAGAGAGTAAGGGGATCAAGGGGGACTAAAATGGAGTAAATCAAATTCTGTGCTTATATGATTTTATCAAAACGAACCCAACCATTATGTAGAACTATAATGCACTAATAAAAGGGAAAAAAATCTTTGTGGCTCAGATGTTGTGCCACCTCCATGACCTGGAGTTAGGGCTTCACTTCTCCCCTTGAGTTTCCAACTGAGCTTTGATCACTATGTGATTCCAATGATATGATTCCTTTCGTTAAGATCAGCTCGTGGCCCAATGCATAAGCCCAGTTTAATTTAACTTAGTGACAATGTAATTATATCCATGTGTTTTCTCACTCAAGACTTTGCCATTGTTTTATGGACACTCCAGAATCATTCCCTGGCTTGGTTGTGTATCCTATCCATCCTCAATCCTTGGGCATAAATTTTCTCAAACTCAGGAGGCACAGCCACCCAGAGTGTCTGGGCTGGCATCTTGTATTTAGAGAATTAACTTCCATTTTTACACACTTGTGCATGCACACCCCCCACACACACACACACATGCAGAGAGGAGGAGGGAGAGACACAGAGAAGGAACTCATGCACATGATGACACTTACTGATTGTTTTCAATAAAAGACAAAAATCAACCGAAAAAATATTTTTCTCTCAATCCTTTCCCATCAAAACAAATTTGAGAATTTCTATACCTTCCTGTCTTATAAGCTAGTTTTACTAGAATCTCAAAAAGTATCTGCTTCTTGAACATTTTCATTAACTACTAACATTCTTATCAACTTTTTAAAGATTTAGCGAAGTACATTGACAAATTTTAAGAAATGATTACTCTGTAATCCAGCTATCCTAAAGAAGCAATCTGATGTGTGTACAAGGATGTTGATTCCACTAAGGGTATACAAGTGACAACTAATAATAAGCCAAATATGCAAAAGTAGGGAATTGTTCAATAAATTGTGCTAACACCACTAATCAAAAACATGTTATAAATATATTTACTGATGTGGGGAACACTGACCATCTATTTCTAAGTGGGAAAAAAATCTACAAAACAATATGCACACTGTGATTCTATCTCCAGATGTGCCCCATGTCAGGCCCTACATCTAGGAGAAGTGCTACACAGGCATACACCAAATGGCAGGCCCAAATTGACAATGGTTTTCCTTGGATAGCAGAATTTTTTTATTCATGTTCTTCTCTGCCCTGACTATGCGTTACATTTGTAATTAGAGGGAAAAATATGTCATTTTCAAAAGAAAAAGTGGTGCTTTGTATCCCCTCTCTCATCTCTGAAGTTCTGGAAATCAGTGAGGAAGAGCATGGCAGGGTGGATCTACTGCCTCTCCAGGGTGTTCACTGCAGCTTCCACTTGGTTTTCAGCCCAGGTGAAAGTGCTCTGTTCCAACTTCACCAAACTCATGGTGGTTCCCAAGAGACCAAGACCAAAACCTTCCAGTGAAGATGGACCTGCCATATTTCCTTATAAACTCTGCAAGGTATAAAAAGCCACTTTTGGAGAATATGTGAATTTCTCTCTCAACATTTCTAGATTATTCTTTTAACAACCTGAAGCTTAACATTTGATGAGTCAAGAAAACACATACAGTGAAAAATATACTGGATCATAACTCAGGAAACTGGGTTCTGACCCACTTGTGTTAACAGTACAGTAAGTGCCATTTGGGATAGGTTACCCAAACTGCGGAAAAACACATACCCATCTGTCAACTCTGCCCACTCTGTAGACAGGTTGTAAAGACCAAATAAGATAATACACAGAAAGGAAGTGAAAAAAGGTATCCATTCCAATGTTTGTTATCACTGCCATGATTGCTATTACCATCATTATTATTTGTATTACTATTCTTGCAACTGAAGTAAGCTGTAGATGATGTTGCAATTTGACATTAGTTTCTGAAAAGGGAAAAAGAATATTCCCAAAGTCCAGGTCTCCAAGTTATTCTTGGCCTTCAGTGACAATTGAAGTTTTATTCTTATCCATTTTTATATAAGAAAAGAATTGCTTTATGACGTCAGATGCATATAGTATATGTGTTTCTCGGGAGGCAGACACCAGAGCATTTCTGCTCAGGCTGTTTCCCATCTGCTATGGGCTGCCCCTCACCTCTACCTCTTTCTCCTGTACAGAAAGACCAACCCCAAGCTATTTCTTTTGGTTTTCTCCTATATATCTCCTATACTTTTGGAGCTAGCTCAGTGCTAAACATGTGCAAGTACTGTATTCAGCAGATATGTACCAGAAGAATAATAAATTGACTGAGCACCTTTTAGGCAAAGCATAGCAATTGGGGGGAAAACGGGGAAGAGAGAAACTTCTAACTAGCATTAGGAAACACTGACCAATAAGAATGCAACACAGGGCATGGGCTGCCTCCTAGAAAAGAAAGGTGAGGCTGCAAAGAAACTGCAGTCAGGATGAGTGAGATGCAGGGGTCTTCTTCCTGGCCTGGAGAAGCTTGAGCTCCATCTAGGACCATCATGATAACCAGAGATTCTAGAAGCAGCAGCCAATTCTCTAATGTGAAGTATTCTTAACAACATGGTACCACAGAGCTGATGGGCTATGTACTTACCTAAAATAAATCTTCCTTGGCCATTAAGCTGTCTCATTATTTTCATGACCTGGCTTGGAGAGATCTGGACTAGGACTCTGAGAACTCTACCAAACACTGCTAATGAACATTGTCCAGCCCAGGCCAACCTTTCCCCTAACCTGAGGCACCCAATTCTCTTAATCTCACCCTACCTCATCAAGCCTGTAGTTCTTTATTCAAGTTTACTCTCTAGAACTAAGTCATGGCTACAAAATTAAAGGGTGAATGGCCTGGCCTTTCCCATCCACCTCAAGGTTCTATATTTTTAGTTTCTTATTTAATAAATAAGCATTTGTGAAGCCTAGCAATGTGCCAGGAACCAGTAAATAGAAAGATGACTGTTTTGAAAAGCCTCATAGTCTCATGCTGTACCAAAATAAACCAGAAAAAAAACTTTGGTGGGGAGAAGGAGGAGAAAGTTCCCAGTGCAGATAAGAGGGAGGGAGCAAACAAATATTCCACGTTTCCCAAGAACACATCAAATAGCTTTGTTTTTTGGTCAGGGAGTGGGTACTGGGGATTTAACTCAGGGGGACTCAACCACTGAGCCACATTCCCAGCCCTATTTTCTATTTTATTTAGAGACAGGGTCTCACTGAGTTGCTTAGCACCTTGCTGTGGCTAAAGCTGGCTTTAAAGTTGCGAACCTCTTGTCTCAGCCTCCTGAGATTACAGGCATGCGACACCACGCCCAGCCTAATAGTTTTCTTGAACACAATAAGTGTTAAAAGGTGGCTTCAACATCACACTGCTTGGGCTGGAATCACACTGCTTGGGCTTGTCACTGCCATGTACTAGCTGTATGATCTGGCAAGTTCATAAACCATCTAGACATTTTGGTTTCCTTATCTGGAAAATGGGAGTGATAATAATTAGTACTGTCCTTGCAGGGCTGTGGGTGAAGATTGACTATTTGTGTAAAGCATGGGACATGGAACATGGTTTATATGTAACATCTATTTGCTATTATTGAGATCATTAATAGAATTTTTAGATCATTTAGATTTCATATATAAAGACTTTGAGGATTTCTTTAATTGCCTTTGAGAAAATAAAAAGATGGAGGAAAGAAAATTCAAAATCATGGGGAAAAGAGAAGTTCTTTGGAGAAAGTAATCATGTACAAAATGCTTGTCCCCCACCTGGAGGCAGGCACAATAGATAAAGCTCCCAGAGATCCAATGTCTCAGAGGTATCAAAAGTCACTGATTCTATATTTAGGTGCCCATAGGTTTCTGCTGGCCAGTGTTGCCCACAATATAAATGCAAACATTTCAGTGCACACAGCAGCAATTTCTAGAAAGACTTCCTACCCCATTTTAGGAGAGGTAGATTCTGCAAAGCTTAATCATTCCAAAGCGATTCTAAAATGTTGTATCGATTTATAGCAGAAAGGTCATGGTGGTGAATAAACACAAGGATTCTGCTCAGTGTCTGGGATTTAGCAGACTAACACCACTAATGTTAATGGGGCCATGCTGCCAAATCCCCGACCATCACCCAGGATATTTGCTCCAATCCCTTACTGTTGAGATTGAAATGTGTTTTCCACATCAAAGCCGATCCTGAGATGGGTACAATGAGCCCATGTGGTCAGACAGGGGCAATGTGTGTGATGCCTGGGGACCTGGCAAAGCTCAAAACAAGGCATTAAGAAAGGTGGCTCCATACCTTGCCTGTTCAGTTAGGCAGGGCTTCCCTTGCCTGATACACTTGCTTTATTTACAAACTCACCTCCCACTGCTTCTCTCTGTGAACTCCAGGCAAAATAAAATTCCCAAGTTCTCCACATCTGCCACAGGCATCTCAGCTGGAGGCCGTGGTCATGTTTGTCCCTAATGCTTTCTCTTTCCTTTGAGGAGGCCCATCTTAATACCATCTGTTTTGATGAAGTTTTTCTATGTTAATCTGGGATGGGATCATTGCTGTTCCCAAACACTGAAGACTCCTAGCTCTGTGATATAAGTTCATATCTCTCCAGCCTCCTCCTGGGCCCAAGAATACCAGTTCCAGCACTTTCTGCCACAGCTCACCTTTTCTGGGCAGTTCTTCCCACAGCCTAGGAATGGCAGAGTCAAGCGACTCAACTACTATCCATCTGTTCTGAAGTTATCCCAGGTCCCCATGTCTCAGCTCTGCTGAAGATCCTAACCAACACCCAGACATGTTATACACAGAAAATCAAAACCAGGCCACAGCTTCTAGGCGTTTTCCCAGTTTCTGCTAGTGTACTTAGATAGCTGTCCCCAGCCTCTGACCCCAAGCCTGTTCTGGCTGTCTGTCCACAAGGAAAAGTTCAGGTCTACAGCAGCTACACACTGCACTGTGATGGGAAGGCACAGGTAACTTCTCTATTGATGGCAGACAGTACTGGCCACCCATGGAATGGCACCTGGGCTGAGCAATGAACCTCAGGACAATCTCACCCTTTTGACCCCCCCCCCAAAAAAAAAAATAAATAAATAAAGAAAAACTTTGTTGTTTTTCTATGCCATGATGAAAGTTTTTCTACTCTCAACCCCCAGCTTCAACATATACTCACAGATGTGACACCCAATGAGCGGAACTCAGAACACTTTGAGTGCTCTGACACAGATCATATTCTGTCTTACAGATCATATTCTGTCTTGTTCCCTGCAGGCTGACCACAGACCCTGTGAGGACAGGGAAGGCAGCACACCTGCCTCTATACTTTCTGTAATAACTGCCCAGGGCTTTGCACACCATCTATGCCCAAGACACCACTGAATTGAATTGAATGACTTTCTAATACTTGATATTTTTGGAGATTTGGAATTTTCAAGAGAAGGAGTTGGAGTTGGGGTATATATGTAGCTAATGGATCCTTTAATTATGAAGATTATCAGGCATGTTTTTAGGTAAGGTTCCTGGTCTTCAAAGTCAGGAGAAGTGAGTCATTCCTCACTACTCTATTTGCCACCAATACCAGAAGCTTAGAACACAGTCCCGGGTGAACAGTGGATCTGACCTACAACAGATTGAGTGTTGAAATTCAGTGTTTCATCACATCCTCTCAGATGCTCTGTCCTCAAAAATACAAAGCTGACAAGAGCCACTGAGAACATTTTATTTTTTATTTTTTTTAATTTTTTTTCTTTTCCACTTTCAGTCTTTTCTTTTCTTTTCTTTTTAGTTTATTTAATTGCATTTCAAGTCATAGCACATATATAGAGAAACTGAGAACATTTTAATCACAACCAGCCATTTATACTTGGGTCAACCAGGTCTGTTTAGTTAACACACAACCCCTCTGAAGTGCAGCAATCTTCTAAATGAACATAACCTCTGTGTGGTCACAAATCTGGCATGCCATGCCTGGTTGAGTCTCAGGGCACTGGTGGGGATGGGATTGATAATTTTCCCTTTGTTTGCTCCCATTTTAATTGTTTCCACTCATCCTGCTGAAGGTCTGGAAGTAACTAAGGCAAAGGATAATCTGTGCTCACTGGTTCTACTTTCTCACTCACCAAATCCAGTGGGTGACTTTGAGTCCTTTACCTGGTTTTTACTTAGCTCTTTTATCTATCTAAATATTCAGTAAAATTAAATACTAATAACAGAGCTTCTTCCTTGGGATTCCACCTCCCTTAAATTTATGACACCACTTTCCAACTCTCCTGAGCTAGCTAGCTCTCTTCAGCTTCCATCTGTCCATCACAGGCTCCAGGTAGTCTCAATTATGACCACAGCTCCCACTCCATGGCCTGAAAATTGCTGTCAGTCTCCAATTATAATTTCTCATCACTAACCTCAGACACAACTTAAACAAGGACAGCTCTGTCATGGAAGCCTCACATTTTCCTTTTTCTCCTTTCATAATTTCTCATTCAAAAACCTGATTCTCAGCTGGGTGCCATGGCACATGCCTGTAACCCCTATGGCTCAGGAGCCTGCAGTATTTGACCTTCTAATAGAACTGGTCAGGAATGAGGCAAAGCATTTTAACACTCGTTCATCATTATTACTAACATAACTTTGATCTTTTTGTCTAAGAATTTGCATTTCATAGACTTCTCAAGAGCTAAGGCTTGGGTGATATTATCCTTGTATCTCTGGAGCTGCAGGACCTGCAGCTGGAGCTCAGTGGCTGTTGATGTTCTTAAGGTATCCACACAAGTTGGTTTGCTGAGGACAAACCAACTTTTATACTCATTGTTATTGTGTTCCACTCAATTAGCTACATCTCTCATTCTCAAAGGTATCTCCTTTTATACAATTAATTACATAGTCCCCCTAATCATAAGGGTACCACTTGAAAATACTTACTGTTGTGAATTGAACTGTGTCCTTCCAAAATTCACGTCAAAGTCCTAATACCCAGTACCTCAGACTGTGACTTTATTTGGGAATAGACCCTCTATAGAAGTGATTAATTTAAAATGAAATGATTGAATTAACAGTGAAGGCTTAAGCTAATGTGACTAATGCCCTCATAATAACAGGAAATTTGGACATACAGGTGATATTAGTAATGCACATGCACAAAGGAAAGACCAGGCAAGAAGGCAGACACAGGCAAGCCAATAAGAGGCCTCCAAAGGAACCAACTCAGGCAGCACCTGCACTTGGACTTCCAGCCTCCAGAACCATGAGATAATACATTTCTGTTGTTTAATGTACTCTCTCTGTGGCAGTTTGTTACAGCAGCCTTAGTAAACTAATATATTTAATAAAATATAAAGAAAAGAAAGCCAAAAACTGTTGTTTCCTAAGTATTCCAATCCTCCAAAATGAATGTTTATACTGTTTTCCAAGAAACGCCCTGTTTTGATCTTAGATCTTTTGGTTTCCCCAATTGTACAAAAAAGGCTTGCTTTAATATCTTCACAGGACATGTTTAGCTTTCATATTGTGAGTCTATAAGATCATTTCCAGCTGGCATGGTGGCACACACCTATAATCCTTGTGGCTCGGGTAACTAAAGCAGGAGATTGTGAGTTCAAAGCCAGCCTCAGCAACATAGCAAGGTGCTAAGCAACTCAGTGAGACCCTGTCTTTAAATAAAACACAAAAAGGGCTGGAGATGTGGCTCAGTGGTTAAGTGCTCCTGAGTTCAGTCCTCAGTACCAAAAAAAAAAAAAAAAGAAGAAGAAAAACATATCATTCCTAGATGGAAGACTGAGGCCACCATCTCTCTGGTTGTAAATGTCCTATGTGGTTGCAATGAGTAAGGCACACAGTTCCTGCACCCACAGAACCACAACCTAACCCAGAAACATCTCATCCCCAAGAAGCAAGTGAAAAAGTGACTTATGAAGGATCATGGCAGGGGCACTAAGCCAGCCTTCCAAGTTTAGGATAGGCTCCTGTGTGAGGGGCATCCAAATTGATTTTCCATGGGTGAAGGGGAACACTCCCAGTGAAAGGAGTGGTGAGGCAGGTATTCCCCACAGAAGAAACACCAGACAATACCAATGATAACAAAACTGAGGCAAAAAAGAAACCAAGCTCTCTTTAGTGCTTTTCTAACCACCCGCCTCGACTTTAAGTCTAGTCATTGCCCTCTGTCTACAGAAGTCATAGAGTACAGCTGTTATCCCATGTATTTTTAACCCTTTAAATATTTGAGGACCTACAAATTACAAATTCTGTACTTTCAGCTTTTCCTCGCCTCAAGATGAATAGTTTTCATCCCTCCAGTTTATTTTCCAAAAATTTAAACCAAGTTCATATACTGACACTGACTACTTTACCAACACACACACACACACACACACACACACATACACACACACTCGGTGGGCCAAGAGGTCCTGTGGTTCACCAAAAGGTCCTTAAATTTAAAATAATATATCAGTGCTAAGCAGTCACAAAATACAGATTAAGATCACATCCATCACACAGCTATGTGAACCAGCAAATCACCAGTATGTTTTCTTCGTTAGATAGAAAGCAAAAGACTCTCTGAAGGGTGATGCTAGGTGCTGAGAAGTATGTTCCTTTCTCTATATCTGACACAAGAATTCATAATCTTGCTGTTCATAGGTGTTCAAAAACATCAACAACTAAAATAGATCAGCCCCACTGATATGGGATGCATTTCCACCAGGAAATACTACTGTTCTTTCAATCCTATATCAAGGCATAAATACAACAGACCTTGTTTTCCACACAGATTCCTGTTTCTTTCACACCCAAGCATATGCTAAGAGCTCTCAGGCGACACTCTTCCTCCATTTCTGGGAGGTGTCTTGAAACATTTTTAGCTTACCAAACACAAGACAGAGAAGGCTCTTTCTTTGCTCAGAGAGAATCTTCTTCAACTGCTTATTTACATTGCAGATAGAAACCTATAGGTTGCAATAAACAAATTTTCCTTCTAACACTGGCATCTGTGCTACTGTAGTTAAAAGGTGTAACAATTGTGTTTGAAAAACAATCATCCAGGAAATTCCGTTTTGCTTTGTAACATTCAAACAAAGTGCTTATTGGAATCAGATGGTGAATAACACTAAGTAACAGAGAAAACCATCAGCCTACTCAACCAATGGGACCACATGTAGGCAGAAAATGCCCAAAATGGAATAGCTAGCAAGATCTTATGACATATCAGCAAAAGACCAATCCCTTCAGGTGAACCCAAAAATGATATGATTCATTAAAAATTTAGAACTGTGCTGTGTAAGACAGCAACAACTAATTATACATGGCTATTTAAATTACTTAATATAAAATAAAGTAGAAATTGAGTACTTCAGTTGCACTAGCCACATTTTAGTAGCTCCATAGTCTCGTGGCTAGTTGTTGCCACACTGGACAGTGCAGATGGAAAAAATTTCCATCACTTCAGAAAATCATACACTGCTGGCCTAAGATGGTTCTGTTTGACTATTAGGTTAGCATCATGTTAAACATCAGGTCCTGAGGAGATCATCAGGAGCACAGTATGCCTGTCAAATGTAACCTTCCACAGCAGGAAAAATGAGGTTGGAAAAAGAAAAAAAAAATCCACTCCCAGAATGAGCAGCTATGGTTCAGTACTGGCATTTCTATTACAAGATATATACAAGCAGAAAAATTTTGAGCTAAAGTAGAAAGGAGTTCACAAACTTTGCTATTTGAATACCACACTCCTCCTTTCTAAACATTCATAAAAAATACCATCTTCTCTTCTTCGGCTAGAGGCTGATTGGATTTTATTGTTCATCTCTCAGGGATTCTTCATCCATTGCTCACTTCCTGTCTCCAGTGTTCTATTGTAACATCTTTGAACTTTTGAATAAATGGAACCCCAATCAAAAATAGGAAAATGCAGACTCTCTCCATTTTACAAAAAAAGGCAAGAACTTTATTTTAAACAAATCCTCAGTTGTATATTACACCATGTCCATATCTAAATCAAAAATGATACTGGTAAGTCAAAGGAAACAGTGGGCTTCTTCAAAGCACATTATCCAAATATTACTCTTGGCCAATGTTTTAACTAAATACACAGTGGATATGAAAGGTACAGTATGGCACTTAAATAAATAAGAGCAAAGAGAAAGAAACATATTCACAGTCCAAAGCAATAGGTTTTAGAACCTTTGGTATATGTCTCAAATAAACATCCGTAAACACGTGTTAGCCAATAGTGTTTAGTGTCAGGTGTTTTAGGCCGAGGGATTGTGTAGGTGTGTGTGTTTCAAAAATAAGTGATAAAATAAATAATAAGTTGGAATTGACGTGGGCTGATTAAGGTCTCTGGTGTGAGCACACAGGTAAATTCAAATCATGGCAAAATGATGTGCATCTGCATTGCACAACAAAACTATGTAAGAAAATGAGTAAGATATACCAGTTAGAAATTCTGTGGCTTGGGCAGACACCCTCAATATTAACAACAAAAATATTTTTACTGCTATCTAAAGTTCACAAGCTGGAAGGCAGAAGTATCCCAAAGCTCATAAACACATGCCTTACCGTGCAACAACCATCTCACAAAAGTGTTGTAATTGCATATTGCAATTCCCTCCCACCCGCCCGTCCCCCACCCCTAATAAACAGCACCAGTGCAGTTTGAGTTAGAAAATTGGAAATATTGAGACATTCCTAAGGTTTTCATAATGACTAAGAGCCAATCAGTTGGGCTCTAGTGCAAACCTCTGCCATGGCCAGTTTCCAAAAAGCACCCCATGTAATTCCCTCTAGCTTGCAGATAAACCATATTAGGTCTAATGTAAGGCCAGGTTCAGAAAAAAAGCTGGCATGCTATCCTGGGTTGAGGAAAAGGGGCATGCTGATGGGGGAGATACATGAAGGATCTTCCAGGATATTTGTCCTGCAGCCCAGGATAAAGGGATATGTGGAGATAGGTCACAAAGTTTGTATCAATTATTTAACTCATGCCATTCACCAGAATAGAGCTCAGCAGAGCTAAGTCCTACTTGGTAGCTGTGCAAGTCCACTGTTATAAGGATCAAGAAGGGCCATAAAATAAAAGGTCCCAAAGAAATCCAACTCATCCACTCATCACCCTACCCAAGTGCCTATGTGGAACCAGTACTAATGATGACATGTAGTAATGGTTCTGCTTTTTCTCCTGTCCTTTTGATGCAAGATCTTCTGTTAACCAGTCTTATCCTACATCTTAGTGGTGAGTCACATATGAGGGCAGATATATCCACCCTTAAGTAGTTGTCTGCCTTGTGACAACTTGTTATCCTGCAGGCCTTCCTAAAACCTGCCCTTTCACACATAGGCAGAGTCACTAGACTGAGTCCTGCCAAAATTGGGAACACTGACCCTGGGTAGGTCCTTGTTACGGATCTCATAGACTGACTTCCTCTTGGCCTGAGCCCCTCGAACAGCCAGCTTGATCTTGCGCCATCCCAGGTGGTTGAGTTCAGCCAGGTTGAGCACAACACAGATGCCACTCACAGCAAACATGAACACTAGAAAGACTGTCTTCTCAGTGGGCCGGGACACATAGCATTCCACTTCCTTGATGCAGGGGTAGCGGTTACATTCATACAACCCTGGGACACTAAAGCCATAGAGAAAGTATTGGCCCACCAGGAACCCAATCTCCAGGGCATTTCGGAACACCACTTGGATAATGTAGAAGCGAGAGATGCCTTCCTGTCTTCGAAGCTTGGATCTCGCTGCAGTGCGCAGCCCTGATGGATGAGGAGTCAGCTCCTTAACCTCTAAACAATCTGGCTCCGTCTCCTTGCTGGTGTTCTCTGTGTTCTGCAGCACCCCATTGACAATGGCATTTTGCAACTTCTTATCTTCCCGCTTTCCCCCACCACTGACCCCACCCCCAGTTCCTCCAGGACCCCCCATGGACTCAGGAGGGTCTCTGTCCAGGGCTAGGAAGACAGTAGAGTACCGACGTTCTCGCTGCTTGGCAGACTGGTGCACAGAATATGTGATGAAGCAGAGACTGGGGGTGCACACCATTATGATCTGGAAGACCCAGTAACGTATGTGGGAGATGGGGAAGGCGCGGTCATAGCAGGCCTGGTTACAGCCGGGCTGCAGGGTGTTGCACACAAACATGGTCTGCTCATCATCGTACACCGTCTCCCCCACAATGGCCACAATGAGGATCCGGAAGATCACCACCACAGTCAACAGGATCCTGAGCAGGGGAAGAGGGAGGGAAAGAGGTTCTCACGGGCTGCATCACTGATGGGAAACCCCATTCTTCCCTTCCCCTGTTCTGATGTTTATCAGTTCTTTCAGGGGGAGCTGTCCATCCCTGCGTGGTACTGAACTAGTAATCTGGGAAACATTTTTGTCCTTTTCTTTTTTGCTGGGTGCTAGTAGACTGGGGACATTTCTTATTACAAGGATCTCAGGCATGCACACTTCTGTATATGGGTCATGGTTTATATGCAAACTTATAGGTTTCGTTTTTGTATATGGAATCTACAGAGACACAAAACACACCTTTACTCTGCATATGGCAAATATACACAGAATACCTGTACAGACAGTGCAGGTTTCAGGGTCTACACACAGGATGTGTATAGAACTACTCGGTGTGTAAATTTAATCTAGTCTTAATATAAATATTGGATTTAATGCTTTACAGAAACAGACAGCTAGGAACATATATATGAATATGTATGCACAGATAGATACACAGATATAGACTCACAAAAATGCCAGTTGGGTGTGTGAATTCCTGACACTATAAGTTTCCAAAGACAAATCAGTTTAGCTTAAAAAATATTTGCTAAGAAAAATTCATCTGCACTGCAAATCCATTTCCCCATTTGCCCTTCTCTGGCCAAATGCAATCCTGCCTTCTTTGTAGATTCTATTTAGGGAACTGGATAGAGATTGGCTCTGACTCTGGAGAGTGGGGGTCCAAGATTGAGCCAACAACTCCTTTCCTGATGTGGGAACAGTGAACTCCCCCTCCCCCAGTGGTGCTTCACAGAGAAGGGATGGGGAAGCTGCTCAGGAGTAGCAGAAGGGGGGCGTCACTGGGCGTCGGGTAATCCCTCAACTCGGGAGGAATAGAAGCACAGACCCAACACGATGGGGAGGAGGCAGAGGACGGGCTGGGGACTCGGGGAGGGGTTCAGTCCGGAAGTGAGAAGGTATTCCCGAGGGCCACCGACGGGCCCGCTTGACGGGCCCACTGACGGCTGGCTTGGCGCCCTTACCTCCCGATCATAGTGGAGTGCTGCTGCACCGCGGCTTCCAGCAGCCTCTCCAAGATGGTCCATTCCCCCATCGCTGTGCATCCGGGGGCAGCAGACAAAGACTGGGCAGCACCGGGGACGTTCCCGCTCCTGGCCCCTCCCCGGGCCGCACCTCCCAACCGGGAGCGAATTGCCCCCCGATTAAATAAGCGAACAAAATTTTTAAAAATCCACGAATTTCCCCTCCCTTTTATTATACTTAAAAGAGGGAAACGGGGAAAGAAATCCACGAGCGTCCCGACCGAAGGAGCAGCTAGAGCGGTCCGGAGAGCCGGCACGAACCGGCGCTGTCCAGGGATCGCGTTTGGATTCTGCAGTTCCCCGGCAGAGGGGCGGGGCGGTGTTGACAGCGTGAAGGTCCGAGAGCTCTCCCCGGCCGAAGAGAGATCTCTGGGCGCCGCTCTCCGCCGGAGGGTAGAGGTTGGGGGAGGGTCCCGGCACTAGCCGCGGCGCCTGCCACTTCAGCGGGCACCTGGCGCTCCCGCGTTGCTGCCTGCGATGCTCGGGCGGTGCACGCCGACCTAGCTGCTGGGCTGGGGAATCCGCGGCCGCCGCCTCTAATCCGCCTTTAAGTAGTCTCTGCCTGCGTCACGCCAGGTCGGCGGAGGGGAGCCGAGCGCTGCGTGCTGCTGTCGCTGCGCGTTGGAGCCCGAGGGGTCGGGGACGCGCGCGGGGGGGAGAGGGGAGAGAGTCCTGGGGCCTGGCAGGCAGTAGGGCGACTTCGAAAGGAAGAACTGCAGCGCCCCTTGGGGTTCCTTGGGGCGCCCAGGTAACCTCACCTAACCGCCAGCCCCCAGCAGAAGGAGGGGAAGCACGGAGCAGACGCGTGGTGAGTGGGGAGGGGCGTGAGTAGGTAGTTTATCTTCTCTCTGTGCATCCGTCGCCTTTCGCTTTTGCCTTCGGGGAGACAACTGAAATTCCTTTTCTAGATGGAGACGCTGGTTGGGGGAGGGCGTTTTAAAATCTCATGAAGAGGACAGCTTTGCTGAGAGTGAGACTGCGGTTTTGAGACTCCGTGGGTCTGATGCTGGGCTGAGGAAAACAGGATGAGAGTCCATTTAGGCTGAAACGCAGGTGTGAAGCTGACTCAGAGAATGAGGGTCTGGGTCAAAGCCTGCGCCCAGCCTACTCGTGGGGTGGCCCTGGTTGAAAGTCTCACTTCTCCCAGCACAAACCCAGATACTCTGCTGTTTTTATTTTACTAATGGGAGGAGGGGTACTCTTCTGGACAAAGTGGTCTATTCTCAATTTAAGGAGACCCAGTATTCCGCTAGCAAAAACACAGCTCACAAACTCACCCCACCCACACTTTCCTTACCCAGCCTTGGCTTTCTTCCCTTGACAAGCAATCCTGTTTTCTGTTTTTAAATTTACATTTTGTTGTCAGTTCCGTCTAGAGCAACTACTTAATTGGTCACTGAAAAATTGAAACAATGACACCAGGCTGCTAATCAGCTCAGAGGTCAGTTTTAGAAGAGTGTTTCATATAAATGCACCATAGATGAGAATGTTTCATAGAAATGTACCAAAAGCACAATGGGTAAGTAGTTGTCATCCTTTTAAAAATACAACTGTGAAAGGCTTGCTAACTCATCTTAGGCATAGAATGCAGCCTTAATTATCCACAGGGATCATAGCACATATGTGTGTTACATAAGCCACACCATGGTGAGCTTTCAGTTCTAAAACAGCCAAGGTGGTTGGGTAGCTGGTGGCCCAGGGACTAGGAGGATACTGCAGGGTAGGGGCTGAAGCCCACTCACAGTGCACTTCCACATAAATGATGTTTAAAGACATGACCCAAGCTTCCATGCCAGAGGGATCACTGAGGTCCTCTCCTATGGCTGACATCTTTACCCCAAGGAAGCAGCTTTTCACTGGGAGAGTAGAAGAGTCCACCCAAAATGCAGAAAGGTATAAGGTGTAAATGGAACATTAGGACAAGGCAGACATTTCCTGTTTCCTTCTGGGCACAGGGAAGACACAAGGATGGGGATAAATGGATATCTTATTCATTGGCTTCTGGAGGGAATAGTGATCCTCCTACTCGCACCTGGTATGTTTTCCTAGGTTTCCTTCTTGTTCCCTCAGGCCTTGGGTTTCTGTATTTGCTCCTTCTCTGGCTGAGGCTTTTGGTGTAAAGAATCTCAGACAAGAGAATGAGTAAGAAAGTCCCAAGGGAGAGCCGTTTAACATATTTAAATATACCATAATAAGCTGACAACTCAGTCACTCCATTTTGGCTTTCTTAAACCCTTAAAGATAGTAGTCCTAAAGACAGATTGGAGAAAATATACTTTAAATGTTCTCACAGTGCAACTTTTAAGCACTAGGCTATGACTGAATTGTCAGTACTGGTTTAATATTTTGAAATAATACTTTAATATGCCATGTAGTTTCAGCATATGAACGTATATATGCACATATATATGTTGTAGGTGTATAAACACAAAAACACCTGTACACTTGTATTTTGACTCATCTATTAGACTAGGTAGCCAGTTTTTAAGGTTAAAAACCTTTTTCTGAACATCGCACTTTCGAAACTATTTACTACTTTCATTTATTAAAAAATTCATAAGTTGTTTACATTTTACTATGTTGTGCTTCCTCTTTTGAGCTCTGCCAATTCCATTTCAACTAGTAATTTGCCCTGATAATGCCACATGAAATACAAAACTTTCTGTGTAGAGCTGGGTATCTGAGTTTCCTTAGTACATTATTTCATCTCCCTAGATTCTGTTTCAAGTCCCTTCTGAGATTCCCATTTAAATCAGCAGGGAAGTTCCTTCCATTAGCTCTTATTTAAAATTCATTCTATGATATTAAAGTAATGGCTGTGGATGAAAAGCAATGGAACTCATAGAATAAACTTTAGTGTGCATTAGAACACCTAGATATGTTCATTAAGCATACAGATGCTCTATTCCCATCTCATGTGTACTAAATTAAACTCTATGGAAGTGAGGTTTACGTACCTGCATTATTAATAAGTTCTCATCACTGGCTCTGATAACAATAAAATTTTGAGAACTTTTACTTCCATGAGTACTGTGGCAGAATTGAATCCTAGAAATAAGAAAATCCCATCCCCTGTTTTCATAGATGTTAACACTCACCCAAAGTTTAGGTGACTTGCCAAAAGTGCTACAAGTGGCAAAGTAAAAAGCTATGAAGGAAGTGATATTAAGAGTCTTTGAGGCCCTGAGTGGTGGCGCTAAGCAACTCCGTGAGACCCTGTCTCTACATAAAACATAAAATAGGGCTGGGGATGTGGCTCAGTGGTACCCCTGGGTTCAATCCCTGGTACCAAAAAAAAAGAGTCTTTGAGAAGAAGATCAAAATAAGTTAAAAGGATGAATAATGTGACCTTTGAGGACAAAAAAAAAAAAAAAGGAAATTAAAGTGGTTTGGATCATAGGGACATAGCCACCTGCAAGCATTCAGAGGAAAATAATCCTTGTTAGCCTTGCAAATCCATGTCTTACTGAACAGTTTCTTCCATTAACAGAGAAGAAAAATATTCTCCACATCTAGGAGGAAAAACTGCAGTCATGTAGCAAAGGGTGTGGTTGAATATTCTAATGCAGGGATGGAGTATAGTTATTGAGAATGATCCCATAGGTATATGTGTGTGGATTTGCTTTTATCTTTACATATGCTTAAAACATCATTCTCTTCTTAATCGGGTGAACCTTTTAGCTTTGCAACTTCAAATATTTGATAAGTGCAACCTCATAGAAACTTTGTGTTACAAGAATGAAGGTTAGTCTATTGACCTCTTCTCTTCTGGTCCATAAATTCTTGGGGAGCAGAGGACATGCTTTCTATGTCATGATGTTTTCCTTAGTGTCTTTAGCATGGAGGAAACCAAGCATTTGTTGTAGGAGTAGGACAGCTACTCTGGCTCTCCATTCCTCAACCTGGGAGAGCTGCATGTTCCCTTAGTAGAAGTGGGTCCTGGCTCTCCTCCACAACCACAAGTAACGTTTAAGCCAGAGGGGAGAAAGGAGCTCTTTTTGCCAAGCAAAAGGCCTTACACATGGGGACAGCCTGGACCCCTCAGGAGAAGGGTCTTGCTAACTACCTGCCTCCACTTCGCTAACTTCCAGTCTTCTCTCCCCCATTATGGTCCTGATACTGGCTAAACTACCCCAGGGAATGGGGTAGCATGCAAAGTTTGGGCTACAACATCAGAAAGGTGGCCTTGGAAAGCTGATTGCAGCCCTGGCTACCTCTCCCTTGGGAAGCACGAGCATCTGTAGTCTCCTGGGATTTGAGTGGCTGAGAGGGACTGCATTCGATTTGGGGTTGGTCTCTGTGTTAAAGTCCTCAACATTTCATTCACAAACAGCTAGGATTAACCGAGCTTTATCTCCCCCAGTGGCCTACATACATCTGTTTCCTAATGAAATCATCAAATTGTCATCTGAAGGGGCAAATCCAACCTGTCTTGTGAGACTTCAAAAAACATAAGTGACAATGAAACCTTTTGTGTCTTCCTCACTGTGTTTAAGCCTCAGCTCAAATGTTTAGGGCAATGCGTTTGGTTCTGGTGGTTAGACAGAATCTATAGAGCACTGTCTCCAAGGGGAATAGCTATCCAGCCTCCCAGTCTGAAGTAGCTCTAAGTATAGTGGCTTGCTTTAGGGCTCTGCAGTGCTTGTTTCTTTCAAAACTATTCTGCCTTCTCATGGACCCAAATGCCAAACTATGTCTTAACCCCAAGAGATTGTGTATCCAAATGATGGAGAAATCTAACATCGTCTGCCTTCTAGTCCTTTGAATAAAAGGGTATGTATCCCTTTAAAAAAAATCACATGTACAAATTCCCCATTCCCCATCCACCTTGTATACAGAGAATATACCTTTGTGTAGTAATATCTCAGGGATTAACATAATATGGCATTGTGGCCAAAGCAGATGTGTGAAATCACAGCAATAAATTAACACTCCATTAAGAATCAAATCAGTCCTGCTGACACATAATCTTTCCCATTTATGTCAAGTCGTGATTCCCATTCACATCGGGAGCATCCCAGGGGGCCTCATTAGACCTGCAGGAAGAGATTTCTTTTAAGTCAGTGCTATTCAAAAATCATTCAGCTACAATGCAGAAGAGTCTGCCTGAGGTCTGGCATTGCATCTTTACAATCTCTTTGTCGCTGTCCAGCCAGAGCCCCAGCCATGCAGGATATAGCGGGTTTCCTGCTGATGCATTTCCAGTCTGTATAAAAGAGATGAGGAAATTGCAGGGGAAGTGCATGTGGGTAGGACCTGCCCTTGGAGAACTGGGAGATATACTGGGAGAGTATATTTTAGTTCCCACATGTGCCTTGCCTGCCCTTCTTCCACATCAAAATGTGTGCTGAAAGTTAGAGCCCAATCTTGGATTGGTACTTCATATTAACAGCCAAGATTGTAATGTGGAATTGGTATGCATCCCCACAGGAACCTTCTCTAAGATCTGAATCGAAATCCTTCCCTGCTCTCATAATTGTATGTGGATTCCCCTGCTTGGCATCTTGACCTCCTGAAATTTGGCCAATTTCTGCCTTTGCCAGGACTCTGGGAGCTCAGGCATTACTCAGCCCAGAGGCATTCTTGTCAACTTTTCTGCCTTCTGCTCACTCTTAGGCTCCAACATCCAAGTCTGGTTTGTAGATCCTCTTGTTTCTACAGCTGGGGTGAGACTGGAAAGGGACTACTAATCACTTGTCATTCACCGCATGCTCAGCCAGCAGTGTGTCAAGAGCATGGACTGCAGCTTGCCTATTTGATCTAGTTCAGTGTTCTCTGGCCTTCAGAGCATTGTACCAAATTTACCTTTTTGGTATACATTCATCTTTCTACCTCCATTATAGATTGTTCTTTGTCTAATCTCCCATAGCTGGAACTCACCTTGAATTCATGTAGCATTGGTCTCTGAGCCTCCCATCCCTGTGCTTCACCCACTCCTTGCTCCTTACTCCACCACCATAAAGGACAGTAATCCGATCAAGGAGCACACACCAGGGTGTTAATAACTGATAACCACTTAATGTATTATCCTTCTCAGAGGAATTATCCTCATTTAAGTTGTAAAGCCTTCATCCAAAGAAACAAAATATTCTAGGTAGTTTTCCAAACATTGCACATAAGAAGTGAATAGCTGTTTGGAGGCAAGGGATGTTCAGAGCCTTCCCAAATGACACCAAACAAGCACTTGCTTCTTTTATTGATCTATAAAGTGGTTCTACTTGTGGAAATGCTAGAATTACACAAATGCAACTGTTCTTAAACTTTACTGCACCTTGCAATCACCTCGAGAGCTTTGAAAAAATCCCAAGGCCTAAACTGTACCTCAGGCCAATTAAATAAGCATTTCTGGAGATAAGATCTATGTGTAGTATTAAGGAAAAAAGCAATTAGGTGGGCTGGGATTGTGGCTCAGTGACAGAGCACTTGTCTAGCATGTGTGAGGCACTGGGTTCAATTATCAGCACCTCATATAAATAAATGAATAAAATAAAAGTCCATCAACAATCTCAAAATATATATTAAAGTTTTTTTTAAAAAGCAGCTAGATGATCCTAATATGCGTATTTAGCA
The DNA here is from genome assembly GCA_004024805.1 of Geosciurus inauris. Taxonomy (NCBI): domain Eukaryota; kingdom Metazoa; phylum Chordata; class Mammalia; order Rodentia; family Sciuridae; genus Geosciurus; species Geosciurus inauris. The sequence goes on along the minus strand of PVHX01000761.1, from coordinate 166,766 downwards.
TTAGTGCAATGAGGTAAACCATGAACTACTTAGGCACAGTAACCCTGCAGGACTCCAGTAAAACCAGCTCTCTCCTTGTCATGGGAACAGTGTTTCTGGACACAAAGCCAGAATTTCATTCTGAAAATGTGTTCATGTGGTTCTGTGAGTACTTAATATAATCCATACAGGCTAAGTAGTTAGTTGCTAAACTGCAAACACCCATCTCATTTCATCTCAGGCCACTCGGGGCCATCTGGTCCTCTGTATTCCCATTACAGGGCCATGTGTGTATTAATGAAATGATCGCATCCGATTACATCTTTTATTCAGAGCACAAGAAGAACAGTCTGTGTATTTTGTTTTCCAGCATCACTGTCATGATGTCATAAATTGTCATTCTATTTCATGCAGAGGTGGAATGGTCTTCCATTAAGGTAAGAATAGAAATTTAATATGCTACTGCTTATAATAACATTTTAATTTTACTGCCTTGTATCTGTAGGATAGATGTTTCAGTCAAATGCACAGAATTTCCTATATTGGATACTTGTGAGTGAACTCTTTTAAAATGTCCAATCATGTTTATATTAATGATCAAGTTGTGACAATTGGAACACAAGAGGGATCCTCTAAGAGCTGAGCTGATCACTTTTTCTCTAGTTTCTGTAGCCTTCATGTCTGCAACAGAACAGATGATCAGCAAGCCACATGCCTAGACAACATTGCTCTCTCATTGCTTGGTGGCATAGGGGCTGGTGTGGGGGAAAGGGACTCACTTCTTAAACAAAGCACCACAGTTTTTTGTGTTGTTACAATCAAGACACTTCTTTTCTAAAAGGAAATTAAAAATGAAAGGAAATGAAAATATTTTTTTTATCTTGGGACTTCTAAATAAATAAAAATGAATGATGGGTGGACAAATAGCCTGGTATTTGCTCTTTATCAACTTCTCATGTTCTAGTCTACCTTTCTGTCTTCCTGGAGTATACATAGATATCCATAAATATCTACTGTATGTCTACCTTCCTACTACACTCTCCCAACCTATTATTTTTATATGTGCATATATATTTACACATATATATTTTTGACTCTCTTATTCACTTATTGGTCCAGTGAAGTTTTATTCATTGCCTCATTCGTGCTAGGGGGTATAATGGTCCCTGACCTTGTGGAGTTTAAAATCTAGCAGGAGAGACATATTATTTAATCAGATATTTATTAATCAAATAATCTCAAAGACTAAAATGTGATTTTATTTTTTATTTGTTCTTTTTGTATACATGACAGTAGAATTTATTCTGATATATTTATATAAGCATGGAACATATCTTATTCTGATTAGGATCCCACTCTTGTAGATATCACAATGCTAAGGTTCAGTGGTGTATTCATATATGTACATAGGAAAGTTATGTGTGATTCATTCTAATCTCTTTCCTATTTCCATCCTCCTTCCTTCCCTTCATTCCCCTTTGTCTAATCCACTGAACTTCTATTCTTCCCCTTCCCCCCTTGTGTGTTACCATCCACAACATATCAAAGATAACTTTTTGCAGGGTGGGGGGTGCATACCGGGGATTGAAGTCAGGGGTACTTGACCACTGAGCCACATCCCCTGCCCTATTTTGTGTTTTATATAGAGACAGTCGCACTGAGTTGCTTAGTGCCTCGCTGTTGCTGAGGCTGGCTTTGAATTCAGGATTCTCCTGTCTCAGCGTCCCAAAGTGCTAGGATTACAGGCGTGCGCCACCACACCTGGCTGAGAACATTCTTTTAAATCGATAATAAGAAACTACTGATGAATAGCACTGAGATATGTAGCCCTGGGTATATATAATGGAGCAGCAAGGGACTGAACTTCTCTGTGGGAAAGGGTAAGAAGGGCAAAGACATTTTGTAGCTGATATTTAAAGGAAGAATAAGAAAAAACCAAGTGAAAAGGTGAAGGAGGATCATTCTGAGCTGGAGGACCAGCAATGAACAGAGTGGGAGAGAGTAGCACATTCAAAGAACTTCATGGCCTCTATGGCTTAGCGAAGGGGGAAGAGGATTGAGACGAAGCTAGGTGGGAGGCAGGCAGGGATTGATTCCAGGGATTGATTTAGCTAGGGTAAAGACTTTGGCGTCTTTCCTTAAAAGTCATGTGCTGCCTTTGAAGGCATGAAATAGGGGTGTGACAGGATTAGATTTATTTTTTGAAGCATAAGCTATTTGTATTATAGTGAGATTAGATTGGAGGGAGTTGGCAGGAGTGGATTCGAGGAAATGAGTGATGATACTACCCCTGCTGAGCAGTTATTCTCAAATAATATCCCCATGCACCTACCTTCCTTCCCTCGAGGGCTGTGTCTACATCAAAGACACATCTCTAGCTTAACTCTCTGCTTCCAGGTAAACAAGTTGAATGACTTCTTAGGATCATCTCAAATCTGGGCTATTCATTAATTATGGAGGAAACAAATAGGCCCTGATTATGTTGGTCAACCTAAATAACTCCATGATTGGTTGCATCTTAAGTGGCAACTACTAATTGTAATACCTTCCTTCGAACATGTTCATTTCTGGGTACAGTGGAAAAATGTGCAAGATGGCCCCCTGGCATCTAACAATTTCCAAGAGAAGGTAAGAGTGGGCCTGGCTGCCCAATTAGGAAGGTCACAGTTCTTATATAACCCCCATCTCTTTTTTTTTTTTGCATTAGAATTAGAACCCTGAATTTTGCCTCAGTCTTATACTTCAGCAGAGGCCAGAGTAAAGTCCAAATGGAAGGTGGGTTTCTTTGCAGGAAGAAGAATATATTAAGATATTAATATTCAAGAATTTCCTGAGAATTTTTGGTCATTTGTTTTGAATATCATTATTTAAAGATGGCACAACTACCCAATAGGATTAAGAAGATCAACACCAAATGCAACAAAATTGAATTTGAATGCAACACAACAAAAGTTGTTTCCTTAAGAAAATATGAATTTCCTCCAAGTTTAGTGCAAGAATTCCAACTATTTCTGAGGTTTCTCTTTTGAAATTGTCTTGAGAGCACCTTGTTTGTACATAAGAAAGTCCTCATTGCTTGAAAAATCACATTCTTTTTTTTTACTGTAAGTTGTATGAGCCAGTTTGATTACCCAGCTTATTTTTATTAGTGGATTCCGAAAATGAATTTTTTAAAATGTTTTTAGTAGTAGATGGACACAATACCCCTACTTTGTTTAGCTTTTTTATGTGATGCTGGGGATTGAACCCAGTGCCCCATGCATGCTAGGCAAGTATTCCACCACAGAGCCACAACCTCAGCCCTGAAAATGAATTTTTTAATGAGTCTAAATCTAAAAGAGAGAGAAAAATGATTTGTACTTGCATATGCCATTTCTTGCTCACTGTAAGCTGGAATCCAGGTTCCTTCTGCTTCTCCAACTTATAAGTTGAATGGTTTCTTTGTGCTGTCTACTAATATCCAATGACTTCTGGCTATTTACAAAATCAAATTCCCCTTCAAAGAATGGATTTGCCATTACCAAGGGTATTTAAAAATATTCTCACCAATTCCAGAGCAAATCGCAATAAGCAGTTGGTGAGTTCCTAAAATATTCTGTGCAGTGGCAGCAGATTATTGTGCAAGTGACCTTTCATGTTCAAGAGAAGCTACTTGGAAATGTATGGTTATTCACACTGTCAAGTGTATGTGTGTTGATGCCATAGGGCAGGAATCCACATAGTTTTTATTTATTTATTAATTTTTTTGCTGAATGAATAGGTGATGTTAGCTAGATAGGTTCATCTTTCATTCAAAATATGTTTCCTAGGAATGTTACAAATATAGCACCAATAATACCTCCACCTTATGTCTGCTTCATATCTTTATCTTAGCATTTTCAGAACACTGTTTTCTCCCTAGAAAATCTTATTTAATTACTGATACCCTATTTATATGATATATGTGAGTTATTTGATTTAGAAGACCTTGGAATTATATGCTAAAGTATTATTGTACATACCTTTATCACAGTACAAAATTTAAAACATGTATGAGAAAAATAAATTACCTAAAGCACAAAATTTATATACATATGTGTTGTGTATGACAGAGGTATTTAGTTGTCTTAGTCTATGTTAAGAAGACAGGGTTGGTTAGTTGGTTTGTCCCTTCTTCCATGTAACTTTATACATCTTGCCAACCCCTGAAGAAGTCTCCAAGTTGTTATAGTAGGACTTAAACGCCTAGAAAATACTGTGATCTCTCAAAGGATCACCAAATGCATATTAATCCAGAGCACTTTTAGAACACCAATATTGTGTCTAATCCTCAAAAAAAATACCTTGAGTAGGAAAAATAGGTTCTCACCAAACTGGACAATGAAGCCCAAAGGTCTAGCTGCAGCCCAGAGTTATTAAGCTCTGTGTAGTTGCCCCACGGACACATAAAAGTAAAATCATTGATAATAGCCTTATTATTTTCTTTCAAACTTCTCCCCTATTCTATTTGTCCTCCATATGCATTCTCTGCCTTTCCCTATATCCTGGGAGGCTGACCTTTATGGACTGCTACTTTGGGCTTGCATTAGGTTGGACCAAGGGGAGGCCCTGGGAGAAGATTGAAGAGTGGAAGGGACATGAGGTGAGACACTCACTCTTCTTGCATTGTGAAGTTTTAGTTGCATTTCTTGTTTCTTCCATGGCCTCAGATCTCACAGCATTCTGTGATTTCTATTTCTTTTCTTTGTCCATCTAAGGCTGCAGGTAGTGAAAACTTGCTAATGTTGCTAGGCCTTGGGTGTCTCAGCATCTCTTGTTGGTTCCCTTAAATCTGATCATACATCTTTCCTTCACTGAAAATTTTCTTTAGAAATCCCAGGTGATCCAGAAATGTGTTCCCTGCTGGGACTCTGACACAGAGCTTCCTTATTTAGTTTATTTTCATGTCATCCTGATTGCACAAAACATAACCTAGTTGCTCAAGCTAAAAATCTAGGAATTCACTTCTACCTTTTCACTTATACATCAAGTTGTTAAGACCTGTTTATCCCCTAAATATATCTAAAAGCATTTTCCATTTCTCTTTTCCCTTTATAGTTTATTTGGTATAGACCCTCCAAAAGAGCCTCTCTATTTATCTTCTAACTTGTCCTTTGTACTGCTGATGGAGTGGTCTTTCTATAATGAATATCAGACAATTCTATTTACAGTTCTTCAGTGGACCCTATAATCTTCTGGGTATGCTGGTCTCTTTGCTAGTCCCCTAGTGAGATTTTTTGGTATGTGGCCCAAATCTACCTTTCTGGCATCTTCTGCACCCTGTACACTGTAGTCATACACATTTTGTGCAGTTTCTCAAGGCACCATTCTTTCCCACATTCCCTTAGGTTCACTTGTGCTGTTCCCTCTGCCAGGAGTGCCCATCCTTTCCCACCTCCTGGCTGTAATTCATTGGCCCCAAACGTCCTTCCTTGCTGTAACCTCAGAGCATGGCAATGGCATGAATGTGGGACAGATGATGTTGTAGATAGTCCCCTGCTCTCCTGAGCTCTAGACCAGCTCTTGCGAGGGGCATCAGGGCAGAAATCTTAGCAGGAATAGGTAAGCATCCCCGGGAACTGGTTTTGGACACTTAAATCTACCTGTCTTTCTTCATCTTTATCACTACCTAGTTCAGGTCACTTATCATTCTTCCCTTAATAATTCATTAGCCTCTTCAGTGACCTCTCTGCTTCCAGTATTACTCTTCCTTTCACTCTTCATGCTGCAGTGATTTACATTGCAGATCTGATCATTTCTCTACTATCTGGGGAGCATCATTAATATGAACTTCAAAAATCCAAACTCTTTAGCATGCAAATCCTTACATAAACTGGCTCTTGTTTATCTCTTCAGTTTCATATTTTACAGCTCTTCCTTAAAACCTAAGCTCCAGCCAGCCTCAGCTCCTTGCCGTTTGCCAAATTCACCATGGCACTCTTGCCTCAGGGCATGCTGTGTGAGGTACCCTCTGTCTGGAAAGCCTGTTCTGTAGCAGCCTCTTAACCTCTGCTTGTTCCTCCAGACCCAGTCCTGGTATGTCCACTAGGAAGCTCCCCTGCTCCCCACCCCACTACATCCCCTGCATAACTGTATCAGGGCTTCTGCTAGCACATTGTTTTCCATGTTGTATAATAATTGTTCTTGCCAATGGACTATAAGCTTATCCAGTGCAGGAATTGTTTTATATTTTTGCTTTGCTCTGTTTCATTTTTGTTTTTATATCCTTCAGGACCTACTATAGTCCCTAGCTTATTAAAGGCACTCAAATATTTGCTGAGTGAAACTTCATTTGTAGAGTAGCCATGGGATACTGGTCTAAAAGGGAGTGATTTAGTTCAGTTTTTCCATGGCCAGCAGAATCCATTCATCAGCCCTCCCCTCTGGCATGACTGTCTCCAGGAATCCTTTCTGACCTTACCCTCTTCTTTGTCTAAGCTTGGTGCCCCTTAGGGGGCATATGCTTTGGAAGATAGAATAATATGTGAGCATGAAAGACTTAAGCCTAAATACTGCTCTGCAGCTAGTTTCTAGATGCACAACTGGAGTTAAATTACTTAGCTTTTCTGAGCACTGATTTCCAACACTGTAAAAGGTCAGAAATATTATAGGTTGCTGAGAGCATTATATGACATGTTTCCTAGTATCTAGTAAATGCTCAATAAACATTACTTTCCATTCCTTCTTTGTGCTCCCTTAATACCCTGTACATATCCCATATCCTGCTGTGTCCTGGTTGCTTCCCTACTTACACCTCAAGTCAAAGATTATATATGTCATCTGTTTTACAGGACCCATGGGACATGCTTAGTAAATGTTAGTTGACTGATTAAAATTCCTGATTTTATTGGCTACCAACCAGGTTTAGAGAGATTAAATGACCTGCTTAAATCATACAGCTAGGAAGTAGCTGAGCCAAAAACCATAACACAAATCTAATGCTTAAGTAATGCTTATTTGGTCAAATTGCATGAAACCACAAGATGAATGCATACATGTATCTCTGAAATAGGATCTTTGCTCCTCTTCACAGGCGCAGCCTCATGAGGGCTTATCAAATACTAGGCGTACTCTAACTTTCTCTGATGAGAGAAGAGGATTCTGTTTGCCTCCATTAACACCACCCTGCCCCACCACATACCTCATCTTTCTGGTTCTATCATCTTCTTAAAATCACTATAGTATAATTTTGTTGAGCAGAGAGTTTGCATCAGTTTGGCTATGTAAGCACTATTTACATTTTTCTTTCCTGCACAAGGTTCTATTCTCCCTGGTCTAAAATTATCATTTGTTTCTATGTTTGGCTTTCTAGGGACTTCTTATTACTTCAGCCCCAAATCGTTCTGTTTTTTTCCCCCTCTCAAAATACCTGAATACATGGTGTTCTATCAATTACGTTTTCATAGAGAAATATCTTTCATAGTCTGGCTTGATTGGAGAACTGAACAACTGGTATGTTCCAATATGCCTTCCCCATTATCCTGGGAATTCTTTTTCCTTCTCTTCTATGTGGAATTGTTTGCCCATGCTTTCTTCTTTCTTGGTGTTCTTCCTTGTTTTGATGGAGCATGTCCTCTAATAGCTTTCTGAAAACAAGTCCTCGAGAGGAAAAATTTAAAGAGCTCTCACATTTGCAAAAGATTTCAACTTAACTGTTACATAATTGTTTCTTTCAGAATATTGAAGGCATTCCTCCACCATGTTCCAGCTTCTGGTGTTATATCTGAGAAGTACAAAGCCATTCTGCTTCTTTAAATAGTGTTTGCAACTGTGCCTTTAAAAGATTATCTCTTTGATCCTGATATTCTGAACCTTCACCATAATATGTTTCGGTGTGGAACTTTGCTTCATTCACTAAGCTAGATACTCAAGGGCCATTTCAATTAAAAAAAAAAAAAAAAAAAAAAAACTCATGGACCCAAGTTCTGGGAAAGATTCTTAGATTATTTTTATGTTTTTTTCCCCTAATCTTTGCTTCCATTTGTTCTGTTGTTTCTTCCTAGATTTGTCACTTGGATCTTGGTTCTCCTGATCTTATCCTCTAATTTATGTACTTCTTTCATGTTCCATTTCTTGGCTATACTTTCTAGGAGATTTCTTTAACTTTTCCATATATTCCCTTGTTGAATTTTTAAAATTTATTTAATCCTATTTTTACTTTCCAAAGAGTTCTTTTGTACTGTCTTTTCCCTACCAAGACAATAATGATGATTTTTGAAGTTTTCTTGTCTTCGGCCTACACAATCTGTTTCCTGCAATTTTTTTAAAGTTTATTTTCTATTTTCACATTTTCTATTAGAGGCTTCCCTTCTCACATGTCTGCTGGCTTTGTTTAAGAGTGAATAAAGCTCTTGGAAGCCAATTGGAAACTCTGAGTACATAAGTAGGACCTGCTGACTATGAGCTTCTGTATAGAGCTATGGTTCCCAGCAGGGGGCAAGACTGGTGGTTATCCTAACTTTGGGAGATGCTACTGGGTCTAGCTAGGCATGCTGCTAAACATTATGCAGTGCACAGGACAGCCCCCAACAACAACTAATCCTGCCCCAAATTTCATTAGTATTGATTGAAAAACCCTGGTATAGAGTACTTCATTGGACCACTGAATTAGGAAGCCTGTGACATCAGTGCTATTTATCTTTCTTTTGAGCTGGTCATATTCTCCAGACAAGAATCCACCCAACTCTTGCCTTGAGGGTACAGCATTGGTTTCCAGTATTCTAGGAGATGAGGGTAGGGGAATAGACTGATGATTTCAATGGTAGGTATATAAGTCACTTAATCACTCTTCTGACAGTATTGATTCTCCACTGTGGACTATGACTGGTTTTGCCCCATTCCAGAGTCTGGAAAAGGGTTCAACATCTAATTTTCTGTTGTGGGATGGAATAGGAGGGGAAAGGCAGTTTCTTGGCTGTATAGAGTAGGAAAGGGAATATGGAACTTTAATTTTTTCCTAAACAGACTTGTGAACAATTCTGTTCTTAGTTACAACTGTACCTCCTATTCAACCCCAGTTCCTAAATTGTTGGTGGATGGTAGGTGTCTGCTGCATAAAACATATCATTCCTGGGCTGGGGATATAGCTCAGTGGTGGAGCACATGCCTAGCATGTGTGAAGCCCTGGGTTTGACCCCCAGGACTTACAAGGAGACAAAACAGATTGCTCTTCGGCTATTTCTTTAGGTGACTGCTTGGTCATCATCACTTGTCTCTCTGTTTTTCAGCTTTCTATTATCCTTGATCTTATAGATTTATATCTTTTTAAAAATTGCTTTGCTATCATAATGGTAAGGATTCTAAAGGGAATGGGAGTAAACGTATGTGCTCTCTCACTCTCTCCTCCATCTGTTGTGTAAAGGTCCAATAATTTTATTCTTCATGTTGAAGCATTCATTAATATTCTCCAATAAGGGAATCCTAAATCCAACAAACCTATTATCATATGAAAAGAATGTATCTACACTGAACACCTGCCATTTACAAGGTAAAATGATTGCGTTCTGTTGAATTTTTCATGGGCAGTTTGGAGGTACATGTTACCAGATGGACTTTGACATCAGGGTGGTTGGGTGTGTGTGTGTGTGTGTGTGTGTGTGTGTGTGTGGTTCTCTTAAAAAATACACTGACCACAAATATCAGAAAAAGCTAATTTAAAGTGCATACAATCTGCAGGATTCAGTATAATAGGAGAAAAAATTAAATCTAAACTCAAGAGAAAAAAGAATCCAAACAATCTGCTAAAAATAAAATAAGAGTATGGACTAATTGGCTCTCTGAAGTTCTGTGTGAATAGAATTCAGATTTATCCAGTTGACCAGCTCCCTAAGCAGCTGGAACAATGACTTTAGCTCAGTGTCACTGGCTGTGATCTCTCCTTAGAAATCTGATTTTCACTGTGGCCCTTTGAAATCTGGTGATTCTGGAGGAGACCCAGATTGTACTCTGGATTTCTATGCATGAACAGATGCTACTTGCAATGCCATTGAAGCATCACTTACATTAAAAAATCTGCTTTGAAAGCAGAAAGAGAATACAGTGATACTTCCCAGGTACAGTGGATGCCAGCTATGATTTTTTCACACTCCAGCTTTAAGTCATACATAAAGACAGACATTACATTCCACCACTAGGAAGCAGAATTTCAAAAATGTTAAGTAGAAGGGCATAATTTAAAGGCATATTTTCATTGAAGTTGTGCAAATAAATCCAGCCCTGACCAGGTGAAATCTGAGCCTAGAATGATGACTCCTCCATCTTAACATCTAAAGGGACCACTTGAATGGTGCCATGGCAACAGCATCACCTTCAATGATTCCCTTGAAGAAATCTTGCAGAAGCATGATCAGAATACATGAGGATTGGCATTGATTTGATGAACAATAGATCAAAGGATTACATTTCTTATGATTTTCTATTGTTCACTTTTTAACTTTTAAAAATTACACATATAATACTTAGCATAGAAAAATTAGGATATGCATGTGCAGTTAAATAAAGAAAACTGCCAGTTGTCTGTCTGCTCAGATATAAGCACTGACTTGCAGTTATTTTTCTATGCCTCTGTGTATCTATCCATATACAAGAGGGATGGCAAATAAGACTTTTTTAAGACAAAGAATGAAGACACATCCTACTTATTGACCTTCATTGAAAGAATCACAAGAACTATAAAGAAAGAAAGGAATTATACTCAGGGTGGGGTATGAACAGAAAATGTGAAAAAAGGTATCCTGTACTTGTTTTAAAGAACTATCTCTGTATAAAATGTGGGTGTACTGGGAATAAATACAAAGCAATCATGACTGGAGGTACACAGAAGTTAACTTTACGTTGTATTGTTAAACATGTGTTACATGCTTAAAAGCCAAACACTAAGAGAATAGAAATGGAACGTAAAACTTCCAGACTAGTAGAGAAAAAAGTGGAGGAATGGAAAATAAAGAAGACATCAACTTAATAGAAGTCAGTATCTTGCTCTGCTCCAGCTGCAGACTAGGTAGACTGGGGGGCTTGAGCAGCCACTATTTATTTCTTACAGTCCTGGTCCCTGGGGAGTGCACTATCAAGGTGCCTACTGGTTCAGTCCCTGGTGAAGCTCTCTTTATGGTTTGCAGACAGCTACCTTCTTTGCTATATCCTCACATGGCATAAAAGAGGGAGACAGAGAAAAAAAGAGAGAGAAAGAACACAAATATGCTCTCCCCTATCTCCTCTTACAAGGGCACTAATTCTACAATAAGGGACTCGCCCTCAAGACTTCATCTCAGCCTACATACTGTCCAAAGACCTCATCTCCAAATACCCTCCCACTGGAGGTAAAAGTTCAACATGACTTTGGGGCAGGAAACAACTCAAATATTCAGTCCATAGCCATCAGTAAATGGGGAAATATAAACAAAACAAAAAGCATTAAAAAAACAAAATCAAAATATGCTGGTAGAAGTATCAAAGTACTGGGGCTGGGGTGGTGGCTCAGTGGTTAAGCACTTGCCTAGCATGCCTGAGTCATGGGTTCAATTCTCAGCACCACATATAAATAAATGAATAAAATAAAGGTATTATGTACAAATACAACTAAAAAATATTTTTAAAAAGAAGTATCAAAGTACTCTGATTTATTCATATAATGGCCTACCATTTAGAGTCAAAATGAATGAAATTGATCTATAGATCTATGAAACTAAATGCTAACTGAAAACCTCAAGATGCTTGATGTTAAGTAGAATATGGCTCCATTTGTGTGAATGTTCCCCACAAGAACAAGCCTGTGTTTTATCCATGGATATTCAGTGGTCCATATACAGATATTCAATGGAATGAATGAAACACAGACAAAGATTTAAAGAATAGACGCCCATTTCAGAATAGTAGAGGAAAGAAGGAGAAAGGGGCCAAGAGAATACAAAGAAACTTCCATTGTATCTGATATTACTTTTAACATCTGTCTTGCAGGCTCAGTGTCAAGAGTTAAGACAGCCGGGCGCGGTGGCGCAAGCCTGTAATCCCAGCACTTAGGGAGGCTGAGACAGGAGAATCGCGAGTTCAAAGCCAGCCTCAGCAATGGCAAGGCACTAAGCAACTTAGTGAGACCCTGTCTCTACATAAAACACAAAATAGGGCTGGGGATGTGGCTTAGTGGTCGAGTACCCCTGAGTTCATTCCCCTGTACCCCCACAAAAAAATAAAAAGAGTTAAGACACAATGGGCAGAAACAGATAAGGTTACTGTCCTTGTGGAAGTAACAGTGAAGGGAAATCAGATATTAATTAAATAATAAATGACTACTATGAAGGAAGGGTGGTGGAGGAGGAGTGCAGGAGGGGCAGGAAGGCAGCGCAGTGGATGAAGAGACCCACACATGCAAAAGCCTGAGAGTGGGAGTGGCACTTATAAGAAGGTAGTGGGGCTGCAGAGGAAGATGGGGCCAGACCACCTAGGTCTTGAGACCACAAGGAGAACCAAAAGCAGCAGAAAAGCATTGAGAGGTTTCATTGGGTAAGGGGAGAGTAATCCAAGTTGCAACTACTCCCTGTACAGTGTAGAAGGAGGCTGGGAGGGGCTGCAGGGCAAGAAGGAGCGTGACGTTACTATAGCAGTCTGGAGTAGTCTAGGATTGAAGAGGTGAAGGAGGGAAAAGCAAGAGGAGATGACGTTCCTTTGACGGAATCAAGAGTTTTTTAGAGGTACATTCAAAAGGACTAGATGATTGGTCATGAGGAGAGAGAAAGAGGGCAAAGATGTGTTCCTTGCATATCTATGTGGACAGTTGCCATTTCAGAGAGAGAAGGAACCTTGGAAGAAGACTAGGTTTATGGAAAAGATTATGAATTTGGTTTTGGACAAGTTGAATGGAAAATACTTTTGATTAAAGTGAAGAGTCAAATATAAAAGCTTTTAAAATATAGGTGGTAATTGAAACCAGGGACATTGTTAAATTCGCTTAGGGGGAGACTATGGTATGGTCCATTTATGGTCTACGTCAAGGTCCTGAGAAGTTCCATCCTTATTGATAAGTGGAAGCTGATCCTGCAAAGGATACATAAAAGCTAGAAGTTGGGGGAAACCAAGAGTAAGGTAGGTAGTGTGTCAGGAAAGGTAGTGTGTCAATAACAGGCGGTGTTGAGCCATGCTGAAGATTGATAAAAGGTCTGTGGATCCAGCAATATGGAGGTCATCAAAGACCTTCACAGAGCTGTGCCAGTGGATGGACTCAAGGGACAAATTGGAGTGAACTGAGAAAGGAGTAGGAGGTAGGGAAAGGGGAGAGCCCTTTTGAAGGGTTTGACTATGGAAAGGAGAAAGAGTATAGTAGCTAAAATGGAATATAGGTTTTTAGCAGAGTGGTTTCTTAAGAAACATTGGAACTTGCATGCTTGGTGTGAGAAATTGATAGCTTCAGTCTGTGACTTCCATTTTCTTTTTGGAGTTGAAAGAAGAAGGGGAAGCAGTGAGAGAAATTGTTCAAAAGAGAGAAGGTGTGACATGGCTACCAGTTCTTGAATATTTACTCTATGTGGGCACTACACTAATCTATAGCCTAACATGCATTATTTCTTTACACATGGGCACAAATGATGTCTCCAATGTTGTGAGGTCTTTGTTTTATTTAGTTTAATTTTTTCTCCATAGGAGCCCACACCCTAGTTCAAATTCCATACTGTGAATGGAGCTGACATTCATGATGACCAAGTCTTGTTTGTAACTTCTGAAATCATCTAAAGCCATTCTTGGAGTACGCATGGGGTAGGGTTTTCTAGCTGAGATGAAAAAAAGACCTGAGTGTATAGAAGTAGAGGGAGAGTATTGATAATACAGCTGGGCCACTGCTAGTTGAAGTGGCCCAGGGAAAGAAAACAGTATCACAGGAAAATTGGTGACTTTCCCTCCTTTCCCATCTCCCCACCAACCACTCTCCAAATGTTCCATCCAAAAGGTGACTCACTTGGTCCAACCCTCAGGAGCAAAGCACTGAGAGGGAAGAAGGAAGGTTCATGTTTACTCCTGATTTACCAATGATATTATCAGAGGCTCTGGCTGAGGTTTTTGACTTTTTTCCATCCTGGGCTTTCTGTGAAAGGATGGTCTCACTTCCAACCCACCTGGCACCATTTGGAAGCTATTAGCTTTAATAAGGCTCTCTTGGCTAACTCATTTCCCATCCCTAGAGTTCAGTTTATTTATTTACAAAAAAAGAGAAGACTTGAACTTGATATTCTCAGGTCCCACCCAGCTCTACCTTTCTCTGGTCTCTAATTCTTTTGCTTCCAAATGGGATAAGGTAAAGGGGCAGGGGAACTTTGGAACTGAACCAGATGATCTGTCTCTTCCACAAAAGGCACAGAACCTGTGTTTGCAGCACCTGTGAGGTTTGCCAGAGCTCTCCTTCCATGTTTGCTTTTCTCATTGTTTTCCTGAGGCCTTTCACAAAGGCTCTCTGTTGATCTTAAAGATTCATAATTCAGACCACCTGGAAGGATTCTGCTGAAACTCTTCCTTGCATTTCGTAGGATGGATAAAGAAATAATGAAAATAAACTATTGAAAGAAATGGAAAGGATTTTATTACCTACAAAAGATAATTTGGAAACTGGATAAGGATGAAACTGTGTCCATTTTATTATTGTCACCACTTGTTTTAGGCAGATTTTTCACTGCCTTGACTAAAAGACCCAACCAGCACAATTGTAGAGGAGGAAAAGTTTATTTGGGGGCTCACAGTTTCAGAAGTCTTAGTCCATAGACTAAGACTGGCTGGCTCCATTCCTTAGGGCTCAAAGTGAGGCAGGACATCATGGTGAAAGAGTGTGGTGGAGGAAAGCAGCTCACATGGTGATCAGTAGAGGGAGAGAGGCAGAGAGGCAGAGAGGCAGAGAGGCAGGGAGGCAGGGAGGCAGAGAGGGAGAGAGAGATCTCCACTTGCCAGATACAAATATATATCCCAAAGATACGCCCCCAATGCCCCACCTCCTCCAGGCACACCTCACCTGCCTTCACTTACCACTCAATCAGATGATTAATTCACTGATTGGGTTAAGGCTCTCAAAAACCAATCATTTCTTCCCTGAACCTTCTAGCATTATTTCACATGTGAACTTTTGGGGGACACCTCACATCCAAGCCATAATGCTACTTTTATTTTTTAAGAAAGAACTGAAAATTGATTTTTGTAAACCAGTTACTATTAATCTTTTAAACTTTTTTCAAAAAAGACATGTGTTTTATATATATATATATATATATATATATATAGAGAGAGAGAGAGAGAGAGAGAGAGAACTAAAGCAGAATTCTACAAAACATTTACCCTTACTAAATACAAAAAAAAAAAACTCCAATATTTTCTATATTCTTCCCTATTGGTTATTATTTAAAAGGTTCTTGGAACCTTCTTAAGTGATTCCAAGACTCATTTGTAGGTTATAAGCCACAGGTCTGAAAAACACAGATAGATCTAAGCAATGTCAAATCATTCTGGCAGTCCACTGAATATTTACCTGTTGACCAAGGTCAAGAGAAGAGAAATGAATGAGAGGAGGGATGAGAAAGAACAGTCATGATGATTTCACCAGCTGTGTTGGGAAAGTCTGACCTTCACATGGGGTCAGGGTGTCATCAGGGCTTTGCAAAGCAACAGAGCTTCACGAGCTGCCACTTTTGTACAAGGCTCAGCTATCCAGTGTTCTTTCCATTTTCTTCTAGAACTGCTGACAGCCAGAGGTTGCAGCCTGGTCCTGCTTCTGAGCAGCTTTGACCTTTCTGAAGTTCATTTCCGGTCCTTGGGCACTTCTCCAACTTGCCTGAGTTATGAATTTATATCCTGTCCCCTCATTCTCCTCTCAATCCCCCACATGGTGACTACCCCCCAAGCCCAATGTCATAGACAAAATCAGCATACATCCAAGAGGAGAAATAAGGACATGGCTGAGATTTGCTTAGCATTTAAATCCTATTAAAGCGAAGGTCACCAATGGTAAGCAGGGTGCAGACAAAAAGACTGATGTCTAGAAAAGAAGAACGCTAAATATATTTGACTCCAGTATTTAAAAATGAAGTATCAACTGCTCAGTCCTTCAACAAATAAAAATAAGTCGCTGCTGGGGGGGAAAGTGAGAATTTCAGGATGACATCATTAATTCAAAGGACATGAAGAAAATACAGAAGAGACAGCACCATGATCTACAATAAAATAACCTCAGAGGTGTAATTTTTAAGTGCATTAAAAAAGGCTGCACATATCTAAGGGTTTTATATATGTGAAATTTCACTAACCAGAAACCGATTTACAACTGGATGAACTACTCCCTAAAGAGCTCATCTCCTCAGCTCATGAAATATTGTTTGTGTTGACTAAAAGGACAGTTCCGCTTCTCCGACTGTGAAAGCTGTATTTCTTTTAATATTAAGGTTAATGAGGGCTGGGGCCCTGTAATCTACATGAGTAGGTTAATTCTCATGTGTCCTAGATAGTTGAGAGAGAAAGAGATTTAGAACTTCAGCTGAAGGGAAAAGCACACACTGCCAAATGGGACGAATGCATGGGAAGCAAGCAAGGAAGCGCCGTCTCCAGAAGACACTCCGCACCTCAGCTTCTCCATCACCAAGTGCAGGCGCAGAACGCCCCACCCCTCTTGTGCTTGAATGAGAGGGCACTTCACAGGCTTTAGACATTTTGGGGGGAGAACAATTATACGATTGATGTTTGCTTGTATTATAGTAAGAGATATTTTATCAAAGTTAACGGGGTTGCTGTGACATTGCCGGTAGGACACATGTGTCTTTCAGAAGTGGGGATATGGCTTGAGTTGATCTCCTGCCCTGTTATCAAGGGTATGAAAATGCAAAACACTACTAAAAATGTCTTCATCCACAAAGTTCAAAGTTTCAAATCGTTGAATGAATGTCATATTCAATTAAATGAAACTATATCAACTCACTTTACTAAAAATAACACATTTTGCCCAAAGGCAAAGAAATGTGGCTCCTATCCCCCTATCATAACTTTCTTCCCCATTTCAAGCTGCCTTTACCTTGGTGTGATGGCAAAGGTGAGGGGAAGGAAGGCAAGAAAGCAAAGGAATTGGAAAAAGGTCTGTGCTACTTAATGGTGGTAAAGTCCTCACCATTACCTGCACAAATTTACATGCTTCTATGTTTTAAGTAAAAGATTATGCATAGAATTATTTAGCATGCATTCTTCCAGGGTCTATCTGATTCTGCTAGACACTGCATTAGAAAACCATATTTTATTTTAGAAGAGTCTAATAAGAAAGAGATAATCAAAACAAATTACTCGAATTATGATTAGTATAAAATTCCAGAACGGATAAAACTAACCTATAGTGACATACAGCATTGCCTGGGGTAGAAATCAAGAGAATTAAATTTGGAGGAACCAGAAGGAATTTGGGGGTGATAGAATGTGCTGTATTTTGATTGGGATGATGGCTATTGGGTATATATATTTGTTAACAATCATTGAACTACATGCTTCAAACAGGCACATTTTATTATATAAATTATAGCTTAATAAAGTTAAAACAAAAAGTCGTATTGTATGTGCTGTGGGCCAACATAATACCGGAGGAGGAGGCAAGACATGAGTACAATTTAGATGAAGTGTCTCAAGAAGGCTTCTCTGGCCTGGCACTGGTGGTGCATGCCTATAATCCCAGCCTCTCAGGAGGCTGAGACAGGAGGATCACAAGTTCAAAACCAGCCTCAGCAATAGTGAGGCGCTAAGCAAATCAATGACACCCTGTCTCTAAATAAAATACAAAATTGGGCTGGGGATGTGGCTCAGTGGTTGAGTGCCTCTGAGTTCAATTCCCAGTACCAAAAAAAAAAGAAGTCTTCTCTGTGCTCAAGAGGTTTTCTGCTTTGAGGAGGTTAAATAAAGTTCACGCGGAGCCATTGTTTTAGACTGAGCTCCTGCTGAGGCCCCAACAGACCATACTGAACAGAATGGAGACATTCAGGCTAACTGCCATATAAGCAAACTGAAATTAGCAATAGGCCAGTTTTCCAAATACAGAAGAGTCATATTAACCAATCCAAAGGGCCTAGTCAACCTGAACCAGCAAGATAAGAAAGTCACTTCTGCTTTAACCTATAAGGAGGGTGACTTTTTAAAAATGTATTTATTCTAATTAGGTATACATTACAGCAGAATGCATTTTGATTAATTGTATACAAATGGAGCACAACTTTCCATTTCTCTGGTTGTACACAATATAGAGTTACACCATATGTGTAGTCGTACATGTACCTAGGGCATTGTTGTCCATCGCATTCCACCATCTTTTCTGCCCCCATGTCCCATCCTTGACCTTCCTTCCCCTTTGACCAAAGTTCCTCCATTCTTCCCATGCCCCCTCCCCCATTATGGATTAGCATCCACTTATCAGAGAGAACATTCGACCTTTGTTTTTTTGGGATTGGCTTACTTCACTTAGCATGATATTCTCCAACTCCATTCATTTACCTGCAAATGCCATAATTTTATTCTCTTTTATTGCTGAGTAATATTCCATTGTGTATATATACCACAGTTTCTGTATCCATTCATCTATCAAAGGGCATCTAAACTGGTTCCACAGTTTAGCTATTGTGAATTGAGCTGCTATAAGCATTGAAGTGGCTGTGTCACTGTAGTATGCTGTTTTTAAGTCTTCTGGGTATAGACTGAGGAGTGGGATAGGTGGTTCAAATGGTGGTTCCATTCCAAGTTTTCTAAGGAATCTCCATACTGCTTTCCAGATTGGTTGCACCGATTTGCAGTCCCACTAGCAGTGTGTGAGTATGCCTTTTCCAAGGAGGGTGACTTTGAAATGACCAGTCCACTTTGTGTTCATCACCTCTGCTTTCTTCTTATCTGTCTAGAAAACCCACCTGCTTTTGTACGGTATGCTGCCTGATTCACAATCACCTGGAAAAGCCAATTATATCATGAAACTCAATTTATTTGGGTTTTGCTTTTTGACAGGAAAAAAGAAGCCCCATGAGGAGGGCTGGGGATGTGGCCAGTGCTTGCCTAACATGCACAAGACCCTGGGTTCAATCCCCAACACTGCCAAAAGAGGCCCTTTGAGAAAACACACAGGAAACAGCCCTGAATGTTTTTATTAATTTTCTTGCAATATTTTTTCTTGTTTTGTTTTATTTAGGCTTACATGTTCACAGTGTAAATTGATTCATTGTACATAGATAGAGGATAACATATCAATTCTCTAGTTGTAAGTTGTATAAAATCACAACATATATGCAGTCATACATAAAGTTAGGGCTATGATGACCATCATATTCCATCACCCTTGCTGTCCTCATGCCCCCTCCCCGCTTACACCCCTGTGAACAGAGATCCACCATTGTTCCCATGTCCTTCCCCACATTATGGATCAGCATCCGCTTATCAACGAGTACATTCGGCATTTGGTTTTCTGAGATTGGCTTACTTCACTTAGCATGATATTCTCCAACTCCATCCATTTACCTGCAAATGCCATAATTTTATTCTCTCTTATTCTTGCAATATTTTGATTAAGACAAAAGTAGTAATTTGACTTGTTCCTGGAAAGAAGGTGTATGCAATCATATTGCCCCTCTCGAGCCTGGAGGCAGGTACAAGAGAGTGATAGCCATAATTTCTTTTTGAGGTGATGAACTTATTCTAAAATTGTGGTGATGGTTGCACTCATCTATGAATATGCCAAAAATTGTTGAATTATGTACTCTAATTGTATAGTATGTGAATTATATTTGATGATGATTTTCTTTTTTAGAGGTTAATGCAATTCTATGTGAGCCAGGTTAAGTTGTCAAGAAACTTCGGCATGGAGAAAGCAAAGTCAACTGAATGAAACCCTTTGTTTTGACTGTCAGCATTCTATCCAGATGTTGAACCAAAAAAGACATAAGTAGAGTAACTTCAAACACATTTTGTATTTCATTCATATGCCAAAGAAACACAAAATTTCCCTAGCCCCAAAAAGAAGAATAAAATTGCCTAATAATTGACTTCCACTTTTGACAACATGGCAATCTGGATAACCTGAACAACCCTCTTAACTGAAATAAAAATTCTAGTTGGCTTGTATTATTTTAAATATATACTTTAGTTGGCACAAAACCTCAGAGCCTTAAAGCAAAGTGAAATTTGGGGAGGGTGAGTATCTCAAGATGAAAGTGACAAAACAGGCTGGGTTAATCTGGTTGATTCACGTACAGGAGCTTATTTCTCATTCATATTTCATGTCTGCAGGGGCCTCATGCCATTCTAATCTGGTGGGGACCCATTCTGGTGGAGATGTCCATTTAACATGTGAACATTGTTTGGGGATGTGGCTCAGTGATAGAGCACTTGCTTAGCATGTGCAGGCTCTGGGTTCCAACCCTAACACCATGAAAAAAAAAAAGTGAACATTGCAATAGGTTTTTAAAAATTCTATTCTATCATGCTTCTTTCTCTAAAGTTTGGATATAATTTTATTTTTTATATTCTCCCTATTTATATCTGGAGTAAACATTGATCAAATTTTTCCTGCTGAATCCCTCATCCCTACCAACCTACAGTTTTCTTTTTAAAAACCGGAATCCTTATATGATATTTCAGTGAAGGAGTTCCCTTTTATGTATTAAAATCAAACTAGTTATTATAACACAATGGAATTGACACTCAAGGGTAATGGATATAAAAAGGAATGTGGATACCCTTTACTGTAAGATTTAAACTGTTTTAAAATAAATTCCTTCAACTTGAGAGTAGACTCAAAGTGGTGTGAAAAGCGCTTCCTACACTAAGAATTCAGAAAGCCAGTTCAGATTAAAAAACAAGACTCTATAAGATCATAGTAATTATTTATTGAATTCCTCTTTTAAGCCCCATATCATGACATCATTGTTTCCCATACTTCATGAAACTATTTCACTCAGTCTCTCCTTTGGAAGATGAGGGGGGGATCAACTCTGCATTCTTGGCCTTTAGCATCCATGTGCCCCAAATTTTGACTCAAAATGTCAAAATTCACTTCTTTTTTTTTGTTATGAAGTGTCTTGCTTTGTTCACTTTTAAACGGAAAAAATACACTACACTATAGATTGTAATACAAATCTATCACAAGCATCCTTCTTAATTATTCTGTATTGTATATTACCTTTAGAAGTAATAGGCAGTTGGTTTAACTATGCTCTTCATTGCAATTCAGTTTAACATTTACAAATCATGCTTTGAGGAATATTTTTGTATATAAAGATTTGTATTTTTCCAAATTTAGATTCCTGATTATGTAATTACTGGGTTAAAGAACAGGAACATTTTTAAAGTCTTCAAATGCTTTGCCATTTTTTTTTCTCAAAAATATCAGATCAATCATACTGCTTTCGGCACCCAATCGACACTGGAAATAAAATGTGCTTTTTATTTATAATGTTTACTACTTTGAGTCGCCTTCTTTAAACATCATTTCAGTGGACCACTGCTCTTCTCAGGAAATGTCATCAGTAAAAAACATGCTCTCTTATGTCAAATCCAAATTTCCTTAGGTGTCTTTCAATGTCTTGTATGACATGTACACACATGACGTACACCTGTGTGTAAAGGTAACAAGTATTTGATAATTATACAATATATAAATATATATATAAGTATAATGATATTAATAATAATAAAAAGATCATCAGTTAAGGTCCTACTCTTTGCCAAGGCCTGAGCATGGTACCTATTTTATCCCATCTAACTCTCATTACAACTTTGGAGGTGGAAATACTATCATTGAGTTTTATAGACCAGAGCACAGCCTTCCTGTATCTCCAAACCAATACTTTCTTTTTTCTTCATATTTTTTAGTTGTTGATGGACCTTTATTTTTAATTTGTTTATATGTGGTGCTGAGAATGGAACCATGCCTCAGATATGCTAGGCAAGTGCTCTACCACTGAGCTACAGCCCCTGCCCCAAACCCATACTCTTGCTGTCCCTCTACCTGGTGCAAATTTACCTGATGGCTACATCCTAATACACATCTCCTGCTCTAGAAAGTTCTCCCTACCATCTTTCTGATCTCAAAACCTCCATCTTTGCTCATGCAGTCTCCCTCTCTTCCGTTAGCCATGTTTTTCTTTTTTCAGTCCTAGGGATTGAACACAGGGCCTCACTCATGATAGGCAAGTGCTCTACCGCTGAGCCATATTCACAGCCCATCCTTAGCCGCTTTTCAAGACCCAGTAGCCCTTGTTTTATATAAGACTGGAGCTGTACTTGACTACCTAGAAATCTGAGTTTCTTCGAAAACCAGTTTTCTTCCCTACCCCTATCCAACCATCTGGCACATCCTCATTGCTGCTCATGAAACCCATCTCAAGTCTGCCCACACTTCTCTATTCAATTCTCTATATCTTCACAGTGTCCTCAGCTCTAAGCCCCAGCATCTTTGCATCAAAGAGGCCCCGGTGATTTATTTGCCTTTACTCTTCTGTCTCCAGTCAAATCTCTACATGACACCTAGGATGAGCCTTTAAAACATGAGTTAGCTGGGTGCAGTAGCACATGCCTATAATTCCAGTGACTCAGGAGGCCAAAGCAAGAAGATAGCAAGCTCAAGGCCAGCTTCAGAAACTCAGTGAGATGCTGTCTCAAAAAAATAAAAAAGAAAGAAAGAAAAGTCTGGGGATGTAGATCAGTAGTAGAGTGCCCCTATCAAAAACAAGTAAGTTAAATTTAATTAATGACTTAACAACAATAATTTATTTTCATAACAACAATGCAAATATTCCAATTTTAAAATGAACAAATTATTTGAGTAGACATTTCTCAAAAGAAATATGAATGGCCAATAAATATATTTTAAAAATACTCTTAAACAGCATAAATCAAATTTCATGCATGTATGATTTTGTCAAAATGAAGTCAACTACTACATTTAACTACAATGCTCTAATAAAAAATTTTAAATGCTCTCAATATTATTAGCCATGAGGGAGATGCAAATCAAACCACAATGAGATAACATTTCACTCCAGATAGAATGGCTATTATAAAATAATAACTACAACAACAATAAATGCTGGCAAGGATGTGGATGAAAAGAACACTGTACGTGGGAATGAAAATCACTGCAGTCATTATGGAGAACAGTAAGGAAATTCCTTGAAAAAATAAAAATAAATATACCAATTCCACATCTGGGTATATATCCAAAAGAAGTGAAATCAACCTACCAAAAGATAACTGCACATTCATGTTTATTTTGGCATTATTCACAATAGCAAATATATGGAATTAACCTAGGTGTCAACTGATGAATGAATGAATAAAGAAAATATGAAATATATAACATATATACATATATATATCACATGTGATAGGATTTCTTTTTTTTCTTTTTTTCTTTTTTTTGGTACTGGAGATTAAACTCAGGAGCACTCAACCACTGAGCCACATCCCCAGCCCTATTTTGTGTTTTATGTAGAGACAGGGTCTCACTGAGTTGCTTAGCACCTCCCCGTTGCTGAGGCTGGCTTTGAACTCGCAATTCTCCTGTTTCAGCCTCCCTAAGTGCTGGGATTACAGGCTTGCGCCACCGCGCCCGACTGGATTTCTTTATAGAAGAATGTCTATATTATTCATCTATAAAGAAGAAAGAAATCCTATCATTTGCAGCAAAATAAATTAAACTGCAGCATGTGAAGTGAAATAAGCCAGACACATAAAGACCATTACCATCTGGTGCGACATCAATGCAGCCCACTAACTTCCTCCAGCCTGTGTACAGAGGCTCCGCGGTGCCTGAGGCCCAGCTGCGGTGGTTTGCTGAGAACTTTTGTGGCCATGATGGATAATTCCAGGAAGGAAGCGGAGGCCATGGCGCTTGTTGGCCGAGACAGAGTGCAAAGTGAAGAACTCACAGTCTTTCTCTGGTCTCTTTGAAGGTTCATCCAAAATAGAGGAAACATGTGAAATCTACACCAGAGCAGCAGACATGTTCAAAATGGCCAAAAACTGGAGTGCTGCTGGGAACACTTTCTGCCAGGCTGCCCAGCTGCACTTACATTTCCAGAGCAAGCATGATGCAGTCACCTGCTTTGTGGATGCTGGCAATGCCTTCAAGAAAGCTAACCCCCAAGAGGCCATTAACTGTTTCTTTTTTTTTTTAATAATTTCTTTTTAGTTGTAAATGGACACAAAACCTTTATTTTATTTACTTTTATGTGGTGCTGAGGATCGAACCCAGTGCCTCACACATGCTAGGCAAGCGCTCTGCCACTGAGCTACAACCCCAGCCCCCATTAACTGTTTGATGAGAGCCATGGAGATCTGCACAGACATGGGCCAATTCACGATTGTAACCAAGCACCACATTTCTATTGCTGAGATCTATGAGATAGCTGGTGGACATCAAGAAGACCATTGCCCACTACAAGCAGTCTGCAGACTACTACAAAGGCAAGGAGTCTAACAGCTCAGCCAACAAGTGTCAGCTGAGGGTGGCTGGTTACATCACCCAGCTGTAGCACTATCAGAAAGCCATTGACATCTAGGAACAGGTAGGAACCAATACCATGGACAGTCCCTTTCTCAAGTACAGTGCCAAGGACTACTTCTTCAAGGCGACCCTCTGCCACTTCTGTATCGACATGCTCAATGCCAAACTCGCTGTGCAGAGGAACGAGGAGCTGTTCCCGGCCTTCCCTGATTCCTGGGAGTGCAAGCTGATGAACAAATTGTTAGAAGCTCATGAGGAACAGAATTTGGACAGCTACAGAGTTGGTGAAGGAGTACCACTCCATCTCATGGCTTGACCAGTGGCTCACCACGATGCTGCTGCGCATCAATGAGGCAACGAGGCAATGAGGAGGATCTGCACTAGGCCCTGTCTCCTAGGTCTTTGCACATGCCCTTTGCATGGCCTGTTTTCTGCATTCTGCAGGTCTGAGATTTAATGTTACCCTTTCATAGAGGCAGTCCTGACAACCTTATCTAACTAGAATTCTCTGTATTAGAATCTCCAACTGTACTTTGTTATTCCCTCCGTGAAGTTCTATGTATTTGTCAACATAGCTATTGTCTGTCCTCCCAACACACAGGTACACACAAACTGGACCAATGAACTATAAGCCATGTTAATGCAGTGGCAATGTTTGTTTTGTCCCCAGAACCCAGAAGAAGGAGCTCAGTAAGTATATGTTGGCTAGATCAATTAGTAATCAAATAATCAATTCCCCCAACTTGGTTTAAATCTTTTAACAGAATTAGTGTTTTATTTTTTCTTCTTCTCCTTAAAGCACCTTACTGGACACTGTAAATATGACAGGGACTCAGAAACTCTTCACAGGTGGCCTAAATTCATGCTCAGAGTATGTCCTCTGGCTTCCAGCTACCCTTACTTGGGATGAGATTCCCTGGGCTGCTGACAGAGGTGTGGAACCATCTTAATAGTGCCAACTCTGGACTCTGCCATTTACTTGCAGCATGATCTAAGGCAAAGAGCCTCTTCAGACATCAGTTTTCATCAATAAAATAGGTATAACAATAGACCCTATTTCATCATTCTGCAGCAAAGCTTAGTTAGATAATATATTTGAAGGACTGTTTTTGAGTGAAAACATTGCTCTTCTTAAGTCCTTCTCAGAGTCTTCCAAATGAAATAAAATTTCTAAACTGAAAAGTTTGAGCCTTCCAACAATTGGTCCCTCCTGCACAAACCATCATACCTGCCCTGCTCTAGCTCCTTGGGTAGGGTGTTTGGACACTTTTGCCCCCTTTCTTTGGAGAACTACCCCTTCACCATTCAATAGAACTGATTAGATCCATGACACAGGTGGTGCTGGCTGGTCCCCAGGCCTGGCCAGACTCAGAGACCTCCTGCAAACTTTTGCCAGTCTATATGGAAAGGCTTTCCTTTACCCCAGAGGGTGGTAAGCTGGTAAACCATGAACCTCAAGCCTTCATGTCCAACATGTGGAGAAATCTTATAGAAATCTACTAAGGCTGGCCTAACACAATACTACAGACAGAGTGGTAGTTGTTATTTCATTTTTTTTTGTTTTGAATTTTGAGACAGTGTCTCACTAAGTTGCCCAGACTGGCCTCAAACTTGCCATCCTCCTGCCTCAGCCTCCCAAGTTGCTAGGACAGACTGAGTGTTTTCAGAAAAAGAAATTAATTTTCTTTCCAGTTCTGGAGGCTGGAAAACCATAAGCAAGGTCACAAGAAGGTTTCTGTGAGGCCTCTTTCTTTGGTGTGCAGAGAGTCACCTTCTTAATGTATTCTTATATTATCTTTCCTACTTGTTCTTACTCCAGTGTCTCACCAGTTCTGTTGATTAGGATCTTACCCTTGTAAACTCATTTAACCCTCATTATCTCCTCAAAGCCTCTATCTCCAAATACAGTCATCTGCAAATACAGTTGCATTGGCGCTCAGGGCTTCAACGTATGAATGGAGTCGGGCAGCACAATTCATACAATAATATATCCTGTAAAAGTGGAGAGAATGGTAGAGCCCTCATAACATTGGTTTAGGCCTTGAACACAGAAAATGAATCCTACCCCTCTAAATATTCCATTTTCTTCAATAATTTTCCTTTTCCTTCTCTTCTCTTGAATGTTTAAGTACAACTATATAATGCTTATTGATCAGTTAAAAATGAAAAAAATAATATTTGGGGGTACTAGAAGCTACTAACAACACTTTTTTCAACATAAATTGAGAATATAAGAAATGACATGTTTTTGTACATGGAATTGTAACCAAAGATATATTCACTCTGCATATCTCAATTATTTTATACATTGTGCCTTAAACACAATTGACTTTGTAACTTCCTTAAACACAATTTCTATAAGATTCAGCTGTTCTAATACCTTATACTCTCACATGAAGCAGAGATGAAGAAACTCAAAATTCAACAAGAATCTGTGTGCCTACCACTTCTGATACAAATATTGGAGGGTGATTCTTAAAGCTTTGTTATGGTTTGGATATGTGGTGTCCTCCAGAAGCACCTGTGTTAATACAGGCTTATTCAGAGGTGAAATAATTAGATTATGAGAGCTATAAACTAATCAGTCCATCCTAATTTGAATGGATTAACTGTGTGGTAACAGTTGGCAGGTGGGGTGTGGCTGGAAGAAGTGAGTCACTGGGTGCAAGTCCTGGAAGGGTTCCTCTTTCCTGTGGCCCTTTCTCTCTCCCTCTCTTTCTTGCTCTCCCCTTCCCTCCCCTTTCTCTCTTCTCTCTCTTTCTCTCTCTCCCTTCCTCCCTCCCTCGCCCCTCCCTGGCTGCTATGAGCAGAGCAGTTTTCTTCCACCATGTCCTTCCGCCATCATGTTCTGCATCATCTCAGACCCAGAGCTATGGAGTCAGCTGACCATGGCCTGAGATCTCTTAAACCATGAGCCAAAATAATATTTCCTCCTCTAAATTGTTCTTGTCAGATATTTTGATCACAGTGATGAACAAAATGTCTACTGTTAAACAGTATCCATTCCATTTCCATTCTTAAATGGAAAAAATCATAGGGGATATTCTAGTCAGTTGTCTACACTTAAATCATTAATATTGTTTTCAGAGGATAAAATTTGTAATGTTTGTGTGCTCTGAGACAAGAGAAGAGTCAGAGACTATCTGCATTATACCTCCCCATGTCTGTCCCAAATTAGTCTCCTCAGCTGATACCTAGCTTTGAAACCAATATCTCTGTGTTACAAGACACAACTGAGGGGAAGAAAAGAATATCTATGATAGCATTAATACTTTATCTAAAGAAATTCCCACCCAATTGATTTACTATTTAGACTTAAAGAATTTCCATTTGCCTATGCTAAACATAGAATTCTAAACTCTGAGCTCTATAAACACTGAAAATGGGACCCCATCTTTGGGTCCCATTCTACTACCGTACCCGACCCAGAGTCAGAGATCAAGAGATACGTTCTTAATTAATGGACATAAAGACATGCTTATGACCTTGAATAATAATAACAGTGATAATTTATTAAAGATGTTGAATCAAAAATACTCCAAATTTTGAAACCAGACTTCAAATTTTGATAGAATGGGGTTGCCTTTGATAAACTATAGCTAAAGCTAGAAAAGACACTTTCAAAAGCAAAATGTCAAAAAACAAACAAACAAAAAAACCCTGTCTTGGGCACTTTACAAACAAACCATGTAGCATTGCACCAATTTCGCAGTCTGTGTATCAGTTCACTCAATAAAGTTTCATGAAACCCATCAAACACCCCTGTGAGCTCTCACAGTGAACAATTTAAAAATAAAAAATCTTAAAACCTTTGCAACAAGATTAAAATGTACCTTTCCCAGTAGATTCCCTAAAATTCACCAGCTCCTATCAGGCTACCCTAGGCCTGGTATTCTGGCTTCTGCACCATTTCCTCTTGCTGAAATTTTCTTCCTGTTCTTACTTCTCTAAACTTTTCTTTTTTAAAAAAATCTTTATTTTATTTATTTATTTTTATGTGGTGCTGAGGATTGAACCTGGTGCCTCACACATGTGAGGCAAGCACTCTACCACTGAGCTAAAATCCCAGCCCTAAACTATTCTTTTTTTTTTTTTTTTTGGTACTGGGGATTGAACTCAGGGGCACTCGACCACTGAGCCACATCCTCAGCCCTATTTTGTGTTTTATGTAGAGACAGGGTCTCACTGAGTTGCTTAGCGCCTCGCCATTGCTGAGGCTGGCTTTGAACTCACGATTCTCCTGTCTCAGCCTCCCTAAGTGCTGGGATTATAGGCTTGAGCCACCGCACCCAGCTTAAACTTATCTTTAAGAGCCTGGCTCATGTCCATCTCCTCAAAGCCTCCCAGACCACATATGCCTATAGTGTATGTGAGCCCCTTATGGATGAGCACTAATCCTTTTGGGTGCAGTTCCCAGAACTCCTCCTAGCATGCTTCACAGAACCCAGCATGAGGTAAGGCAAATTTTGTGGCTCCCCCAACCCTTGTTCCCTTAGAACATCAGTCTTCACTCCACTCAACCCAAGACCCCACCATTACAAATAAGAGGTTGAAGATTTCTATCACATAGTTGATTACTAAGAAGAAGTTTCTGGCTCCAGCTTCCTCACATTTATTTTGACCATCTTAGTGATCTAGAGTTGTTTGGAGCATCTTTGCAAAGAGACATGGCTAAGCCTGTCAGCTGGACTTGCATTTCATGCCTGGCCCTCAAAAATACAACTGGAATATATGCTAAAAACAACAATGTTCAGTGCCATCCATAGCACCTAATCTTAAAACATTGTCTTACAGGTTTCCATTTCTTACTTACATGAAGCTAAACCTAAAGGAGCTTACTTATAAGTTACAAAATAGCTTCATGATTCTGTCCCAAAATATAAAATCAAAATTCAGTACATAACTTCCAGCTTCATGTGACACTAATTTATCTTATGAACTTTATAATTCTGTACTATTACAATGCTCAAGGTGTCAAAGCAAATGCCTGCCTCACTCCCAGCCAACCCCAAAAAGAAATGAGAGAGGCTTTTGTAGGTTGCAAGTCCTGATCTGGTTTATTTATAAAGCAATAAATATTAGAAGCACAAACAAACTGCACGTGTGTAAACAAACTGTACAATGATTGATGAGAGATGAGGAAGGGTGGTTTGGAAGATCCCAAGAAGCATAACACCGTCATCCTGAATGTAAGAGAGACTAAAAGAGAAGGCACCTTAGAAGCATTTGCGATGGACAATGGATGGGCCTGCCTCATCATACTCTTGCTTGCTAATCCACATCTGTTGGAAGGTGGACAGAGAGGCCAGGATGGAGCCCCCGATCCAGACAGAGTATTTACGCTCAGGGGGAGCAATGATCTGCAGAAAGAAAACAAAAAACTTCCACTGTACTCTGAAGTTCCAAGCAATGGAACAAGCTACATGTTGGAAAAATTCACAAAAATAAATTAGATAATAATTCACCATAGTGTAGGAAATTCTGTATCAACAAATACTATGACAATCAAGTTTTCTGAACTTCTGTTTCATCATTTCCATTATTAAAGAAAGACTCTACAAAATAGAATTTCTCCACTTACCCTTCACTAGAGTATAACGAGGCCACAAGCTAAATGTGTGGTGAAAGCTAGCCCAAAAGTTGGGAGGTTTAAATGTGTTCAAAGAGTTAGCTGTATTTTTTCCCAAGAATTTATGTTTATTCACTGCTTAAAAGCATTTTTAAAGTTTCCTGTCTTGGGGAAAGCACTATTAAAAAAATCAAGAAAAGTGCTAGGAAAGCTAAAAGGTCAAGTTTATAGGAGTCAAGAAGCTATGAGTGAGGGAAAAGAAGTTAGAAATGAAATTCGACTTGGAATACCAAGATCTCTGCTGGTCCTCCCACCCACAAAAGTTCTTTACCTTAATTTTCATGGTGCTAGGAGCCAGAGCAGTGATTTCCTTTTGCATGCGATCAGCAATACCAGGATACATGGTGGTGCCTCCAGATAAGACATTGTTGGCATACAGGTCTTTACGGATATCAATGTCACACTTCATGATGCTATTGTAAGTCGTTTCATGGATTCCAGCAGATTCCATGCCTAGAAACAAGTTTTTTAAAAAAATCACAGCACATTCAAGCTGCAATTCAATGTAGAGGGGACATTCTGCTGGGCAGAGGAGAACAGGACTCCTCTACGTTGGTGAACTGCCACCACTTGTCTCTGCAACACATGTTGCCCTATAAATACAGTGCAAGGAATATGTGGAGCAGGTGTCTCTTAAAAGAACTAACAGAATCCATCATAGATGGCCAGGAAACAAACAACTGTGTTTAGCATCTATTTGGAGTGAATACCTTCTATACCCATTAGATGTGTGCAGATGTACAGCAAAAGGCTAAGTCAAATGTTTAAGTTAAAATTAACATACTTTTTATTTGTACACTAATCAGATCCAAGCTTCTTCTTGGAAATCCCACTGCTTAGGGAAGATATTTGGTGACATACAAGTTTCCCACTATCACCATGATTAAGAGTGTGGTTGCATGAGTAATTTAAAGCAAAGTCCAACTACTTGGTAATGGAACTTATCAGAATAACTCAGCTCTCTTGAGTAATCACTCCTTCCCTACAGTTATGTGATATTCAGTTACTGCTGAGTCTCATCCTTAGAGATGAACTCAGTGTGTCATCCTTGATCATGTCACTAGAGCATCATTAATGAGCCATCAGGACTTGAGGCTGAGCAGTGTGGGACTCCAAGCTACAACTTCACTCAAGGGTCTCTTAATCCTTCTAATTATATTGGATTTTACTCTAGGAGACCCCAAGACTCCCAGGGAAAATCTGTGCCTCAGCACTTGACCCCACAACTCACCAATGAAGGAGGGCTGGAAGAGCGTCTCAGGGCAGCGGAAACGTTCGTTGCCAATAGTGATGACTTGGCCATCAGGCAGTTCATAGCTCTTCTCCAGGGAGGAGGAAGAGGCAGCTGTGGCCATCTCATTCTCAAAGTCCAGGGCAACATAACACAGTTTTTCTTTGATGTCACGGACAATTTCACGTTCAGCTGCAGAAATAAAGAGCATCTCAGTCAAGCTCTGAAGACAGAAGTTGTGGAGAGACAGGTGGATCCCCCAAAGGAGGAAAAAAGGCAGATATGTGCTGTGGCAGATACAACACACACACACACTCACCAGTGGTGACAAAGGAGTAGCCACGCTCAGTGAGGATCTTCATGAGGTAGTCAGTAAGATCCCGACCAGCCAGGTCCAGGCGCATGATGGCATGGGGCAAAGCATAGCCCTCATAGATGGGGACATTGTGGGTTACACCATCCCCAGAGTCCAGAACAATGCCTGTGAGAGGAAATAAACAAGAACAAGGTAAATCTTTGTGGACCACCAATTTAGTCATGGTAAAACCTACTTCCAGTCTTAGTTGAGAGATATAAGACTGAGCACTGATCCAGATAAAATCAGATCCCTTACAGACAAAGAAGAAAAATGAGCATAACGGATAGATACTAAATCTGAAACCAACAGAAGCCCATCTTTTAAATATTGGAGTAGAAAATTTTCCTGAGAATACTTTCAAATGACCATCCAGATCTCTTAACAACCATTAACACATTATGTAAGTGTCCAGCATGTTTTTCTTTGCTCTAATCTAACTTGCACATGTTTCTCTCTCTTTTTGATTCAGACCCTATTGGGAGTGTGTATTCTCCTTGAAGATGTTGCCCAGGGGCTATGATGGTCTAAACACACACCATGACTGCTGCATTCCCAGTTGCTACACTGTGCTGCACTTCACTCCTCAAAATAAGGGAAGGATCGAACTCCTCCAGCTGTCGGCTCTTACAATAATGTGATCTGAAACTAAACTCAGGGAACTATTGTTACCTTTCTCTCTTAGCATGGACACCTCACTGGAGAGAGTGAGGGAAGGCATCACTTTTTTTTTTTCAATTGAGGAATCAGATTCACAGCAAGGTCAGTGGCTTGGAAACATGATGAATCATTGATCAACCCTGCAGCCCAAGCATACCTGTGGTTCGGCCAGAAGCATACAGGGACAGCACCGCTTGAATGGCCACATACATGGCAGGGACATTGAAGGTCTCAAACATGATCTGGGTCATCTTCTCACGGTTAGCCTTGGGGTTGAGTGGGGCCTCAGTGAGCAGGGTGGGGTGCTCCTCAGGGGCCACACGGAGCTCGTTGTAGAAGGTGTGGTGCCAGATCTTCTCCATGTCATCCCAGTTAGTGATGATGCCATGCTCGATGGGGTACTTCAGAGTCAGGATACCTCGCTTGCTCTGGGCTTCATCACCTACGTAGGAATCCTTCTGCCCCATACCCACCATGACTCCCTGTAAGAAGAAAAATATGGGGAAATCATGCTTCCACTATTTAATTTTAAAATCAGCACCTTATTGAGTTATATCTAACTGCCCAAGTCAAAGTACATCTTCAAAACACCAGAAATTGTAAAAAATTGAATTTTACCTTAAATTTAAAAGAATCATTTAAAATCAATATTGTACCTTATCCCTCCAAAAAGATGTATAATTCTGTTGTTTAGAATATAATTGAGGAGAAGGAATAAAGCTATTTCACTGAAGAAGCAGAGCCTCACCTTAATTTTTAAATGCCTTCATTATTAAGCTTATCACCCAAGTCAAATAGAAAATAGATGGCTACATTCAGGAATGACTGAATTAGTGGCACACTGTATTTATTTCTCCTAAGAAAAGATTTTGACATTCATCAAGTGAACATAAAAAGATGGGCTGATTTGCCACTGCCATTCTGATGAGGCCTGTCCAAAACTATGCTGGATACTGGTCATTCACCAACATGAAGACTAACAGCTCTCCTCCCTGGCAGCCTGTCTGGCCAGGCATGTGACAAACCCAGAGAGCATGGCATTGCTTTTAATAAACAGGTGGTATGTCACTATCACCATGGCACTCTCCTTGTCACGTCTGGCTTCTAAAAATGCAACAGCCAGGAAGGAGAGAGAGAACATCTTTTGGGAACCTTGTGAACTGACTGTGAACAAGAGAGAGGAATGTGAGTTGGGTCCAGGTTGGTTGAGGGAAGTTATATTATTTCAAATTTTGAACAGGGTTGAAAAGGGGAAGAAAGGAAGAAAACCACGTTTATAAGAGGTACAGAAGACACTGGGAACTAAAAACCAGAAGGTCCAGAGTGGAGACAGCCAATGGCTTTTCATAGGAGGCATTTGGAATGTTGACAGGTGTGCCACTGAAGTAGATTGGGGGAAAGTGTACATTTCTTAGTACTTGGGGGCTGGGTAGGGGTATTGCTCGTCTTGGCTTGGATCTAAAACTAACCCAAATTTTCCTTGTTTGACTCCAGCTGTTCATGAAAGAGTTGGGTCAGGAGAGACATTTCCTTAATTGCTTGAGGTGGCAGGAAGGGGTGTATAGTGGGCCTGGGGGGTTGCCCCATCTGGGAGCTGGCCAGGAAGGGCAGAAAATGTACCTGGTGGCGCGGGCGGCCTACAATTGAAGGGAAGACAGCGCGGGGCGCGTCATCGCCAGCGAAGCCAGCCTTCACCAGCCCAGAGCCATTGTCGCACACCAAGGCAGTGGTCTCCTCGTCGTCGCACATCTTAGCACTGCTTCAGCAGGATCTGCAGGTTGAAGAAGGGAAGGTGGGCCACACTCAGTGCCTGTGGTACCGGCCTTGTCCTTTCCAGGAGAAGGGGCTAGAGGAAAGGTGGATTCTAGAGGATGGGGGCGGATGTAGGGAGAGCTGCCTCCTGCACCCTTTGAAACTTAAAAAGAAGGGCGAAATTACAGGCGTGAGGCCCTGTCTCTACAAAAAACACAAAATAGGGCTGGGGATATGGCTCAGTGGTCGGATACCCCCGAATTCAATCCCTGGTACAAAAAAAAAAAAAAAAAGAGAGAGAGAGAGAGAGAAGAAGGGCGAGGAAAAGCCAGGGAGGAGTGTGGGTGTGTAGAGAAGACAGAGAAACCCACCCAGGCTCCCTGGCCAAGAGTGCCACCTTTTGCCCGGGGCTCAAGGAAGGACCGTCCCTAACTACTCTGGCTCTGGAGACCCAATTCCTTACCAGGTCCTCCGAGGCCCTTTTCACCGTTCACAAACTGAGACCCCATACTCCCGCCCTATCCACACCGCATGCCTTGCCCCAATGGAGAGAAGAGCACACGAAATCAAAGACCAAAAACGCCCTTGCGGAGAGTTGGGGACGCGGGACTCCCTTTCCGCGCGCTCCTCTCCTCGAGGTCCAAAGCTTAGCACAATACGAGTTAGAACCTCATCAAAAAGTTTGAAGGAAAAAAACCCAGCGGGAGGAGTAGCTGAGGACCGGCGCGGTCTGGAGCCCGGGGGGTGCGGCCGCGGGGCCAGATCCGGAGCGAGGGCGCAGGGCGTCGCTGACTCACCGTCCGCGGCTCGGCTGGGCTCGGCTGGGCTCGGCTCAGGCGGCTGCAGGCGCTGGGTGCCGGCGCCAGGAGCACAGCTTTATAGCGCGCTGATGGACGGGGTCAGTTGGAGCCACTGGGGGCAGGGGTGGGGGGCCCGGTCCGCCACCTTGCCTTATTTGGTCGCCTTAGCACCATCTAGGACCGCCGAGGCCATTCATGGAGGCAAGGGCAGGGGAGAGGATCAGCCGGGGGGCTCCCAGACCATGTAAGGAAGGGGAGGGGGCAGCCAGAGGTATGGCCAAATAGGGAGCTAGGGAGGGGCAGACTCCGGAGGGTAGGGGGCAGGGGAAGACTAAGTGACGCCAGCCCCCCTCTCCCCCTTCCTGAGGTGGGGGAGCTCCTGGGATGGGCTGTGGGTTTGTTCCTCCTCAGTTCTGCCAGCCTAAGAGACAATAAGCCACATGCAAGAAGAAAGGCTTGGCGCCCTGCCCTCTGCTAAGGGGTCCTGACAGCTGGGCCGGGGCAGCAGGGGAGCGACAACAGCTTCTCATCTTCCAGGACTGGGAGCTGGAGGAACAGATCCCTGGCAGTTCTCTTGGGCACAGAGGGCACCACAGTCTCACGTTCAAGTGGCTGAAAAGGGGCACCCTTCTGGTCTAGCCCCCATCATTCTGAGATGAGGCTTTGCTCATCTAGGTGGGAAAGCTGAGATTAATCAGTCTTGGTCCCAATCCACACAGGACTCAGGGGCTGGCATGGAAGAGACCGAGAAGGGTTACTTTAAGAGTCCAGCCAAGTCTTGTTGGAGAAGGGACCACCCCAGATATCAGGTATCCCTCATCCATGCTGCAGGGGTTTTGCTCAAACTCAGACTCCCATCTTTAGGCCAGAAACGGTTCCCTGCTGATAAAGTGAATGAAGGCACAAATGTCAAAAGTAACTTGGCCACTTGCCGGTGGATAGATGAACATATTTAAACTGTGGACAAAGGTCTTCATTCCAGGTGGAGACAAGACTGAAAAAGCAAATACTCTTGTTGAAAAGATAACAAACAGCAACTTAAGCCATCAACCATAAGAACGTATCAACTCTCCCTGTACAAAGTGCAGTCTATGGACAACAGTGCCCCCAACTTGAGTATGAGTTAGAAATGCAGAGTCCCAGGCCCTAACCCAGACTACTGAATCAGAATCTGCTTTTCAGCAAGGTTCCAATTTAACTGGTGTGTAACTTAAGTATGAGAAGCACTGGTATAAATTACTAATATCAGCTCCTTCATGGAAAACAGATTTTGAAGGATCTAGGGATTTTTGAGAAAGAAAAAGAAAGATGGCATGAAGTGAAGAGAGGGGGAGGTACCAGGGAGACATAAGAAGGACATGGGTCACTGGTTTGCCCTGGGGTGCCCTGTATTCTCAGTTCTTGACTAGGGCTTGGATTTTTAATGTTTGTGCTTTTCCTCCAGTTCACACCAGTTAAAAATAGAAAACTGGGCACAGGCATCCCTCTCTAGAGTGGTCTTGGATTGATATGCTAAGGAGGCCAGCTGATTAGATACTTGTCCGACTGGGGAATGTTAGGCACTCCCCTCTGAGCTCCCCAACCATGTTTGGGTTGGTCTGGAGAAGAAACTACAGGGGTAGCTAGGTGATGGAGCCAGGTGAGAGGCCTGGCTGGCATTGCCGCTGCCACACAGCAAGCATTTCACAGGGAAAATGCACCCTTGGCAAGATGCAAAGAGCAGAACTGCCTTGGCTTAGGCAGATGCTGAGGAAGCATAGAAAAGGAGAAATGGAACTGGCAGTGGAGCCAGACAGCCCAGGCTTCAAATTCTGCCTCCATCACTTACTTTTGCTGTGTATTTGGTCTTGGGCAAGTCTGTTAACTTTCCGGAGCCTCCAAAAAGGGGCACAATAACTTTTCTTCTAGAGGTTATTGAATATTGTAATACTAAAAGACAAATGGCATGTCATAGAAGATACAAGTGCATTTAATACGATTCAGTAATAAAGATTCTTCTGGAAGCGGCAGTAGCTCTCACTTTGAAAAGTGTTGGGTTGATTTTATTCATTCGTTGGTGCAACAATGTCCTATTGATTGTGCGACAGGAACTGTGCTAGTCACGGGAGCTCAGTGATAAATAACACAGAGCAGGACTCATCCATCCTCCATGGCCATTACAGAAAAGTCAAGAGACGAGGTATATGCCAGGAAAGAAAAGGGGATGTAACTGGGATCATCAGAAAAGGGGATCTAAAAGAAGGTTCAGGGAAAGCCTTCCTGAAGAAGTACCATTTAGTTGCTTTTAAAGTGGAGTAGAACTGAAGTTCATAAGTACTTGTGTGAGAGAGGGTGGCTAATGGGAGCTTCGCATGTTCACCACCCTTATGTGTAAAGGCTCCTTGGAACTGACTCCATAATATATAACCAGAATCCTTAGTAATAAATAGTTTTAGGGCTCAGGAGGCCAATTCCAGCTCACCTATTCCAGGATCATGGGTC
Organism: Geosciurus inauris; assembly: GCA_004024805.1. NCBI lineage: Eukaryota > Metazoa > Chordata > Mammalia > Rodentia > Sciuridae > Geosciurus > Geosciurus inauris. The sequence continues at coordinate 129,383 of PVHX01000761.1, read as the reverse complement.
CGTGAGAGATGGGTAGTAGATCAGTGGAGGACTAGTTGTGTGAAACAATTCTCACTCTTAAAAAATTTTAAAAATATGTTTTATAATCCCTTCAATTCTTTTTTTCTTTTTTCTTTTGGTAGTGAAGATTGAATCCAGGGGTACTTTTCCACTGAGCTACATCACCAGTCTTTTATTTTATTTTATTTTTTACTTTGAGGCATAGTCTTACTAAGTTTCTTAGGGTCCCCCTAATTTCCTGAGGATGGCCTCAAACTTGTGATTCTCCTGCCCCAGCCTCCAGAGCTGCTGGGATTATAGGCTTGCACTACCACCCCTGGCTCAATTCATTTTCTATGTTTATGGTAAGAAAGAATACTTTTTTCTTGAAGATTTATGGTGAAAACATTCTAAATCCTTTCTTCTAGCATTTTGAAAATATGCACTTTATTATTGCTATCTTTAGTCACCCTGAAGTGCAATGGCAGACCAGAACTATTTGTTCCTGTCACTATAACTTAGTGTTAATTGACCATCCTCTCCCCACCCTACTCTCTCAGCCTCTGGTAGCCACCATTCTGCTCTTAACTTTGATGAGATCAATGTTTTGAGATTCCACATAGGAGTGAGATCTTGTAGTGCTTGTCTTTCCATGCCTGGCTACTTCTCTTAACATAATGATCAATCTATGTTGTCACAAATCACAGGGTTTTATTTTCTATGGCTGAGTAGTATTCCATTGCGTGAACATACTAAATTTTCTTCATCTATTCATCCATTTGGTTGTTTCCATTTTTTTTCTTTTTTGGCTATTGTGACTAATTCTTTAGTAAATACCGATTTGCAGAAGTGTCTTTGACATACTGATTTCATTTCCTTTAGATATATACCCACGAGTATGATTGCTGGACCACGTGGTAGTTTTATTTTAATTTTTAAGGAACTCCCATACTGTTTTTTTTAATGGTTATACTAATTTACATCCCCAAGAGTGGGTAAGGCTTTCCTTTCTTCCACATCTTTACCAACACTTACATTTGTATTTTTGATAATAGTCATCCTTTCTGTGGTGAAGTGATATATCACTGTGGTTTTGATTTACAATTCTCTAATCAGTTATGTTGAGCAATTTTGTCATGTACCTAATGACCATTTCTATGTCTTCTTTTAAGAAATGGCTATTTGAATCTATTGTCCACTTTTTAAAATTGGGTCATTTGGTTATTTGTTGTGGTGGTGGTTTATTTTTGTTTTTCTGTTGAGTTCTTTGAATTCCCTGTATATTTTAGATGTTAACCCCCTGCCAGACATATGGTTTGCAAATATTTTCTCCCCTCCTGTAGGTTGCCTCTTCACTGTTGCTTCCTTTGCTGTGCAGAAGCTTTTGAGTTTGATGTAACCCCATTTGTCTGTTTTTGCTTTTATATCCTTTGTTTTTGGGGTGTTATCCTTAAAGATTTATGATTGTTCAGTAATTTCTATTGTAAATTTCCACATTTTAAAAACATTGAGCCCTATTTTATATATTTTAAAAAATAAGTCCATGAGAAAGTAAGATTTTACAGCCTATTTTCATTTAACACAAGTTTTCAGAGATCCATTTAATTTGAAAATTGAGATTGACTGTCTCAACTACTTAAGTATATAAGGATAATTTCTTCACTCTGCTGGTGCATTCAAGATTTCTAGTTATTCTTTTTTAAAATTGTGGCAAAATATACATAATATCAAATTTACTATCTCAACTTTTTTTTTACTATTGCAACTATTTTAAAGTGTGCTGTTCAAGAGTGTTAAATACAATCAAATGGTTGTGCAATCTTCTAACTTTATTTTTATTTACTATTATTTTGCAGTATATTATTAGTTTGCAGATTGAACCCAGGGGCGCTCTACCACTGAATTCTTTCCTCAGCCTGTATTTATTTTTGAGACTCATTTAAAATGTGGAGGCTGGCCTGAAACTTGTAATCTTTCTGCCTCAGCATGAGCCACCACGCCTGGCTCATAATTTTATTTTTATGCCAGGGGTAAGTAAATTGATTTCCAAACGAGAATGGCTGTGTCCCGCAGTTTGAGACAGACTGGGTCATATCCTAGGAGTTAGAACCACTGAGCCTGCTTTGCCTGATGTCACACCGATGATCTAGTGGTAGTGGTAGCATGAGATTCGTGAGATTCGAACCTAAGTAGGTTTTTTCCTAACCACCAACCCAAATGCCTTCCTGTCTGCCTTGAACTACTCTTTCTCAGAAGAGGATGCTGAAAGTACCTGGGCCTCTGCTGCCTAACAGAAATTCAGATTCCCGGGTTCCACCCTGGAGGACTGAATCTGCATTTTAAATGAATCCTCGCCCTTCTTCCCCAGATAAGCTTCTGCTGTCTCCGCAGAGGAACGCAGCGACACAGCGCGGCTCTTCTTCCCCATCCCACCGAGCTGTGCTGGACGCCGCCCAAGCTGCCAGTGCTGGGCCGTGTCCAGCTTGGCTGACCTTGCCCATCCCAGTGGGACGGCAAAGCCCGGCGGGTCCTCGGGCTCTAGAGGGCCTGCAAGGCCCTTCATGGCGCGGACAGGCCATGAGCGGGACGTGCAGGGCAAGCTGAAGGAACAGAAGGTGGGACAGTTCCTGCTGCCCTTGCCTCAGGGGAAGCCTGTTTCATCCACCATCTGCTAGGATCCGGAGGGAGCGGCCCAGCCTCCTCCCCGGCACTGGGGGATTAGCAGTCACTTATCTCAGCTGTTCCTCCATTCGGAGGTGAGGTGTCGCAGTATTCACAGAGAAGCCAGAAACAGACCAAGCCACACTGAATTCCTCCCGTGAGCCCCTCCCGCCCCTCCTGCATTCTCTGTGTTAGGAGCTGGGAGAGGTTCTTTCTAGATCAGAGCAGGAGTAGGGGGTGCCAGCCTTCCTAAACATTTAATGTTTTCTCTCCTTACACATTTGTTCAACCCCTACTGCCCTCTGGCTGGAGCTGGGTTTCAGTTTTCATTAAAAGAAGAAAGTGACGTGACTGTGAGAAATGCGGGGCCCCCCACACATCCCAGTGCTCAGAATCCAATACCAAGGCATGGCTAAGGTTACCACAAGCTGCCCCATGTTTTACATGCAACCACCAAGGAGATTAACCCAAGAGGAGGGTATTTCAACCCCAAATGGATTCTGTTCTTGGCAGATTCCAGCAGTCACTGCCTTCTGACATGATAAGACCAACTGCAATGGAGCCATTTTAAAAGGTTCAGAAAAGGAGGACAAAGCAAGGAGGAAGGGGTTAGGGGAAGGGATTGTGAAAGGGAGATGCTTCTGGATCCTGGAATCACGTGGGCTTAATTATCTAAAGCCTGCATTTTCAGTCTCCTCTATCCTGGTGTAAGGCAGAAAAATCAGGAAGAGTTTCTAGATAGCCTTTAAATTCCTTAAAAGGAGTTTGTCCTTCAAGAATGAAATGCTTACCCTTATAGGATTCTGCTTGGAAGGTATTCCTCTTAGTTCAGATTTGGCTTGCTCCCCACACAGGCAGTAACTCTATTTACGGAGGTTCAGTTTTTCAAGTGTTACCTGGAGCAAGTCTGCTTTGCCTGGAGAGCCCAAACGTGGCAATGTCCAACCTAAGCTTGAGTTTCCTGCTACCAGAAGCTCTAGAGGGCATGCATAGGAGGCAAGGATTGTGAGCTCAGGAACTCCCTGAAGGCATTTTCACTCACCTCCATAACATGGACATCTTCTCTTTCCTATCAAAGATCACACATCTAACACACAATAATAGTACCAGTAACCAGACATTTATTGAACAATTCCTAGGGGCTGGCATCATCCTGAGAATTTTTATAAGTATATGGTCAACTTGGTTAATTTCTAGATGAAACTAAACAAACTGCCAACTACAGAATCCATGTGACTGACCTGCCTTTTGATATGATGTCACCAACCTATATTAGGAGGATGTGTAAGAAACAGATCACCCCTTCTGTTGCAAGGACATTGTCCTAGATGTTCATCATAGGACAGATCTTCTTTATGAACATCTTGGGAAGATTTCCTGTCTGACTCCAGTACCGAGAATAGTATTACTTCTACCAACCAACTAGTTTGATTCTGTGGTCCCTGAATCTAGTGAGAACCAGGTGGCTAAGAAAAATCTTGAAAAATATCTGGCCCAATTATTATTATTTTTTTTAATATTTTTTTAGTTGTTGATGGACACAATGTCTTTATTTTATTGCTTTGTATGTGGTGCCGAGGATCGAACCCAGGGCCTCACGCCTGCAAGGCAAGCGCTCTACCGCTGAGCTACAATCCCAGCCCCCTGGCCCAATTATTAACACAATTACAGGTCATTGTGATTTCTTTATATCCCCACCTCTATTTTTCATTTTTCTACTTATACTTTTAACTTCCATTTTTCCATCTATCCTTCACACAAACTGCCATACATCTTTTGTGGGACAAAACAAAGGGTGGATGAATAAGATAGATAAGAGCGGATTTATGGAAACAACCGAAAATATTTGAATTGGAATTTGAGTGTCACTTTATAAGCAGCCAAAAGCCTACAATAACTTGAATATGTCTGTAGGCTTCTTATATCCCAAAGAAAGCATATCTTGCTTAATGAAAAAAGCACATTGCTTATAAAGTATAATATCATTTTGATTTTCCTTTTAGCATGGCAAGAAAAACTGGCAATCTAAAATAACATTTCCCCCAGTATAAAATAATGTCCTTATTGTGGTGAATGAAGAAGCATTTAAAAGAATACTAAGAAAATGACATATCTGGGAGATATGTAAAGCTCTGTTTTATGACTTCCCTATAATATAACTAAATATGACATGAAATTCATAAGGCCTTGCTTTCATATCTACTTATAGCCACTGATCTGACAAAGAACAAATAGTCTCCTATTCTGGTGGTTTGCAAGAATGTACACTTGTTCTTCAAAGAGAGACAAGCAATGCAAGGAATTTGCATTAAAAGCATTTCTTGGTCCTACTATTATAATCTAAATTATTTCTAGTCAACAGCTGGAACCAAAGAATGCCCAACTGTAAGCAGGCTCTGCCCTGGGGATTATATCATCCATATCTCACTTATGTATTTTAGAGGATGGGCTCTAGTTTCCAACTCAGCTGTTGAACTCTTTCAAAATTGCAGTCTAAAAACAGTGACCTGTTACACGAAATTAAACTATATAAATGTATTACTAAGGGTTTTGTTTTTCTGTGGGGAGTCCAAAAGTAGTTGCTTTAGGAAAAATCTTTATAACTGTTTTGTGACCAAAATTTCTAAACTCTTCTTGTTTGGGGCACAAATAACCAATTCATTTTACTCTCACAGCCTTTACTTTAATTTCAGAAATTAAAATAATAAAGATAATAATGGTTTCGCCTAAAGCCAGTGCTCATACCTAACCAAAGGAAAGAAACAGACTACTCCTCCACAATAAAAATAACTAAAAAGCTTTCTCAGCCCATTACTTGCATGTGAATGTCGTCACTCACAAACAAATAGGCCTGGGGCTTATGGTATTTGAGTCAGAAGAGCCAGGCTTTGAGGACTGAGGGAAAAAAATCAGCAGTTAATGCCATGATGTGGCATTGAAAAATGATCAGAGCAACCTCGAGCATGACCCGAAGGATGGACGAGAGTAAAATACTACATCTTTATAGAGATTCTGCAGTAACTGAAAGCTCAAAGGTGAGAACATTCTTTGTGGATAAACAGGAAACGTGCTCTCTGTTCAGCTAACCCTTTTGCAAACTCTATAAATAAGCACTCTTCCAGGAAGAGATTCTAGTTACTGCCTAATATTATAGCACAATATTTATCACTGCCACAAAAGATTCACATTGGGCTCATCTCTCCACCAGTAGTTACAGCCATCTCTTTCTGTACTCCCTGGCCAATGAGAGAAGAGTCCAGAGCCCTGCTCCTGAGGATGCAGAGGAAGAGCTCTGAAACCTTAAACTAATCTCATAGGGTGGCACAAATAGGCATTTCTGGTGTCCACCCAAGGATATTATCCTGAAGCTGTCGATGCAAGGTGGCAGGTAGAGATGAGTAGAAAGGGGATGGAGGTAGGGAGATGGTGATGGGGGAGTGACTTATGATACCCTCCACCCTTCTCATCTATTTCTATTTGAATAGAAAACTGAACATCTATATCCAAAGCATAGATAGATACTGGCACAAGGGCTAGTCTTTGTTTTCATATCTGGCAATGAAAACCCTTAGATAAATTATGCTCATATTGTCCAACTCACTGATAACAAACTCCTAAAATGGAAATAGAAAAAGCAAAACTGATCCCATGAGGCAGAAAACCTGTATTAGAACAGTTCCAATGTTCTGGTTCCTTCTGGAAGTTTCCACACATCAGGCCTAAACATCAAACCCTAAAATGTCTTTCCATAATTTATATCTTTATGCAGCCAGATTGTTCTTCTGTCTATCTGGGAACTCAACCTAATTCTGACTAAATGTGAAAAGTTAAACATTAAATTTGCCTACTTTCTGACCTGGAAAATATTCATGTGAATCTGAGAGAATCATTTGTGAGTGACAAATTTCCTATTTTCCATTGTGATGTCACAAGCAAAGATCAAGTGCATCTTTCCAAAACATCTGATTAGTCACAATCATGTAGAAGAGGTTTAAAAACCGTTAAGGCTGGTATTGGGCAGTGGCTAGGAACGAACAGATGTTCTTTGTTTTCTCAGATATTTGTGGATGTAGAAGGTCCAGATGATATTTCATAACCACCACTCTAAGACTGTGAAAGGAATATACCTTTTACAAAAATAAAAAGAAGTGTGTCATGCTAGGAAAATATAATACCTTATTGTCAGAACATGTTCCATTTCCAATAAAGTATCCTTTCCCTTCCTGATCTTTCTGAACATTACTTAAATTCCCAGCAGCAACTAAGAAGACTTCCAGTTCTCAGTGACTGATTTTAACAAAGACCTTCAAATCAGTTCTCTAGGAGGTACAGGGATTGCTTTCACCTCTGCAGAAATGCAAGCATGTTGAGACTCTCTCATTTTGTAAATAACTTACTAAAATATTTCAGATGAATAAACTCTTTGTTTTGAAAAAAAATGTTCCTAAGAGGAATTAAAATAGTGATGCTTATCATGCAAATATGTAGACAGAAAGAAAAATCCAGTTTGGATGCTAAATGGTGCTCCTTTGAAATCGAGATGTGGTTTATTCAGTCCTCTTTATTTGATGGGAATTTATTGAAAACCTTTTCTGGACAAGGCATTGACCAGGTATGGTGGAAAATATTAGATTGAATGAGTCAGGGCACATACACCAATATAGTTTTCACTGTAGTAGGTGGCTCTTGTGCACAACCATCCACCAGAAAGATCCTCGCCTCCTAGTGATATTAAACAAAGCCAAGGGGTTAAAGAAAAGGACGGAGCCTTCTGCATAGAGCTTGCCAGCAAGGCTTCCTAGACTACAGAAGTTTAGCTGAGCCTATGAAGGCTGAGTAATGGGTCTCTTCCCACTCCAACCCACACTGATTTGGTATAATTTTGTAAATGAATTAGGGAAGAGGACAGGACTGCTGAAAACCAGAGGTTTCCAAGGAAAGGAAATACTGCGAGAAAAATTTTAGTAAGCTTTAGCATGTTATTCTATATTTATGAAATAATTTCCTATCCTAATTGTGTTTTTATGAGGAAAACAAACAAACAAAGAAGATGTACGTTGCTCTAGTTTGCTGAACAGAAACCCACTGAATACCCACTATGTACCATGTGCTGCCCTCCTGAGAAACTGGCTTCAAGGCGCTGTGTCAAGTCCCAAGTAAGCATACAACATGAAACGTGCGCGTGTGTATTTTAAAGGACAGTCACATCTCACATCTCATTTTTTTGTGAATTCAAAGCTGGAACAGACCGGTGAGAGAGAGAGAGAGAGAGAGAGAGAGAGGGAGAGAGAGAGAGGGAGAGAGAGAATGTGTGTGTATGTGTGTTAGTTCTTCTGCACTGCAATGCATCATCTGCCATGACTGATTCTGAAAACCTCCAGAGAGTGAGCTATTTCAGATTCACCTGTACATAGAAAACTTGGACTGCTGACAGTTATTTCTCAAATTCAAGAAAACATACTAAAATTATTAACAGTGGGGAGAATACTGGAGAGCAAGGGAAGAGGGAATTATTACATTTTCCATGTTATACTTACACATTATTTGAATATATTTCCAGAAGCAGGTATTAATTTTATGAATTAAGAAAAGAGCAAAACCATCTGACTACCCTCTTGCTAAAAGTCAAGCATATTTTTGTCTTGTTTACTAAGTGGAGATTTCTACATAAAAACCTCCATGTACGCGAAGAAAGACGCAGCATCTCCAAGTATTGTTTAGATCTTTTTTACTGCTGTTTTCAAAACTGCTTTTTGTATTTGGCCTATTATCTAACTCTTCTTCCAAGCTTTTTGTGTGCAATAAAATTTCTTTTAGCCAAATTGGTTAGGGATTGGATTTCTGGTTAATTGAAAACTGCCAACATTTGGAGAACTGAGCTTATCTAGATGCTCCCACACAAAACCGCAGAGAAGATGATTGAATTACTTGATTTATTTACTTATTAATTAGTTTACTTATAAATTAAATTACTAATTAGTTAATTTAATTTCTCGATTTATTGGTACTGGGAATGGAACCCGGGGTGCTCTACCACTGAGCTACACCCCCAGCCCTTTTTATTTTTTATTTGGAGACAGGATCTCGCTAAGTTGCCCAGGTTGGCCTCAGACTTGAAATCCTCCTGCCTCAGCCTCCTATAGCAGGGATTATAGATGTGCACCACCAGGACCAGCAAAGATCCTTCAATATTTGTTTATACTTCAAGTTAATTTCAGAATAATCTCATTTGTAAAAGCTATTCTTGTCATGTGCTATGACATAGTGCATATGACAGATATAGAATATCAGGCTACGCTAAAATGACAACATCCTGAAAAGTTTCTTTTATGTATTCCAAGAAATCATGGCAGAAAATTTCTCATATTTATTGAAACACACAAAGGTGAAGATTTAAGAAGAGAACCCCAAATAAGATAAATTCAAAGACATTCCCACTAAGGGACTTCATCATTAAAGTTTTAGAACCAAGAAAGGAGAATCTTCAAGGCAGCCAGAGAGAAATGACACATTACTTTTAAAACAACATCAATGGAAATGAGAACAAATTTCTCACCTGAAATCATGGAGGCCAAAAAGAAGTAGTACAGCAATTTTCAAGTACTGAAAAAACAGAACTGTTAATTTCAGATTCTATATCTGGCAAAAATATCCTTCAAGAATAAGGTAGGAATAAACTTATCTGAGAAAAACTAAGAACATTGTTAAAAGATTGACTAAAGGAAGTTCACCAAACAAAGGGAGGGATAACAGAAGACTTGGGACTTCAAAAAGAAAAGAACCTTGGAATTAGCAAAAATAGAGACCCATACAATAGACTTTCTCATGAGTTTCTTAACTCACATTTGATTGTCAAAGTAAATCACCTTTGATGGCTGAAATAAAATTCTAATATCATCTACTGCAGTCTTAATCTTGATGGAGGAAATAACCTGAAATAATCATGCTCAAGAAAAAGATGAGGTAAAGGACCTAAAAGGGAGCTGGGTTTCTATACTTCATCAGGTGTGGTAAAATTACCTGCTGGGTTTCTATGCTTCACCTGGCTGTGAGAAGATATGTATGTAAACTGTCATACAAAGCAAACACTAAGAGAACTTTATAAAGCCACATACTAGATGACTCCATTTGTATAATATTCTGGAGGGGTCAGAATTACAGGGATGGAGAACAGATTGGTGGTTGCCAGGCATAAAGGAGGTGAGGAAGAAGGAAATATTTGTAACTGTTAGAGGGTGGTGTGAGGGATCCATGTTTTAGAACTGTACTATATTTTAGTGACTATATGAATCTGTGAAGGTTACAAGATAGCATAGCTCTAAATACACACACACACACACACACACACACACACACACATAAACACAAAGAAGTGTGTGGTAAAATGGGTGAGATCTGCATACAGTTGATGGATTATATTGATGTCAACTTCCTAGTTGTGATATTGTAGTGTTTCTCAGTGGTAACCAGATATTACCACAAGAAAAACCAGGTGAATGGTATATAGGATCTGTGGATTACTTTTTATAACTGCATATGAATCTATAATTATGTCAAAACTTGGAGTTTTAAAAATCAAGTAAGATCAAGTGTGCACAAAAAAATCCCAATTATTTCAGTTTTATAATCAATTTGATTCTGAATGAATTACTTCCTGAGATTATGTGACCATAATTTATAAAATGTAAATAGCTTTACTCAATATATTTGATTCTCTATATTTATAGCAAGAGTCTTATGGGCTGGACCCTACTGGCATGTAGGGTCAGGTGCCAGAGAGACTGTCTAGACAGATACAGTCTGTCTGATGAATCAGGTGCCAATGATGAGAGGCAAACTTCAGGGTGATGGAAGGGCCCAGGAGGAGAATTTATACCTATGTCAGGTGAAATCTGGCACAATGGACTGACTCAGCAACAGAACCTGAAGACCAATTAGTAGCATGGAAGCTATTTAAAGCATCCTGACTGAGCTACTCTAGGAACAGGTAAACACCTTAACATGGAAGACTTGTTGTATAAGTGGTGAGAGCTGTCAGAATGAACTCTTAGGGCCTGAAGGCCTCTGCTATGAACACTCAGCAAAAGAGCAAAACTTAGAGGATGGGGAGTTAGTTGCCTGCTCTGGTCCAGGTTCAGCTTGGTAAGAGTTGATCAGCCTGAGATTCAACACCGGAAGACATCAACAAGGTTTGGATGTTGGCAGCCAGGAGCAAGAAGCAAAGACTGTGAATGAGGGCCAGCGTAGCAGTCCACCCTTGACCTTGAACATCTATGAGATGCTCCCTTGGGGGCTCCTGGAGATGGGAAAGGGGGCTCCTCTATGGAAACCTAGAGGCGACAGTGTGTGAGAGGTGACAGTGTGTGAGAGGTGAGGAAGGGACCAGTGCTATTCAGTCTCACGAAGAGAAATGATCAGGCAAAATCAGGCCAATTGTTTTGAATCTTGCACACATTAAAGCCACCTTATGGAGCTGATTCTTAGACCTTGCTTCCATAAATTCTGATTTCAGTGGTCTGGGTGAACCTGGGCATTTGGGAATTTTTAAAAGCTCCCAGGTAATTTCTATATTTAGCCAGTCAAGAACCATCCTTAAGTAGAAGCTTGTGCTTTTTGAACTTAAACTTACGTCAGAATCACCTGTCAAAATACTATCTCAAAAAACAAAACAAAACAAGAAAACTACTGGGGATGTAGCTCAGTGGGTACAGTAGTAGGCACCCCTGGGTTCAATTCCTACTAACACAGACATACACACACACACACCTGGAGGGCTTGGCAAACAACAGGTTGCTGAGCTCCACCCATGGAGTTTCTGAGTGAAGGTCTGGAGTGAAGCATGAAAATCTGCATTTCTGAAAAGTTTCCAGACAATGTTGATGCTGAAGGTTGGCAGAACACATTCTGAGTGACACAGATCTAAGGTAAATGTTTACTGAGACAGCATTTGTTTCCTCCAGGTGGTGTGGCTGCTGGGCAGGGCTGGACAGGGGGGAAACTGTACAGAGTCAGGATAGAAGCAGGCTGAAGAGGTTCCCAAAGGCCTGAACCTCACTGCTACCTCTGCCACATACTAACTAAATGATCTTGACTAATTTACTCAACCTTGCTAAACTGAAAGGTCTTCGTGAGATCTTCATGAAGCAAGAATAACTATATTCAGCAGTTGTTGCAATACTAGTATTTTAAAAGTGCTTTAATCATGGTGAACACATTACATACATTCTGACAATTTAACCTTCAACCCACCTTATGAAGTATTATTTCTTCTGTTTTAAAGATGAGAAAGCTGTGTTTAGGGAAGTTACTTGCCCAAAGGCACAAAACTGGTTAGGACAGGCTTAGAATCAGAATTCAGTCCATCTGATTCCAATACCCATACACATAACCATTTCACTATACTATTCCCATAAATACTAGCTATTTGGGGTAATAATTGTATTAGGAAGGACATATACATGGAATTCTAAAAACCTCAGACAAGTTTCTTGTTTTCATGAAATATAAATATAGCCTAGTATATACTGGGAGTTGCTAGGATTAAATGTAATCTCAACTCTAAAAGTGTGCCTTCGGTCACCTACATTGGAATCACCTGTAACCTCCCACCTCAAATCTATAGAATCACAATCTCCTGGGAAGCAGGGCTCCAGAGTCTGAGCTGGGGTCTGAGTCACAGCTTATATATTAAACATATTTTGCAGTTACTCTTCTATTTCTTAGGCTGATCTAGTGTTCTTCTCAATGTTATTGTGCATAAATTTGTGCTGCACTATTTTGAGTAGACCAAGTAGAATAGTCCACAGTTTGAGAAAATAAAATCTACCATTTAAGCTATTACAGATTTGCAAATAAAATAATTTCTTGGATATTTAACTTACAATCTAAACCATTATGACATGGTGACTCAAAAACCTTAAGTTGATAAAGCAAGCATAGCATTTCATTTTAGAGAAAAAAATTAAATTATAGCTACATATATTGTTGACCTCCCTATTATACTTTCTCAGTTAAAAGCTGAGACATTTAGACTTTTTTAAATCAACTGTATTGACACAATGAAATTTCACGGAAAAGTCACTCCCATTTGAGAGATTCCTCTGATTGAGCATTGTCGATAAGGACTTACATGTGAATGGCAAACTTCTTCCTGGGCCAAACTTCTTCTCATGTTACCACTGAGAACAACAAGAAAAGTCAATTTTTCTAGTTTTTAAAACATTTAAAACATTTCTTTGAGGGCATAGAAGAATTACAAAGTCAAGAGAATGTTAGGGGTCAAGATATCAGAGAGGAGGAAAGGAAGCAGCTGAGCCTTAAACTCACCGTTTCTTTTCCCTTGAGGCACCTCCCAATTTGTAAGGGGTGGGCATAGGATGGGGGTGGGAGAGTGATAGGGAGCTCTAAATGATCTCTATGCGCTTCACACATAACACCTGACATGTAATAAAAGAGTATTTTTCAAGATCAAATGTTTGAAAAACCACAAGAAAAAATTAGAAAACAGAGATCACCAGGAAATCCAGATACTGAAGTTATATTTATTTTAAAAATTGGTTAATGTTTTCAAGATAATAATTGGAAAAATAGAGAATTTTATCACAGAATTAGAATCCATTGAAAAGAATCATATGAAATTCTGGAACTAAAAGTATAAAAAAATTAATAACTCAATAAATGATTTTAAGAGCATATTGTCAAAGATGAAGAGACGACTAGTGAGCTTTAAGATTGGTCAGCTATATGCAGACTGAAGCAGAGAGAGCAAAAGAATAGAAAGTACAAGAAAAGACTAAAAAGCCACATGGACCGTGGTGAAAAGGCTTGGTACATGTAATCAGAGTTCGAAAAGGAAAGAAGGAACAGAACATGGCAAAAGCAAAATTTAAGTAGATAATGGTCAAGAATTCTCCAAAAGTGAAGAAAGACATTAAATCACATGACCCAACACCTAGCAACCTTAAACCGAGGGAATGCAAAGAAAATAAGACCAGGCATAATGTGTAAATGGCTGAAAATGAAAGAAAAAAGAAAATCTTAAAAGCAGCCAAAGAAACGGACATGTTATCATCAAATGGAAAGAAGGAGGAATGGAGGCTGACTTCTCAGGAAAAAGTAGAAGCCGGTAACATAACACCATCTTCTACCACATAAGTTTGGCACAGTCATTAGAGCAATTAAAGTGTGTGTGCTTATACTATCTGGAAGTGTGAAAGAACAAACTAATATTAGTCTAAAATATGTCAGAAATAAAAAATTATAGCTGGAGGTGGTGGTGCACACCTGTAATCCCAGCAACTGGGGACACTGAGGCAGGAGGATGGGGAGTTCAAGGCCAACCCCAGCAACTTAGTGACATCTTCAGCAACTTAGCAAGACCCTATCTCAAAATGAAAAATGAAATGGCTGGGGATGTAGCTCAGTGGTAAAGTATCCTTGGTTCAATTCCCAGTACCATAAATAAATTAATGAATAACTAAAAATAATCTTATATCATGTTAAGTTTTGGATATTAGGTGTCCTCAAAAGCTCTCATGTTAATGCTGGAGGTGAAATTATTAGATTATGAGAGCTGTAACCTAATTGGTGGATTAATCCTTTGATGAATTAATAATTTGAATGGATTACTGGGTAGTAACTGTAGGCAGGGAGGGAGTAATTGGAAGAATTTGGTTACCGGGAACATACCCTTGGGAATTATATCTTGTGCCCCTAGATCCTTCCTCTCTCTCTCTGTTTCCTGGGGGCTGTGAGGTGAGCAGCTTTCCTTTGCCATGCCCTTCTGCCGTGATGCTTTGCCTCAACTTGGGCCCAGAGCAATGGAGTTAGCCCACAATGAACTGAAACCTCTGAAACAGTGAGGCAAAATAAACCTCCTCCTCTACATGGTTCTTGTCAGGAATTTTAGTCACAGCAATGAAAACCTATCTAACACATATAAGATAACCATTAAAAGATTAGTAAGATAAAATGTATGGCTCCCAGTTGAGCATCAGTATTCTAAATGCTTTGTATTTTAGAGCATTCTCAGTTTGGGGCTTTTGGATTAGGGATATTCAACTTGTATAACAATAACTACATTATTATAAATGGACTAATATTCCAATTAAAAGAAAGATTGTCAAACTGGATTTTAAGAACTCAATTACATAGTGCTTATTAGAGTCATACTTAAAATATAAAATTACAAACAAGTTGAAAGAATGAAGGATAAACAAGTATATTACTCAGCTAGGCATGGTGCTCTGTGCCTGTAATCACAGTGACTCATGAAGCTGAGGTAGAAGGATCACAGGTTCAAGGCCAGCCTCAGCAATTTAGTGAAGCCCGTGACAATTTAGTGAGACTTTTAATAAAAAGTAAAAAGGACTAGGGATGTAACTCAATAGTAAAGTGTCCCTGGGTTCAGTCTCCAGTACCAAAAAAATTAAAGAAAAGTGTATTATTGGGTTAATTTTCTATCACTGTGACAAAACACTTGAAATAAAAAACTTGAAAGGAAGAAAAGTTTGTCTCACAGTTTTAGAGGTTTTAGTCCTTGGTCACTTGATACTGTTGTTTTTGGGCCTGTGGCAAAGCAGTACATTATGATAGAAGCACATGATAGAGGAAATCTATTCACCTCAGGGCTTCCAGGAAGCAGAGAGAGAAGGAAGGGTCAGGAGTCCCGATATCCCCTTCAAAGGCACACTCCAGTGACCTAACTTCTATCCACTATGCCCCACCTCCTAAAAATTCCACTGCCTCCCAGTAACACCATCCTCAGGTCGAAGGCTTCAACAGGTGGAACTTTTGAGGGACACACTGAAATTATACAAATATAATCCAAAGAAAGCTGGGATTATTTTAATAATATCAAAATAAGCTTCAAGATAAGAAGTATTACCAGAAATTAAGGGAAGCATTTTGTAACGACAAAAGTGCCAATCCAACCAGAAAACAGAAACGTACATTTGTATTCATCTAACAAAATGCCTAAAAAGTGTGTGGGATAATCAACAAAAATCAAAGAAGAAATCCATAGATCTACATACAGAAAAAGCAGATAAAATAAAAATGATGAGACTACAGATTTGAATCACAAGAGAAGGTCAAATAATCATAAGATTTGACCTATGGGATACACAGAATATTGTGTCTAAAAAAATATACATACATTTCAAATATCCATAGACTATTACCAGAATATGACTATATAGTGGGTTATAATACAAGTATCAATCATTAAGGATTTAATTTTTATATTTTTTCAGTAATAACAAAAAAAAGGACACACACCAGATGTTTGGGATGTAATCCATGGCCCATGGATAAAATTACAGTGGAAATAAGACTATTTCAAACTGAACAATACAAATATGATATCTCAGTTCAAATATGAAACTGAACAATACAAATATGATATCTTATGGGATACAGCTAAAGCTTTACACACATATATAAGAGAAAAATAAAGGATACAAACCAATAATCTAAATACCCTTCTAAGTAAGTTGCAAAAAGAAAATGAACTAAAGGCAAAGAAAGTCAAAGGAAAGAAAAAAAGACAAGGGCAGAAATTAAAATAGAAAAATAAATATAAGCAACACAGGCAAAACTTGTTCTTTCAAAAGCTAATAAAATCAACAAGCCTATAGTAATGCTGATCAAGGAAAAGGAACCATAAATTTCTCACATCAGATAGAAAAGGGGGCATCATTTCCTATAGATATTTAACCAATAAGATATAATAAAATTTATTTGAATAAAAATGTAGATGAAATGGAAAAATTATATATAAACAGAACTTATCAAAGCCAACACAAGAAATGGAAACAATAATTCTTCAGTGTCTTTGTGTATGTGTGTGTATGTGTGTGTTTGCATTGTTGGGGATAGAGCCCAGAGCCTTGCATATGTTAGGCAAGCACTTCACCACTGAGCTACACACCTCAGTCTGGAAACAGAATAATTGTATATCTATTGAATAAATTGAATAAATATCTGTTGAATAAATTGAATATATATACAAGTATTTCCCACAAAACAAAAAAACCCAAAAACTTTGAGGTCTTCTTGGCTTCACGAATACATCTAATTAAATATTTAAGGAGGAAATAACACCAACATCATACAATCTCTTCTAGGGAATAGATAGAAGGGGAAACTTTCCAACTCTTCATGAGGACAACATAAAGCTTTTTAAATTTGTTCTAATTAGTTATACAAGATAGTAAACTGTATTTTGACATTTTGTACACAAATGGAGCACAACTGCTCATTCCTCTGGCTGCACATGGTGCAGAGTCACTCTAGTAGTGTAATATACATGTATATAAGGTAATAATGTCTGTCTCATTCTACCATCCTTCCTATCTCCACAGCTCCAACCCCTCTACAAAAACCAACCTTCCTTCATTCTTCCCTCCCTGCCCCACCCCACTATGGATCAACATCAGCTTATCAGAGAAAACATTTGGCTTTTGGTTTTATGGGATTAGCCTATTTCACTTAGCACAATATTCTCTAGTTCCATCCATTTACCTGCAAATGCCATGATTTTATTCTTCTTTAAGGCTGAGTAATATTCCATTGTGCATATGTACCACATTTTCTTTATCCATTCATCTATTGAAGGGCATCTAGGTTGGTTCCATAATATAGCTATTGTGAATTGAGTCGCTATAAACAATGATGTGGCTGCATCACTGTAGTATGCTGATTTTAGTTCTTTTGAGTATAAACCGAGGATTGGAATAGCTGGGTCAAATGGTGGTTTCATTCCAAGTTTTCTGAGGTATATCCATACTGCTTTCCATAGTGGTTGCACCAATTTGTAAGGACAGCATAAAACTTGCACCCAAACATGACAAAAATATGAAAAGACAGGAAAACATAAACTAGTCTCTCTCTTGAACATAGATGCGATAATCCTGGACAAAATATTAGCCAACTTGATATAGCAAAATATAAAGATGATAAAATAATAAGTTGAGTTCATTTCAGGAATACAAGGTTGGTTTAATATTTAAAAATCAATTCACATAATTCAGCACACTAACAGAATAAAGGGGAATAATCACACAATGCTTTCAATATATGCACAAGACACATTTTATGAGAGTTAATATCCATTCATAAGAAAAACTCTTAGCAAACTAGGAATAGAAGAAAATCTTTAATGTAATAAAGAGTATCTATAATACACCTAAAACAAACACTCAATTTCATCACTTGTTCCAAAGACTGAGACTAAGACAAAAATGTCTGTTATCTCGCTTTTATTCCGTATCATATTAGTGGTCCTAAGCAGTGCTACAAGAAATAAGAAGAAAACTATATGAATTCGAAAGGAAGAGATAAAGCTATATTTATAGTGAGAATACAAAATGCAAAAGACTTTATAGTCAAATTACTTAACAAGTGAATATAACAAGGTCAGAGAGAGAGTCAACTCCATCTCTACATGCTAGCAATGAAGTGGAAAAATTACATTTTAAATATCATCACAAAGGATCAGTAACTAGGATCAAATCTAATTAAAAGATGTGTAAGACCTTGTCATTTAAGACTACAGAACATTAGTGTAATAAATTAAAGAGGAGTGAAACCAGTGGAGAGAGATGTTCAGTTCATGGGTCAGAAGATTCAAATTATAAAGATGTCAATTCAACACCAATTAATTTTCAGATTAAATGCAATACCATTAAATTACTATAGTGTGTGTGTGTGTGTGTGTCTGTGGAAATGTTAATTCTAAAATTATATAGAAATGCAAAGGCCTAAGAATAACTAAGATAACTTTAAAGAGCAAGAAAGTTGAATGACTAAAAAATTATCAAAATGTATTATAAAGTCATAAAACTAAAAGAGTATTGCATTGATGCAATTTTAACAAACAGAATCTAGAAAGTGACTCACATACATAGTTATACTTGATCTGGATGAATGTCACCCCAAGCAACAGTAAGGACATGGCCTTTTTAATAAATGGTGCTGAGTCAAGTGAATAAGTGTATTTTAAAAAATTGATCTGTTCCATACCATCTACAAAAATCAAGTCTCAGTGAATTACAGATCAAAAAGTGCAAGTTAACAAAATTGTTAGAATTAAGCATGAACAATATATTGCTTACTTTACAATAGCAAGGACTTTTTTTTTCCCCTCTTTGAAGTTCTGCGGGTTGAACACAGGGCCTCACACATGCTAGGCAAGGGCTCTTCCACTGAGCTACAACGCTAGCCCCAAATATTTGTTAAACAGAAAACACTCTAACCACAAAGAAAAACAGTGATAAACAGTACAACAACTTTGCTTCAAAAGAGTCTCTTAAGAGACTGAGAAGGTAAATGACATTGTGGGTAAATATTTGCAATACATGTATAAAAGGGCTTAGATCCAGGTTATATAGGGAATTCCTATAAATCAATGAAAAAAGACAGACAAACCAATGAAAATAGGCAAAAGGCTTGAAGAAACATTGCACAAAGGAAAACATCCATGCAACTGTGAAAAGTCATACAGATCACTATTGTCCCATTCAAATGGAGTAGAAGGACTACAGGAAAGAAAGGGAGACTGTTCTATCTTTAGGACTATTTTTAGCTGGAGGTGGGCTCAGTGGTAAAATGGTTGCTTAGCATGGCCCTGGGTTTGATCCCCAGCACTGTTGGGGTGGGGGGACAACTATTTTTACTTCACAAATGATGATGGAACTGCCGACTATAACCTTAAGATTAACTTTACCTAGTAATTGCCACTGCCTGTCAGTCAGATCTTGCCAACTCCCACAAACATCCAAAGTGCCAATGAACTTTCTTTCAAAGCAACTTGCATAGATTCCTCCGTACTAATAAAAGCCCCAGGCTTTCCTTTGTTCTCCGGACATACCAGAGGCCACCCCAGCCTGTTCCATGTGTGTTCTGGATTGCAATCCTATTCTTTGTTTATTCCCAAATAAAAGTTCCTCCATTGGAGATTTGTCTCCTTATTTTTGTTTGACTTTATCAAAGTCAATAAACATATGAAAAGCCACACAATCTCAATAGTAAAGGAAAACACAAATTAAAATCACAATGAGTTGCCTTTTCAGACCCAACAGGATAGCTAAAAATTTTGTAGGTTCCCCTTTTCTCTGTGTCTCTCTCTCCTGTCTCCTTTGTTAGGCATACAGTTAGACCTCTGCCCAGAATATCATGAATTATCTTTCCTGCCAAATCACGTCCTTTTTTCTTCTAATCTCTGTAATATTTCAAAACATCTCTCCAGCACACCAACCTGATTCCCAACACCCGATAAACTTTCTGGATCAGTACCCTACTCAGTCACTGCCATCCTCTGATCCCATCTTCTAAGCATATGTAGATCAACCTTTCTTTGTATACTAGAGCTCATAACCACATCAGCTCCGGTCAGTTGTCTTAAATACCTTCTTTGTGCTTATCCCTTTTCTTCCTTTGAAATTTAGGCTCCCAAAAGTCAGGAACCATCATGTACAGCTCCCTCAGAACCTATGAATAGATTATAATTTTAATTGTTTGAGGCTAAGAAAAACAAGATGGTTTCAAAGAAATTTATTTTTATCTGTTTTTAAAAAGCAACCTTTAAGGAAGACATTTTGATGAATGAAACTGTTAGAGCTGGGCGCTGTGGAGCACACCTGTCATCTTTGTAACTTGGGAGGTTCGCAGGAGGATCCCAAGTTCAAGGCCAGCTTCAGCAACTTAGCCAGACCTTGTCTCAAAATAAAATTTAAAAGGGGGCTGAGGGTGTAGCTCAGTGGCAAAGTGCACTTGGGTTCAAATCCCCAATACATCATGTGCATGCACACACCAAGTATTTGAGTGAGAAAAAATATTAAGAGTTTTGGTTATCTTTAGAACTGTAAGTATGAGAGATGAATTAAGAAAGAATTCTTATCCTGTAACAACACATCTCCAGATTCTGTTGAGTTAGGCTGAAAAAAAAAATTTAGGTAGGTGCACAAGCAGGGAAAGAGTGGGGTGGCAGCGGTGGGGAGGATACAAGGCTTCTGCTGTGAGCTCTAAGTGACTTCATAACCTTGTGCCAATACAATGGAAAACATCTTAACTTTGGCCAAAGAAAGCAGGGAAAATTATGAGAGGGTGGAAGACTTATCTGGGCTTGTCATTGCCTTGACTTCCTGGTCAAGGCCAAATGCCTATTTTGCACTAATTTATGGATTTTTCTCTAGGAGAAAATAGGATGTGAATTTCACATCCAATGTGAATTTGAGATGTTTGATTTAAGAAATACAGGGAAACAATTAAAAGCAACCAACTCACAACCAAAGTTCTTTTTATTAAATTGTCAGCAAGAATTCAAAGCAGATGTCTCCAATTTCATGTAAATAAAAGAAAATCAGATGCCAGGATGCCAGGAAAACAAACATCATGTTTATAATTAGAAGCTCTTCTGCAGATCTGGTTGTGTCCACATGTGATGCCACACAGACTAAACCCCGGCAAAGGCACCCGGAGGCAAAAGTCCTCCCTGCAGGGAAAAAGCCCCTGGGACCTGGCCACCCTCCTACCAGCTGTGCTGCCCCCACCCCCACAATCAGAAGGAGCCAAGTGTCTCTAGCAATATTCACTCTCCTCGCTTCTCCCAGTTCTCAAAACTTTATTCCTTTCTTTTCATAATTAAAGACCCATTTAAAATGGACAAGAAACATCTTTTCCCTTATCCTAGTAAGAGTAAGCCTATTGTATTGTAAATATACCTCATTCTTGGTTGTTTTAATTAGGTTTTATGCACTTTGCTAAAAGCAAAGATTTTGAACAGAACCACAGTCAGTTGTTCCTTTCTGCTCACTGGATCTGGCTGGCAGGCACCATTGCTGTTGTGACAACATCTAGTTTTAGAACAACAAAGAGAACAGAATGCTACTGGCACTGAGGAATAGAAGACTACTGGGGAACTTGACAGTGGAGAGATCTGTGAAGGGGAAAGCTGTGCACTATTTTTATCAAGGGCCCTTCTGCAGGCAAGTGTTGATGGTCATGTCTCCATGGTGGGCATCTACAATGGATAAGCCACGCCCCTTAATATTCACTTGAAAAAGCACAAGACACAATCCTCAGTCCTACCCCCAGAAGTTTGCTCAGACAGTGATGGGTAATGAGTAGAAAAGGAGGTTATAGCTGGCTGGAGTGATCAGGGAGGGCTTGTTGGAGGAAGTAGTGTCTGGCCTTGAAGTCAGGGTGGGAAGAAAAAGGAATGGCATTCCAAATGAGAGGCACAGAAAAAGCAAAGCCATAGAGGTGAGAACGTGTAACATGTTTTCAATGGAATTATGGAAAGTTGCCTGGCTAAAGCCGAGAACTTCAGACATAGAGCTTATTTAAATGCATTGAACAGTTTAACTTGAAAAAAAGGGAGAGGGAGAGAAACTTTCCAATGGCATATTTATCAAAAATATTTTTTAACCAGAAGTAGCAATAACATCAGAAGCCGACAATAAATTTAAGATACCAGAAAAGGTTGATGTGAGTACAAAAATGATAAAAATTATAGTAAACACAATATCCATGTGACTGACAAAAAGCCCCAATCCTAGATGAACCCACCATCCACATTCTTCAGTCTTGTACTTCAGCAGCTGGGGACTGAAGAGAACACTTTATCACCTGGAATCATGGCTGCCTGGTTGTCTTTATGTCTTTCTAGTCAGCTCGTGATTACGTTCTGCACATTATTTTGCACGTTTTTAATTCTCTCTGAACCTTTGATAAACTCCACTCCTGAGACAAGCCTGTGAAAAGCGGTTTGAGAAATGAAGCTACTAGCTGGGTGCAGTGGCAAACCCCTGTAACCCCAGCTACTCAGGACACCAAAGCAGGAGGATTGCAAGTTCCAGGCCATCCTCAGCAACTTAGCAAGACCCTGTCTCAAAAGAAAAAGTAAAAAGGATTGGGGATTCAGCTCAGTAGTAGAAAACCCTGGGTTCACCTCTTAGTATCCCCCAACCCAACACATATACACAAACAAACGAGGCTAGTCAAGGAATCTCAGTCTTACCAGGAGTTGAGGAGTTTAGAATGAGCACTCTCTGCTAGCACCCTTCCTAGGCCTTCCCTTATCCCTTGCTTTCCTGAATTTCTCCTTCCACATTTTACACACACGAATTCAGGTCCTTCTCTTCTTTGCTATGACCTGTCTACTCTCCCACAGTTATGTGCTGGTAGACGGCTCTCTGAAAAAGTAAATCCATGATAGATAGTACTTGCTCATCTCTGTGGCATACATACCCCCACTATGGACAATTTCAAGTTATCACCAGCTTGAAATACTGAACAACCAATCCTGGAGGCCTGACCCATTCCCTGGTCCCCTGTACTATAAATACCTGTGCTGCTTCTTCATTGCTCAGGTAACTTGCCCTGGGCCTCTATTCTCTGGCTTTTGTAGGGATTCTATGCTTCATAATAGAGTTGCAACAACCAGGGTAAGTTGTCTGAAGTCCTTTTAAATCACTCAGGTTAGACCTGTAGAACGTTGAACTACATGTTTTACCATTCCACATGTTAGGGCTCACCCTCCATCACTCTGGTTCAGTATTCTAGCAGGACCAGGTAATGTTAGATAAAACAACAAGAAGCATTAAGGAGCCTTTTTCCTCCTTCACAAATTCCTCCTGGTTCCTTAGCATTCTGGGTGATGTTCTTGACCCTCTTGATAAGAAGCAAAAACTCTTATCTCTTGTGCACTCTCCACCAGTGCTTGATACACTTCAGTGTATACAACTATCCAGGAATCTCGTTAAAGTACAGATCTTCATTAAGGAGGTAGATGGGGGATGGAGATGCTGAGTTTGCATTTTTAACAAGTTCTGAGATGGTGTGTATGCTACTGGTCTAAGAACTATGCTTTGAGTAGCATTAGACTAGGTGCTGAATGGAGAATATGGTTACTCACCCAGGGCAGATCCTTGGTCCTCTGACTGTTGTGTAGGGATTTGAGGGCCAGGGTGAGGAAATGGTGGATGTTGTAGCTTTATTTACTGTCTTCTTAGAGGAGTAAAATAAAACAGTTCCTCTACTGGAATGTATGCTCCCAGATATTATGGTTATCTGACCATATAAACCTCTGTATCTTAAAAAAACCTCTGTTTTTTTTAAGAGGTGCTAGGAGTAGAACCCAGGCATATTACCACATCCCCAAGCTCTCCTGTAGCTTTTTTTTTTACATTTTATTTTGAGACAGGTCTTATTAAGTTGCTGAAGCTGGCAAGGCACTTGGGATCCTCCTGAGTCACTGGGATTACAGGTGTGCAGCTCTCCATTCAGCTCCGTATTGTGGTTTTCATCCACACTCAACAGTTTGGACAACTCCAGCGAGGCCTGCCTGCCTTTCACCTCTAATTCCACTGCCCTCATCTTTTGCCTCATCTTGGCCAAAATCCTCACCTGCATCTCATCCTGACAAAGTCAACTAACATCTCCTGATTCTCACACAGTGTTGTCAAAACATTTATCCTGCCTGTACCTTCTTTACCACTAACTCTCTCCATTCCCAGCTCACACTCACTTCCCAGGCTAACACCCACTGGCTCCAGGTCCTCAATCCAGTTTTAGCAGTGCCCTTAACACATGTGCATTTTTAATTGGGTCTATTTATATGGTGTCACTTTTTTGTTTGTGTTCTCATGCACATAATAGCAATTTACACCCCCTCTAGAATCTTTAAAAATAGCAGTTGTCCCTGTTGCCCTCTGCTGCAGGTATGGAACGCTACACAGATCACCTCAGGAAGACATTTCTCTAAATCTCAACTAGTGGCCTCTGGTGTCTCACCGTCCTAGTTCTTTTCTAAGTCCTTTCCTGACTGACGCTCCTTTCTCTATGCCAAAAATTTCTCCCTTTTTATATATAGTGTGTCACTGGAAAAGCCAGTGGATTTGGGGTCAGATAGACCCAAATCCAACCCCTTTGGCAAGTGAGGCAGTGTAGTGCTAATGTAACTGGGCGAGGGCCCTTCATGGAGCTGAGGAAGCCATGATGGTCCTTTCTCACCCATTCTTGCAATCATGCCAGAAAGATTTCACACATGTCACTGAGAGTAGCCAGCATTAAAAGTTTATTAAAAGGGATAGAAAAAGGAAAAAGGGGACATTCTTCAGTGAGAGAGTGGGTCCTCTGAGAGAAGAGGATGGTACACCCCTCCTGCTTTCCATTTTTATTGGGGGTCCCAGGAAAATTTCCAGAGAGTCTTGCCCAGGTCCACCCTAGACTTTTGACTGACAGCAGGATTGAACCAAACTTCCAAGTCTCCACTGTGCATGGTGAAGGTTCAGGGCAACCCTGGTCATTTATACCCATGGTGACCAGTTCTAATTGGGGGGACTTTATAGATTTTATAGTTAGGGGAATTATCCTTATCTCCTTGAGTTCTGGAACCTGGTCTGTGTAAGGTCACAAAAGTCCTCCACTTCAGGGTAACTTGTGTTCTTATTGGCATTTCAGGCCTGCATTTCTCCTACAGATAACAGGTTGTTTGCTGAGGAATGTAACATATCCTATTGATTTAATCCAGGCAGAGATGCAGGTACGTTGATTTTTTAAAAAAGAAAGCATGTGGGGGTCCTTTTATAGAATTTTTTTCTTAACCTCATGTTCCCATTTTTCATGTATGTGTTACCTACTACTAAGAGCCCAGAATTTGGGTCCTTTGAGAAGGTCCTGCCTGAGTTCAAATTCACTTACTTCTTACTCAGTATGTGTATCCAGGTAGGTTATTTTGTCTCTTAAAGACTGTTTCACGGTAACTGATGCAGCTGTAAAGGTTTGACAAAATAATTCATAGAAAACGTTTAATACGCCACGCACAGGGGCACACGCCTATAATCCCAGCGGCTTGGGAGGCTGAGGCAGGTGGATCACAAATTCAAAGCCAGCATCAGCAACTTAGCAAGGCCCTAAGCAACTCAGTAGAACTCTGTCTCTAAATTATAAAATTTATAAATTATAAAAAAGGGCTGAGGATGTGGCTCAGTGGTTAAGTGCTCCTGGGTTCAATCCTCAGTACAAAAAATTAAAAAAGAAAAATTTTAATACAGTGTCTAGCACAAAGTAAAAATGTGCTATAAACTTAAGAAAGTGATATAAACTCTTCTAGTCTTGGTTTCCTCATAGTACCTCTGTCACAGCCCACTGCTCTCATCTTCTCCTTCCCCTTGTCTTCTAGGTGTGCACCGACTCAAATGACAATGTGAGCAGAGGTGGAAGAGCTCTGGTCTGCACCACATGCAGCAAGATGGGAGAAGACCGGGAGCTGATTGGTAAATGTGAATAAACACACAAAATAATGAACACTCTATATTAGCTCTTTATTCAGTCAGTGAAAACTAAGCTTTATGGGAAATATTCAAGTATAAGAGACATAGTACTTCTCTCTAATGCTTATACTCCCAACAAACAAACAAACACAACAAACACCTTACTTTAAGTAAGACTACATAGTGAAAATTCAACCACAGATAGAAAAGCATGTCAACTTATTGGAAAAGAAACAAGTCCTCTTTGGAGAAGGGGTGTAAAAGACAAAGTTTGCAGACCTTTCTAGAGTTTCAACCCTAGAATACCAAGTATAATTGTTTGGGAAGATTTTTTTTTTAAGCTCGCCAAAACCCAGCCCCCACCTTAGATCAATTAAATCTAAATTTCTGGGCATTAATTTTTAAAATAATCTTCCCAAGAGATTTTCACTTGCACCCTGAGTGTCAAAGTACTATTATAGGGACAGTGGCAAACACCACCTGGTCCAACTACCTGGGCCCATGTTCTCATTCTTTTTCTGTCCTCTGGCCAGGGTCTTCTTTTAATTCCTCAAATGCATCTAACCCTCCCATGCTAGAACCTTCACAAAGGCTCCTGGCCTAGAATCTCCTCCATCGTTTTTCATAAACCCAATTCTAGCTCATTCCCAAAGTTCAGCTCCATCAAAACTCAAGGGAAACTTTTGCTAACGTAGACTGTATTATTCTGTGCTTCTCTTTGGCATCTAAGTTAACAATGTAATTTTTTGTATTATAATAATAGAATGTTTAATTAATTGTATTTTACTTGTATGCTCTGCCAAGAGCAAGAGTTCTCAAAGTGTGGTCCCTGGACCAACATCATCAGCATGACCTGGGAACTTGTTAGGAATACAGATTCTCTAGATCTACTGGACCAGAGACTTTGGGGGCAAAGCCCAGCATTGAGGCTTTAAGTGCCCTCAGGGTGATCTGAACGCCACTGGGTTGGGTTGGGGTTTTACTTCTTTGAGGAGCAAGAACCACATCTGCTGTTTTACTGCCACACCCTCCGTGCCTACCTCAGCATCCTGTGAGAGGTACACTCTTGATAAATACTTGTTGGATGAATGATGAAATGGCCCAAGATTCTGAGGTGGAGTCTCTAGACC
Organism: Geosciurus inauris; assembly: GCA_004024805.1. Taxonomy (NCBI): domain Eukaryota; kingdom Metazoa; phylum Chordata; class Mammalia; order Rodentia; family Sciuridae; genus Geosciurus; species Geosciurus inauris. The sequence continues at coordinate 102,337 of PVHX01000761.1, read as the reverse complement.
TGGAGGTAGATAGCATGTTCACTTAGATTAAAAATAAACTGTCTGTGACATCAAGCCAGGGCATAACAGGGATTTATTTATTCTCCGTGGGTGCTGGTGAAAGGTCCAGCTCACTTACAGCCTTACAGGGCCTCGTGAGAGATGTTGGTCTTTATCTTAAGAGAAATTGGAAAATACGAAAGAATCTCAACAGTGACACAGTGGCTTTAGAGGAAGCATAGAGGATGCTACAGCTAAAATGGAATCAGCTTAAAGCAGAATCTTGTTACAAGAAAAAGGAGCAGGAAAGGCGACAAGCATAAAAAGAAGATTCTGGGAAAGTGTGAGAGAAGGAGCATGTGCCCCTCAGAAGGGCTGGTGGAGAAAACCTCAGGGCCAGACCAGGTTAAGCTAAGGTCAAGGGAAGGTGGAGGGGTGGGCACTGAAGAAGAGGTCTCAGCAATCCGAGGACAGCAGATTTGGACAACATCCCTTCAGGCACAGGAAGACACTGGAAAGGCAGAAAGGATGTGTATTTAGGCAGAGATGGAGGAGTTCTGAGAGGAAGAACAACCCAAGCAATCCAATCCCAAGGGTCTCCTGCAGGGAGGTGGGCACCAGGCCTGATGGCAGAGGCCATGGCTTGTGACATTGTCTGCTAGGCAGTTACAATCTCTTTAATTTCTAATCATGGGACCATTTATTTCTAATTATGAAGAGTTTAGAGTAGATCAGCAACAAGTGCAATCTTGTACCCTTGGTCAATTAATGGTGCCTGGATTCTGGCCTTGATCCACCCCAGATCCAGGGCTAGTTCTTACCTTCATAGATTGCAGGATAAGGTTGTGTTTTCTACAGTTTTTTTCCTCAGGCTTCCTGTTCACTCACTTATCTACTCTGTGTCTAGTAGTATTGTAGAAACTGGAGTTAACCCTTTTCTTGGACCTTATTCTCATGCCTGGGTCCCCTCTTCTATCCATATTTCCTTGATGACAGCTGTTGAGCAAGGGACACCTATTATCACCTCCACCAGAAACAGCCGTCATGGGATGTCAACTCACTCTCTGGTTCAAGGTCACCAGAAAGACAAGACTCGCACAGGCATTGGATGGAATAATACCCACATAAAGAACACACGGAGTATGATCAGCTTCAACAGTGGGTATCGGGTCCCCATGGCTATTGCTGACACAGAATGATGACCTGCATGTGCTCTTCTCAGACTGCAGATGAAGGACCTAGTTCCCTCCCTACCAGAAACAGATAGAGTATAGTGGGGTTGGCCAGATACCAAGTGATGCACAGGCTTAAGAGAACACAGAACTGAGTCCAAAACGGAAAGGCATCTCCTCACACAGGCTGTGAAAGCTCTTACTTTGTGGTAAGGAAGTACTCTGGGTGCCAGGGTCATTCTTATGTGACTATGCAGGGATGATAAGACTCAACACACATGCTTACCTTTCCCAATAATAATGAACAATGATCTCACTGAATCCTGAGAGGATAGTTGAAGGAAGTCTTTGTGATTATCACGTTTCCTTTGGCATGTCACTTCATCCACTGTCTCCCATGTATATGGCTGCAGATATCAGGATGTTCCTTTAGCTACCCCAACTCTTATGCCAGGTCCCAGTGAATCCATCAAGTTACAGCCATCCCTGGATCTGGTCCAAGTAGCTACAAAACCAAAATTTTGACATTTGAGAGATTGAATATACAAACAGACTGTGGTTACAGCATACATGACAATAGAATCTTTCCCACAGATTCTAGTTACCAATCAAGGAAATATAACCTTGACTTCTAGCAATCAGCCCAGAATGGTCAGGAATTAGTCAATAACTATCAGACTCCTTTTTTAAAAATTGTTATTATTATTATTATTTTGGTATTTGGGATTGAAGTTAGGGGCACTTTACAACTGAACTATATCCCCCTCCCTTTTTATTTTTCATTTTGAGACAGGGTTTTGCTAAGTTGCTGAGGCTGGCCTCAAACTTGCAATTCTCCTGCCCCAGGCTCCCAAGTAGCTGAGATTACAAGTATATCTATTTTTAAAATCACTGCTTCCAACTCAGGACTGACCAGAGATGTCCAAATATGCTTTCTAAACCAATCAGATAAGATGCCTATTTCTCAGCCAGGCATGGTGGTGCATGTCTGTAATCCTATTACTTGGGTGGCTGAGGCAGGAGGATCACAAGTTCAAGGCTAGCCTAGGCAGTTTAGCAAGACTCTGTCTCAAAATAAAAAATAAAAAGGGCTGGGGATGTAGCTCCATGGTAGAGCACCCCTGAATTCAATCCCTAGTACCACACTCATATGCACACTCACAAAAAGCCCACTTTTGGTTAGCCTAACTCCAGATTTCTCAAGCCAACAATCTCCAATCAGGCATACCTGAAGCCTTCTCTTTTTTTCACTATAAAGCTTTTCTACTCCTTGCCTTTGAGTCTCCACCAAATGCTAGTGATGGGGGATGACTCCTTTGCTACAGCCTGTTTTTTCTTATTGGGGTGGTCTTTCCATATACTAGTGGACAATAAATTTAAATGAATTCAAAATGATCTCTTAGCTATCATAGACTTGGTAGAATAAAATTCATAATTAGGACATGCTGAAAGTAGTCTGAGGGGAGTAGAACTATATTTTCAAAGGTATTTAAGACACATGGAAACCTATGGATGGGTGGATAACTATACAATGGAGAACATTTGTCTAAAGATAAAAGAAAAAAGACACATGCTATTTCTGCAGAATATGCCTGTGCCTACCAAGCCCAGTTAAAGGGTAATATTCTCATAATATAGACTACAAAACTGGAAAAAAATGAATTCTAGTAAAAATTGTGACTGTGATTATGAACTATCTGCTAGAATCGAATGCTTCCCAACATAGAGAATCAGAAGCATTATTGACATGTTTTGTTAATATTTCAGGAATAAAACAAAACCATGAAACCAAAAAGAATGTGTGGAAGTTGGGGAGGAATGAAAGTTAATAGTTACCTCCTTATTAGAAAATTTTGAAAATATGAGAGGAACTGAATGGACGGAATTGAACTAGAAAATGCACTTCTTTGCAAGCTATGGACTAGAAAGGATGCCTGGATCCAGGCAGAATTTTTCTGTGATCTTGTAATACTCAGTTGGCTCATTGTTGACAGTCTAACATCACATTTTTTCTTCTATTAGCAATGTGGTAAAAATCTCCCACATTTATGTATAAAACAGTGAGGTCTGAAGTTAAGTCATTTTAGCATATGGTCTTATTTCTGATATGCTAATTTTGGTAGATATTTGGGGCACTTAGTGCTAACAATTAAAATAAGAAAAAGCCACCGCCTACATTCTACTACAATTATATTTTTGACTTAGTGTTTTCAAATTTACTTCATACCATTGAAATAAACATTTATTTGTTATTGTTATTTTGCTGAATCAATTTATAAAATTCGTATTAAAAATCAATGTATGGGCCAGACATGGTAGTGCATGCCTATAATTCCAGCAATTTGGGAGACTGAGGCAGGAGGATCCCAAGTTTGAAGCCAGTCTCAGCAATTTAGCTAGGCCCAGAGCAACTTAGTGAGACCTTGTCTCAAAATTAACAAAGACAAAAAATCAATGTGTGGCTCAAGATTTCAACAGCTAAATAATCAGCTTATCTTGAGATAAGGGGCCAAGGTGCTTAGATCTTCCAAGTGCATCTCTCAGCATGCATGCATTCCAGAATTTTCAGCTGTGTCTGCACTTTAATGTAATGGTTAATAGTACAAAGAGATTTTACAAAGTGCCTCTCAGATCATATCTGTACTGGGCAAATTATTAACATTGTAGACTGTTTTTTTATGTAAGATTGAAATTATTCTATTTTTCTTGACAGATAAATACAGTTCATGAAAAACTTGCAATCATTAAATATATACTTGGGTATCAACTGTGTGCAAGACACTGTGTTCTACTATAAAACAGACTGAACAAAAGATGGAAGACTCTCCAAGAACAAAAGATGGAAACTCTCCAAGTTTCCCCAAGTTTTAAAATACATTTCCTCTTTTCTACCCTTCAGTGTTTGGCTTAGAGGCATTCAGTTGATATATCTTAGAATAATATAAAAATGTTTCCATTTTTGTTCATTTAGCACTCCTTGATACTTTGACGAAAACAATTCAACTGTGTTTAAGGCATATTTTTGAATTAAAATAAATATTTCTCTACTTTATTAGAGATTTGTGTTATTTGGAAAGTATATTTGAAATAGTTCCCAGAAAATAACTTGAGAAGTAGAAAATGCTGATTTTGTGAAAAATTTTCATTTTGGAGGTCTGAACATCTGGGTGCCTGAGAAAATGCATACCGGGATGTCGCTCTTCCCCCTTGAAGTTCCAATTCTCTACATGTGAACAGAGCACTTCTGTAATTAGGAGGTTATCAATTGTAAAATTACACTATTGATTCAATAATAGATATTTGGGGGAAAAGAAGTCATTCTATAAAATATTAATATAGTTGTGTGAAAACAAGGTATGTCTTAAAATCTACAAAATACAATTTTCTCATGAAATGTATATGTATCTATAACATTTTTTCTCATGAGCATTCCTATATATATTTCCATGTATTTCCTCCCATCATCTGTGTGGGAAAACCTCTGTCACAGTAAAGATTGCAGACTCACATCCTGATTAACACACCCACCAGCAGAAGCACCCTTCTCACATATGTGGTACACTTCTCACAGTTTGGTGACATTTTTCCCTGTCTAAATATTTCAGCGCAAATGAGAATTTCAGTGCAATGATACCATGGGAAGTTTAAAATCACAAGAGCCAGGAAAGTCCCCATGTAGAAGAACTTCTAAACATTACATGCGCACAAGATAGTTAAGTGCAAATAGCAGCAGTGATCCTAATGTTGGTTTTCATTGTGTTTAGAAGCATTTAAAATATATCACAAATAAAACTGGATACTTTTTTTGTGTTGACTTATTTAATTTTAATTATTTAGAACCAAGCACTTTCTAAAACCCAATAAACAGGTTAGAGGTACCATTTTGAGGGAAGTTCAACATGGCTCCTAAGCACAAGTGAAAAATACAAGGCAGAAGATAAAAGATAAACAAGAATAGAAGATGACATAGCCATCTGTCAGCCTCCCAAAGGATATGTTGGTTTCCGAGTCGGTGTTTTCTGCTTTCTTTTTCAGTGCTTTATGGGGAAGCATGTTGCTCAACTAGCAATATTCAGATATAGGACAGAGAGAGAGAGGCAGCTGATAATACTTAACTGCCTTTAGATATCCTTCATACACAGCCCGACTTCTCCACTAACAGATATTGAACAATGGTTTGAAAGCACAGGTTTTAACTGAGGACTCTCAAAGCTACTGAAGAAGAGATAAATTATTACACTCATGTCTATATATTTTTTGAAGTGCAAAGCAAAATGTACTCTAGACAAAATCCCTAGAAAAGGTAAAGACTTTGGGTGCTAGCACAGAATAACAGGGCAATTTTAAACTATCCCATGGCAAACAGCTAGAAATCCCAGATAAATAAAGTGTATATACTTTCCCCCCCCCTGAAAGTCTCTGAAAGATGAGGTAATTCACAGAGGCTAGAAACAGAGGGAAGTTTGAAAACCCTGAGAGTAAGAATGTGTTTCTGATGAAGTTTTTATTCTAGAAATCAGATATCCACAGCAGTGACCTTTTTTATGATTAAAATTAAAATTCTGTAAACTTCTAGAATTATAAACTGATATGTACAGATTTTAAGTACATAACTTGATGAATTTTGAAAAACATATACATCCCTAAAATCAATACCCCCAGTCAAGACATACGACATCTTTAGTGCCCCAGAAAGTTTTCTCAATCCCCCTTCTAGCCAGTCTCTACATCCACAGGTATTGTTCCCATACCTAACATCATCTTCCAGAATTTTACATAAGTGGAATCATGTTTGTATTTAGCTATTCTTTTGTGTATAGTTTCTTTCACTCAACATAATATTCTAAGAAATTCAAACATGATGTTGTGTGTTTTAGTAATTCATTCCTATTTATTGCTGTGTAATATTCCATTGTATAAATGGAATGCTTGTCCAATGGTTGTTTCTAGTGTTTGGATATTTGAATCAGTGTTATACACATTGTTACACAAATCACTTTGTTTTCATTTCTCTTGGTTAATCACCTAAACACAGAATTGATATATAATAAAGTAAGTATGTATCTAACTTAAGAAACTACCAAAATGTTTTCCAAAGTTATTGAAATAACCTACAATCTCATCAGCAATGTGTGAGAGCTCTATTGACCCACAATATCACCTTGTTTTCTGAGAGCTTTACCACAAAAGGGTATTAAAATCATTAAATATCTTTCTTCACGTTTGTCTTTTCTTTTTTCCCTGTTCATGTAGAGAACTGATTATAATTGTTTAATTTTTGAATGTTAAATAAATATCACATTTTTTATTTAAACTACTTAGTAATGGCCTATCCCAGAGTTTCAGTATGGAAAACACTACCAAGGAGCGTAGAGAATGCAGGCCACTTGTGAAACGGATCTACCAGAAGAATCATAAGAACTTCTGTGTCTTTTTGAAAGGGTCTACATAAGACAGAATGGACAACATTGCTGTGCAGGGGGATTACATGGAAACAATACGTCCAGATGGAAATAGGCCCTATTAAGGCAGAGCTCCTGGGGGATAAAGGAAGGAGCAGGAGATGACTATTTTCTGTGTTTAGTCTGCTCTGGGTACCAGAATCAACAACGGGGTATGTCTCAGTTGATTCAGGCTGCTGTAACAAAATGCCTTAAACTGAGTAATTTAGAAATAATAGAAATTTATTTCTCACTACTCTGGAGGCTGGGAAGTTCCCAATTGAGGAGCCAGTGGATTTAGTGTCTGATGAGGACATACTCTCTGCTTTATAGGTGGTGTCTCTTGCTGCACCCTCACATGGCAGAAGGGAACAAAAGGGCTAGGGCATGCACTTCAACCTCTTCTCAAAGGCCATCAATCAAATTTGTGAGGGCACCACCTTCATGACCTAATCACTTCCTATAGGCCCCCACCTCTTAATACTGTTTCTTTGGAGATCAAGTTTCAACATGTGAATATTGAGGGCACACCAACATTTAGACAATGGCGGGGAGGGACTATCTAGATATTCACATGGAACCATGCTTAAAAGGGTTGTTTGAAACAAAACTTGATAATAATAGCAAGGGATTCTCTGAGAATGGCAACCCACACTCTACCATACTTTAAAGGCATCAGTTTCATGTTCTGCTCATTAAGAGGCTGTTGGTCATCCTTCATCAGCGTGGACAAGGAATAGTACTGGTCTCACCTTCATGGTCATTTCTGCTTCCACCACTGTGGCCTTTTCTTTGAGTACCATCATTTCAAGATTTCACTTTCCCAGCAGGTATTTATTTAGACTACTTTCAAGCCCTGAGTTTTACTTGTTCAGGTGAACACATTTCTGGAGCTTCCTGTCTCTAACTGAGGTGCTGGCTCTTGTCTTGTTTTGTAGCTGGGGAAGACAGCCTTCATTCAGTTTTTCTTGGAAAAGATATGCAAAGGGGTTAGTATCTATTTTTCTTATAAAAGTCTTGCTGTGTCTGAAGATGCTTGTAACACCTTGCCCTTCTTCCAGTCAACAATAACACAAAACTTCTATTCAATTAATTTACTTTCAAAACTGTATGAATTACTCTGCAAGCAGTATGAAGTGATCAGAAGCTATGAGAGGGGCCAGATTGTTTTCTCTTATGCTTTCTTAAAAAGATGGTGATGATAGTAGTCTATAATACTAATCTACAAGTGGCTTTTATTTGACTCTCTAGATATGAGAATGAATGAATGAATAAAAAAAATTAAATGCCTGGGGGAAGCTAAAACAACCAAGTAAAAATTCTTCAGCTTTAAGATTTTGGAATACTCATCACTGCATTCAGGTGGGACCTTTAAAAGGTGATCAGGTTATGAGGTTAATCCAATCATGGATTGATGGGTTAATGGGTTAACGGGTTATCTCAAGGGTGGGTCTACTATAAAAGCCAACTTGCATCTGTCAGTCTTTTGTATAAGCCTACCCACCATGTGATGCCCTGTACTGTTGACACTCTAAAGTCCTTACCAGCCCAAAGGCTCTTACCCTTTCACCTTGGACTTCCTAGCCCCCAACTGTAAGACATAAATTTATTTTCATTAGAGACTATCCATTTTAGAAAAATGGACTAAGATGCTAGGTGATGATTGATGCTGACCTTGGGCAATGTATAAAGTTGCAGGACAGCCAGCATCCTCAGATGTTCTGAACAAGTGGGCATGTGATTGGTAAACAGCCTCTGCTAGCTTCACAGACCTGAGAAAAAAATACAAATGGAAACAACCTAGGACACTTGGGTCACCATACCAAGCAGTTGACCCTAGCTCAGGAGCTAACAGCCCTCTCCACATATGAAGGTTTCTATCAATATGGGTGCTCCTTTGTTCTCCAAAGCCAAATCTTAGTTTGTTTTAGTGACAAAGTTCTTCACTCAAAGCTTCAGGAAGGATTTAACCAGCAGCTCAGGACTGGAATGGCCCTTAAAGGTAGTTAAGTCAAGGTTGTTAGAATCTAAACTTTGTGCTTCATGATTTCTCAGTCTAAAATGCCATTGGGTACCTTCTCTATAATAACAGACAAAGAGGAAGAAAACATTTCATTTGGGCTGAGCTGGAGCGGGAAGGGGAAGAGAGGGGAGAAATGCACTATGTCCCCCTAAGGATAGGAGAGTCTATGTTTTGGAGGAGAGAATAGGTCAGTGATGTCAAGGGGAGTGGGATCCATCTGGGAAGGGCAGCAAGAAGCTCAAAACCCAGGACCCTGGGAGTTTGTAGTGAATGTTGACATGAAGCAGAAAGGGATAGGAGGTGGCCACTGTGCGGATGCTGCCTGAGCCTCCCTCTTGGCTGGAGGCATCACAGCTGAGCAGTGAGTCAGCACCAGGCAGTCATTCATCCTTTTTGGAAGCCAAGTCTCTAGTTATTTCTAAAAAAAACAGTTAAAAATAAAAAATGCAAAGAGATCAAGGAGGAACTGGACTCTTTTCTTTAGAACTCATGTGAGTGAACCCATTATATGTTTTTCTAATAAAAACAGCAACATTTTAATCACATCTTAGGTTTAGGGAGTGAATACTGCTATAATAAATTTTGTCCATCAGTGCTGCTGCCTGTGGTACCAAAGGATAGATGTAGCTTGCCCAGCAGTGACATGTGAAGATCTGTCAATGCACCACCACCCACGAAAAATATACTTCCAGAAGATAAGTGAGGGCTTTCATTCACCCCAGGGGCCAGAGTGGGCCAGCTCACCCTCCACATGTAACTCAGTAATAGACAAACATGGATGCTGTGTCACCTATTGTCTTAGAAGCCCCTCTCCCCACTCCCTGGGTCTGTGTCTTGTTTCCTGGTGGCACAGAACTGCACATATCAGTCACCACCCTCTCCTATCCCTGGGCCCAGGATCCATACTTCTGAGGAACACTTCCATGTGTCAGTGCAGGCCCGATGCTCAAAGATCCTGGTTCAAATTCTGACTCCTACTCTTACTGGTTGTAAGTGTAAACCTTAGTTGTGTTTCTTTATTTCTTTAAACTTCAGGTTCATTATTTACAAAACAAGAAATATCTAGTACCGTGAGGTCTTTGTGAGTCACAAATCTAGTCATCTATAAAACATACATACAGATGATACATGATACAGACTTGATAAATATCCTCATTACCAGCATCTCCTCCACCATCACCATTGCCACCAGGAGCAGCAGCAGCAGCATCTTAAGTCTTTGGGCCCTCAGACTGTGCCTGCTGTGTCTTCCTTCCTCAGTGTACTGTTCCCTAGCACTGGTCTGCTAAACCAGTGTGTCAAAAGCAGAGGATCTGGATAATGTCAGGACTGAGCAGTAACATTCTGGGTCAGATCTTTTAGCACATTTCAAATCACACAAAGTAGGTCAAAGATAGTACCTATTTATTATTCTACTGTTCTATTTGATGGAAGGGTGTAATACATGGCAAGGGCTCCCTAAACATTTTTTGGCTAAATAAATGAGTCCTGGAACTTTTCTGATTAGCAAACCAAGCCATATACTTCTTCATTATAAGGTGGTTTCTAACCTGCTTGAAACAGGAAGGCTGCTCTGGAATCCAACCTAATGTGGAGACAGGAGCATCTATAAGCTACTAATTATAGGATAGTGATGCCATTCAGATAATGATGACAACCATGGTAGTGGCAGCTACTATTTATTGAGTTTCCATTATGAGTCTGTTAGCATATTAGTTAATTCCCATATCTCAACATATTTGAACAACATAGCAACCCTTCAAAGAAGGTATATGTTATAGTTTGGATCTAAAATGTCCCCCAAAGGCTCATGTATTAAAACCTTAGTTGTCAGTCTGTAGCACTACTGGGAGGTGGTAAAACCTTTAGGATGTGAGGCCTAGGAGAAGGTTAGGTCATTGCGTTTGTGTCCTTGGAAGGAATATTGGAACCTCCTTCCTCTCTTTGCTTCTCAGCCACCATGAGGTAGGCAGGTGCCCTTTGCCATGCACTCCCTTCCATGATGATCTGTGCCAACATGCATTCAAAGAGATGGGGCCTAGTACCATGGACTGAAACTTCTTTTGGGTCAAAAGAAACTTTTCCTTCTTTTAAGTTGGTTATCTCAGGTATTTTGCCCCAGTGATGGAAAGCTAACTAACACAGTATCATTATCCTGATTATACAGAGGAGGAAACTAAAGCAAGGTGGTTCAAGTTCAGTCAGGTAGCTAGTGGGAGAGCTGCTTTAGCATCTTGTAATTCAGGCCTGTCTGATGCTAAAACCAGAAACCCACTCATGGTGGCAGGGAGCCTGGGAGAGGTGTCAGTGGAGAGCATAGCTGAAAAGTGAGTGATTTCATAAGGAAAGGAAGTAAAGGGATTATCCTAGAGGAGATGAGGTAGACCTTGAAGAATCAGAAGTTTGATGGGTCAGTAAGAAAGAGCTTTTAGCAAAAGAAGCCATATGAATAACCATATGGAAACATGCTGTGTTTGGGAAACACAGGTGAATTGGCACGCTGGCTCAGTGTGACATCAGTACAAAGCACATGAGATGTGGCTACTCTCATCTGGCTCCATCCCTGTAAGTTGAGTCATGTGTCCCAGCACTAGTACAACCATACTTCATTCACAGGCTCTAGTGTGTAGGATGCTGTCTTGCCCCACTTGGCACCATGTTTCCAATCTGTTCTCGCTTTCTTCAATGCCTGGTGCTCTGCCACCTGATATTTAATATGGTCTTGCAATGACACAGCCCTGGTCTCCTTCCCCGATCATCACTGATTTCTCCAACTAGTCAGCTAGCATCCTGTGGCTCCAAACAATCAGCCTGTCCAACCTTGCTCAAGACCAAGGACATTCTCTATGTGCTAAATTTGGCAGCCCCAGAAATGGGCATGGGCTTTACGTTCTAACTAGGGGTTCTTAACTAGGAATAACATGAATGGATGAAATCATAAACCATTATAATTCTAGGCAATATATTGTAATTAAAGTGTTTTCAGAGCTAGGGATTGAACCCAGAGTCTTGTAAATGCGAGGCAAGCACTCTACCACTAAGCACATTACTGAATTTTTAAAGGAAAATGAAGCCTTCATTAGAGACTCACAAGGAAATATGGCTTTCCTAAAAGATCAAAAATTATAGAAATGCCGTGCTGCATACTATTATATATAGCCGCTAGCTACATGTAGCGATTTAAATCATCTAAAATTAAATACAATTTAAAATTCAGTCTCTCAGTCTCAGTAGCCACATTTAAAGTATGTGGACTTTGGGCAGCACAGATTGCAGAACATTTCCATCTTTGCAGAAATCTCTCGTGGATACCAGTGCTGGCATGTGTAATGGGGAGCCACTGAGCATGTTCAAGAGGGGAACAGCATGGCCAGATACTGACATGAAGGGCTAATTCTAGTTGCAATATAGAAGGAAGGAAATGCTGTTAGGCAGGCAGACCAGCTGGGAGGAGTTGATCTGTGCAATTACTGAGGGAATGAAGAGGAAGTCACACAGAGGAAGTGCTCTGAGTTTCAGAGCACCCATGGAAGCAGTGGACCAGGGTATAGAGGCAGAAAAAGAAGTCAAAGGGATTCTAACAGCTCACATTTAAGTAGTAGAAAATGTCAAAACTGGTTCCTATCTCCCTCCTCTCCTACTACACCCTTCACTCATCTTGAACACCCTGGGCCAGCCCCGGTCAAAGGCCCTTCACAGCTGCTGACTGCCGCAACACGCTTCCTCTAGGTATCCAAAGGTCTCCCTCCCTCACCTCCTCCAAGTGTGTGTTCACTGGGGCCTTCCCTCAGCAGCTCGGGTGAGTAGGAAATGGGGACAGTAATACTGCAAAAGCAGGTGCTAGGGAGACAACAATGTACCATTCTGCAAGTGGCGAGTTTACAAGGGACCAAGTCATGGAAGAGCGGGAACATTTGCCATCAAAGAAGGACAAACTGTCGGGCCTGGCTAAACTGCTGTCTACCTAAGTACCCTCTATCTTTTCAAACCTTCTCCTGGGAAATATCCTGATGAACTTATAAGCACTAAATCCTAAAATACCAGTATGTATAACATGTTAACCAACTCAAGTGATTTTCCTTTTAATGTGAGGAAGGGTCCCACACCATCACACAGAATCTTAGTGGTGGATCTTTATGTATCAGTGACACATCAGTTAGAAAATACTTCCTTACTCTTCCATCCCCTGTTCCTCATAGGTGGCTTTCTGATCTTATGAGCTGACTAAAGCATTTTTTGAAAGGCATTCAGCTTAGGGTAAACAGAAAAATTCTTTGTGACTAACTTTCCATTACTCTGAAAATTTAAGTACATCAGACGTCTTATCCTCTCACCCTCTGAGGATCTTGGTAATCACAATGTTACTGTATAATGTGAAAATTTCCAAATAGAACTAAACTCAGGTCTATAAATACACATGATTAAGGCTTCAAATATAGCACTGCTTTCTTTTCATGGGGGCTATTTCTGTGTGGTGATTGCCTGGCTGATATGCAATTTCAGAATACAAATGGCTTTTCTCCATAACTAATGAGAAACTTGGCAGGGTGCTGCACACCCAGGCCCGCTCTGTGGAGGCTGTTAAACAGTGGTGAGTGCTCTTCTTCTGAATTATATAAGCAGAGCTGACAAGAGGAAGCAGTATAACTCTGCATCCTGCTAGATGACGTAGTGCTTGTTTGGTTTTTCTTTTGGTGTTAGAGGATTACTGACTCTTCTTGTAATAAACAATAAAATGATCACGAGCACATAGTCCTATTATATCCGAAACTCTGCTATAGTACAAATTAGGAATGAGTGCCAATGTAGATTTATATGACCTTGTATTCATAAGTAAGTTTTTAAAATTTAAATAAGCATGATATTAATAAATTCATAATCATGGTGACTGAACCAAAGAGGAAATGTCTGAAGTAGAATCCATAGGTGTGATGAGCAAAACGCTGATTAGCGTTTGTCACCTCCATCCAGTAGAGAGGAGTAAGGTCAGGATTGGACAGGGTTAGGATCGATCATATGGTATTCTCAATGCATAAAGCAACTCTGCCAATATCATCATAGACAACAGAACCTAACTCTGAGTTAGGCCTCAGGCCAGGTTTTATGAATAGAAGAAGCAGTTGAGAGAAGATGAAGTTTGGTGTCAAAGTTCAAATCACAGCTATCTCACTTCTTGATCTGGTGACTTTAGACAAATAAGGGGGATTTTGAAGTAATACCCACATCTTGGAGTGACTGAAAAGATCAAATGAGATAAGCATGTGACAAAACACAGCATTTCACATACGGTCAATACTAAATGGGTGGGAAACACACTATTTATCTGGAAGTCTGCCTTCAGTGCCACATTGACTTCTGAGCCTGCTATGGCTCCATGGTCCATCAGAAGCTGAGACTGTGCTTATCAATGCAAGTGCTCTGTACCTTACCAGCAGAAAGACAACCTGAAGCTGCAGACCAAGGGCTAGCCCTGGGGTCTTATTTTCAAGACTGGTTATGGATCAGAGAAACAGTCTCTGCAGGTAGTTTCTAGAGCTTCCTGAGTGAAAAGAAGAACAAAGTGTTACCCAGAAAAGGCAGGGCTTGACCATGCTGATCGTTAAGGGCAATTCTGCAGAGACTTATAGGTCCCCAATGGAAACGAGACATTGCAAAAGTAGACACAATAAAGCATCAAACCACTGTTTCTCAGATGTGGTTCAGCTTAGCCATGATGGAACAGCCTGACCCACATGCTCACCAAGATGAACTCAAACATGCAGAATATAACTAAAGAAGAAAATCTTTTGGAAATCACCAAAAAGATGTCAAGATAGCTGAAACTTGAGAAAAGGGAAGCTTCTTGGGGTGATTAATCAGGAATCCCAACATTTTGTACAATACTTTACCTGTAAGTGCTGTTGGAAAATGTTGGTGTAGGAAAAACACCCAAGAGATGAAAAACTTTAGGTAATTTGATGGGGCTTAGAAGTTAAAAGTTGAAGTTTGAAGCTGCCAAGGCAATTAAGACTTGTAGCATCAAGATGCCAGAGAGAAAAGGGATGCAAAGCTATGAGTCCAACACGAGCAGCAGTTTCTTCAGGTATTTACTAATGAAGTTGTATAAGACAGGAAGGCTTAAAAACCAAAGTAAAAAAAAAAAAGTAAACCGAATTTTGGGCAGTTTCATAATGTTATATAGATAACTGAGTCCAGTACTTGTCAAGGAGGACAGTTCCAAAAAATATCCTAGGCCTTACACTGGGACCTCTATAAGACTACATCTTAAGAATGAGGGGATAGATCTAGAGTGACCCTCTCCAAGGCAGCAAAGCAGCCCAAGGGCATATTGGGGGCAGCATGGGCCTAGTTGGAATGAGGAAGCCTGCCTTTGGCTGCTTGCTAGAGGAGAAGGCTGACCCTCTCTGGTGGGAGTAAACATCATCCAGAACCTGTGCAATGTTTCAAATACAATGTCAGGCATTCATTAAGGAAGGGCCAAACATAGCAAGAATCAGGACTGCAAAAACCAAAAAACAGAAACACTGACAGGTGATCCAGCATTAGACACACAAAAATACTTGATTAATAGATTCAAGGAAATAGATGAGAAGATGGTGAGTTTTACCAAAGAGTTGGGATTTGCTAAAAAAGGACAGAATTGAAAATTATAGAGATGAATAGTACTACAACCAGAATTAGAACATGATAGATGGATTTAACAGCAAAGAGAACAGAACTGAGGGGGGTAATTGTGCTGAAAGTTAGATGAGTAGAAAATATCCAGACTGTACCAAGGCATAGCTGAGGCAAACTGATAAAAATCAAAGGCAGAGATAAAAGTTTTGAAAAGTAGCCAAAGAAAAGAAATACTATTTTCAAAGGAATAACAAAAGATTGATAGCCAACTTTCCCAAAGAGACACAGGCATAAGACAATAAAATAACATTTTTAATATAAGCTCAAAGAAACTGACAATCTAGAATTCTACACACAGTGAATCAAAGGTGAAAGAAAGACATCTCCAGACAAATGAAAACAGAATTTGTCAGCAGTACACTAAAGGAAATAGTAAAAGGAGTCATAGAGAAATAAAATTATTCCAGATAGATGCACCAAAAAAATGTAGGAAGGAGTCAAGAGCAACAGAAGGGGTAAATAGATGGGTAAATCAAAATGATCATTAAGCTACAAACAATAATAGCAATGTTTTAATTAGTAAAAAATTTCTTCAAAAATTTATACAGAAGCAAAATGTCTAAAAACAATAAAAAGGCAATATTTAGTAATTTATTCATTGTTATAAGACCCCGGCACCATCTGGGAAGCGAATGAGGTTTTCATTCTTACAGACTGCAGTAAGTTAAGAATGCCTGTAGCAATCTTCTGGATGACTGGAAAAAGAATGTATTACTAATGAAATAATATAGTAGGGAAAGTGGAATAATAAAAATTATAACTCCAATCAAAGGCAAAAAAGATGAGAAAAGGGAATATAAAACAGAGTGACAAAATGGTTAAAATACACCAGCCAGATAATCAGCAATTATATACAATTAAAGTGATCTACTCTAATGAAAAGGCATTGTTGGTCTAATTACATGGCATTGCTTACAAAAGAAAAACCTTTAGTATATGGACACAGAATGCTGAGCAAGAGGATGAGAAAAGGTATGCCTTGAAAAATCTAATCAAAGAAAACTGAGGTAGTTCTATTAATACACAACAAGGCACATTTTGAGGCAGGAAGTGTTGTTAGAGTTCAGAATGGATGTTTCCTAAAGTTAAAAGTCCATCTACCAGGAAAGCATCATAATTCTGAATGTGCACATATGCAGTTACACAGTTCCAAAATACAACAAGCAAAAAATCCCTGACACAATTACAAAAAGAAACAGCGAGTTCACAACCACAGAGTACCCCTCCAGGCTCTGTGGGGTGTGCCAAGGACACATGGCTGCTTTTCACTCAGGCCCTTTCTTTAGAGGGTTAAGTTTGCAGCAAAAAAACCTTGAGGATGAGGTAATATCTCCCTCTGGGATGAAGAGCGGGCTTATTTGTTGCTTGCAATGAAAGTGAGGGATTCCCCAATGTTTCTCACAATCCACTGAGCGCACAGGCATCCATCTGGGCCCTCCGCGTTACCTTTGTGGGACTTGGGGAGCAAGACGATCTGACGCAAACACACACTGATGCTCATGCTGCTAACTGTGCTTTGCTTATCACCCAGGAGTCTTATGCTTTCTGCCAGAAATGCACAACTTATTAGCATAAGTAGAGTAAAACCAAATGCCAATCCCAATAATATGTAGCTTATAATAGAAAATTCCTAAATAGGAGGATATGGAAGGTTGAGAGTTTAAAAAAGAAAAGGAAGCTGCTGGAGCCATGCTGACATAAGACAAAGTAGACTTTATGGCAAGAAGCATACCTCAAGTAAAAGATGGACAGTATTAAAGTTCATCCATTAGGAAGGTAGAATAATTCTGTTCTAGGATTTTAATAACAGACTGAAAATATACAAAAGAAAATTTGATAGAATTAAAATAATAAACAAACCTACAATCACAGTGGGATTTTTAAAAACCAATCTCTCAGTAACTGAGAGAACAAGCAGATTTAAAAAATAAAGAGAAGTGATAAAAGGGATTTGAACAAAATGATTAATACAAATACACAAAAATACTACAAAATACACAATATTTTCACATGGACTTAGAATATATACCATAAAAGTTGTGATAAATTTCAAGGGATTAGCATCACATTATGTTCTCTAACATTAGTGGAATGAAGCTAGAAATTAATAACAAAATGCCTAAATGCTTAGAAATTGAGTAATGCACTTCTTAAAAATTGAGGTTTGAAGTGAAATTCCTATAACACATAATAAACCACTTAAGTAAGCAATAACATAAAAGCAATCATTTTAAAGTGAATGGCTTTATTGTATTCTCAATGTTGTGTAACTACTACCTTTATAAATATTCAAAATATTTTCAATGAAAATGAGAAAATGTGGGTTAAAATGAAATCACAATGGAAATCAGGAAATATTTTGAATTGAATGCTGATGAAGACATGATATAGGATGTGTCAATAATAGCTTAAGTTATGCTATAAAGATATTCTAGGTTAGTCTGGGTGCAGTGGTGCATACCTGTAATCCCAGTGGCTTGGGATGCTGAAACAGGAGGATCGTGAGCTCAAAGCCAGCCTCAGCAAAAGCAAGGCACTAAGCAACTCAGTGAGACTCTGTCTCTACATAAAACACAAAATAGGGCTGGGGAAGTGGCTCAGTGGTCGAGTACCCCTAAGTTCAATCTCCAGTACCCCAAAACCAAACCAAACCAAAACAAAAATAGGGCTGGAGATGTGGCTCAGTGTTTGAGTGTCCCTGGGTTCAATCTTCGGTACAAAAAAAGAGGATATTCTATATTATTTTTAAATATAAATTTGAAAATATAAGTTTTTGAAATATAAGATTTGAAACTTCAGCTGAAATGGACAAATTCTTAGAAAATATAACTGACTAAAATCAACACAGGAATAATAGTTCTAAACTATTACATTAATTGAATAATTGATATAGTTCAAATCTTCCCACAATTTTGTATTATATGAATTGTTTCAAGCACTTAATTTGTTTGAGGCACTTTCTTCCCTTGTTTTTTCATGGTGTTTGTGTGTCTTTCCTTCTAGCGCTGCTGATCCAAGATGTTACCGTTTTTTTTAATCCTATACGGTTATAGGTTCCCTGCAGGGTTTCAATACTTCTCCTTTAAGGGGGAAACCAATATTGACAGATCTCAATACAAACTATATATAGTTTTAAACCAAGTAGCTCCTAATAGCTCCTAAATACATTTACAGTTTAGTCACAATATACAGCATTTATGAGTTCATTTAACATCTATTATGTAAACAATCTATTATGTATAACATATTATGTACAACATAATCATAACATCTATTATGTAAACAAGGGTCTATAGTTTCTGCTGGTGGGCTAGAGAAACTTGAGGGTGGGGTGTAGGATAGAATGCTAGGGTAGCAGGAAGTGAGGATATGTTTATTAGATCCTAGAAAGCATGAAAAAGGAATCCAAAAGAAGTTGGCTATAGTAGAAAGAGTGCAAGAGAGTTGGGGAAGACCAGTAAGAGGGAAAAAAAATAAGGGTACAGCTAGTGAAGAGACATGATAGTTAAGAAAAATAAAACATGTACAAGTGGGATTTACAAGACTATATAATACCACTCTGGTATACTCTTCAGGTTTTCCAGTCTACCATATCCTACTGTATAGCAAATACTTCAATGTTTATAGCAGCACAATTCACAATTGCAAAACTGTGGAAGCAACCCAGATGCCCTTCGATAGATGAATGGATAAAGACTGTGGAAACATATACACAATGGAATATTATTCAGCAATAAGAGAGAATAAAATTATGGCATTTGCAGGTAAATGGATGGAACGGGAGAACATTATGCTAAGTGAAGTAAGCCAATCCCAAAAAACCAAATGCCAAATGTTCTCTGATTAGTGGATGCTGATACTTAAGGGAGATGGGAATGGGGAACATAGGAGAAATGGAGGATCTCTGGATGGGGCAGGGGGGAGGAGAGGGAGGAAAGGGGGATGGTTGTAGTAAAGATGGTTGAATGAGATGGGCATCACTACCCTAGGTGTACGTATGAAGACACAAATGGTGTGACTCTACCTGGTTTGCAACCAGAGAAATGGAAAAATTGAGCTCTATATATGTACTACGACTTGACTTGAAATGCATTTAAATTAATTAAAAAAGAAAAAAATTGATAACCCACAACAAAAATTATTACCTACACAAATTTTACAAAATGATAAAAATGTGACTTGAAAAGTATACACAAATGGTTAAAATAGCATATAAAACTATCTACCATGTCATAATATGAATATTTTCTTTAAAATTAGTGATTTTTAACATAGTAAATGATTTTGGATATGGAAATATTTCACTAAGAATCTTTGTAATGTGGATTTCTTTAGGAGTTTTACTATGAGCGAAATGCTCCAAGTTAAAATAGTCATGTAAGCAATAATTATTGCCTATTTAGAATAAAGTATGCAGGATGTATAATGGATAAATGAGTAAATGAAATAATATATGCCATTCTGGGTTGAAAAGTTACTATAAATTTAATCAATAAATCATTTTTAGAATACAGTCAAAAAAAAACCTGACAGAACAAAAAGTTGGTTCTTTGAAAAAATAAATAAAGTTGATAAACCCTTAGCCTTGCTAACACAGAGAAGGAGAGAGAAAACTCAAATTACTAAAATTTGTGATGAAAAAGGAATGGACACTATTGAAATACAGAAGATAATTAGAAACTATTTTGAAAATTTATACTCCAATAAAATAGAAAATCTTAAAGACATCAACAAATTTCTAGAGTCATATGATCTACCCAAACTGAACCAGGAGGATATACATAATTTACACAGATCAATTTCAAGTGATGAAATAGAAGATGCCATCAAAAGCCTATCAACAAAGAAAAGCCAAGGACCAGATAGATTCATGGCCAAGTTTTATAAGACCTTCAAAGAAGAACTAATACCAATACTCCCATTGTATTATTCCATGAAATAGAAAAGGGAGAACCCTTCCAAACTCATTCTATGAGGCTAATATCACCCTAATACTAAAACCAGACAAAGACACATCAAGGAAAGAAAACTTCAGACCAATATCCCTGATTAGCGTAGATGCAAAAGTTCTCAATAAAATTCTGGCAAATCAAATACAAAAACATATTAAAAAGATAGTACACCATGATCAAGTGAGATTCAACCCAGGGATGCAAGGCTGGTTCAATATATGGAAATCAATAAATGTAATTCATCACATCAATAGACTTAAAGAATCACATATTTATCTCAACAGATGCAGAAAAAACATTCAACAAAATACAGCACCCCTTCATGTTCAAAACACTAGAAAAACTAGGGATAATAGGAATATATCTCAATATTGCAAAAGCTATCTATGCTAAGCCCAATGCCAATATCATTCTAACTGGAGAAAAATTGAAAGCATTCCCACTAAAAACTGGAACAAGACAGGGATGCCCTCTTTCACTACTTCTATTCAACACAGTCCTTGAAACTATAGCCAGAGCAATTAGACAGATGAAAGAAATTAAAGGGATACAAATAAGAAAAGAAGTACTCAAAGTATTACTATTTGCTGATGATATGATTGTATACTTAGAGGATCCAAAAAAGTCCACCAGAAAACTTCTGGAACTAATAAATGAATTCAGCAAAGTACCAGGATATAAAATCAACACCCATAAATCAAATGCATTTCTGTACATCAGTGTCAAATCTTCTGAAAGAGAAATACGGAAAACTACCTCATTTACAATAGTCTCAAAAAAAAAAAAAAAAAAACCCTTGGGAATCAATCTAACAAAAGAGGTGAAAAACCTCTACAATGAAAACTACAGACTACTAAAGAAAGAAATTGAAGATGACCTTAGAAAATGGAATGATCTCTCTTGTTCTTGGATAGGCAGAATAAATATAGTCAAAATGACCATACTACCAAAAGCATTATACAGATTTAATGCAATTCCTATTAAAATCCCAATGACATTCCTCATAGAAATAGAAAACACAATCATGAAATTCACTTGGAAAAATGAGAGACCCAGAGTAGCCAAAGCAATCCTTGACAAGAAGAGTGAAGCAGAAGGCATCACAATACCAGAACTTAAACTATACTACAGAGCTATAGTAACAAAAACAGCATGGCATTGGCACCAAAATAGACAGGTAGACCAATGGCACAGAATAGAAGACACAGAGGTAAACCCACATAAATACAGTTATTTCATACTAGACTAAGGCTCCACAAACATACACTGGAGCAAAGATAGCCTCTTCAACAAATGGTGCTGGGAAAACTGGAACTCCATATGCAGCAAAAAGAAATTAAACCTCTATCTCTCAGGCACAAAAATCAATTCAAAGTGGATCAAAGACCTAGGAATTAGGCCAGAGACTCTGAACCTAACAGAATAAAAAGCAGGCCCCCAAAAATCTTCATCATGTCAACTTGGGACCTGACTTCCTTAACAAGACTCCTAAAGCACAAGAAATAAAATCAAGAATCAATAAATGGGATGGATTCAAACTAAAAAGCTTCTTCTCAGCAAAAGTGACAATCAATGAGGTGAAGAGAGAGTCTACATTCTGGGAGCGAATTTTTGCCACATGCACATCAGATAGAGCACTGATCTCCAGGATATATAAAGAACTCAAAAAACTTACCACCACTACCACCACCACCAACAACAACAACAAACAAATAAGACAATCAATAAATGGGCTAAGGAAATGAGCAGACACTTCACAGAAGAAGATATACAATCAACCAACAAATGTATGAAAAAATGTTCAACATCTCTAGCAATTAGAGAAATGCAAATTAAAACCTCTCTAAGATTTCATCTCACTCCAGTCAGAATGGCAGTTATCAAGAATTTAAGCAACAATAAGTGCTGGTGAGGATGTGGGGGAAAAAGTTACACTGATTCATTGCTGGTGAGATTGCAAAATGGTGCAACCACTTTGGAAAGCAGTATGGAGATTCCTTAGAAAACCAGGAATGGAACCACCATTTGGCCCAGCTATCCCACTCCTCAGTCTATATGCAACAGACTTAAAATCAGCATGCTACAGTAATGTAGCCACCTCAATGTTTGTAGCAACTCAGTTCACAATAGCTAAACTGTCGAACCAATCTAGATGCCCTTCAAGAGATGAATGGATAAAGAAACTGTGATACATATACACAATGGAATATTATTCAGCCCCAAAGAAGAATGAAATCATGGCATTTATGGGTAAATGGACAGAGTTAGAGACTATCATGCTAAGCAAAGTAAGCCAATCTTAAAAATCCAAAGGCTAAATGTTTTCTCTAATAAGTGGATACTGATCCATTATGTGGGGAGGGGGGGTAAGGGAGGAATGGAGGAACTTTGGATTGAGTAGAGAGGAAGGAGGGGGTGGGAGCGGTTGTGGGGGGGAGATGGTGGAATGAGATAGACATTATTACCCCTGTATATGGGTATGATTGCACAAATAATGTGAGTCTACATCATGTACAATGAAAGAAATGAGAAGTTGTGCTCCATTTGTGTGAAAAATAAAATTAACTAATAATTAATTAATTAAAGTATGATCTTCATAGTCTGACAAGAATAATAAGTAATAATTATTACTCAGTAGTAATAATGTAAGGAACAATTATTTAATAATCAATACTTTAGTATTACTAATAACATATTAATCATAATTATAAATAACTCAATTATAATGAATAATGATTGTTATAGGCCAATCTCAAAACATAAATGTAAGAATCCTAAACAAAATATTAGCAAACAATATAGAAATTATTTTTAGACTAGGAATGTAAACTTGCTTTAATATATGAAAAACCAATGTTGCTCATGAAGTAGTAATCCATAATCCTACTATAATTAACTAGAAAACTAGACAAAATATGTGAAGCAACTATTTTCAGACACTGAACAACAGGAAACAGGTCTCAGCATTGGGCGAAAGGGAATAAGCAAGGTGAGCCTTGTAACCGTCCTGGCTTTTTGCCTGGAAGCAATTTCCAATCAGCAGCACAGTAAAAGAGAACTCAAGTAGAAAGCTTAGCCATTTTCCTGAATTTGAGGGATCAAAGCTTGAGGAGGCTGAACTGGCTAGAACTTGTGAGGCACAGTAACTGAAAAGAGAGTATTATGAGCTCTGGAAATCTGAAGAGACATCCTCTCAAGGCTTGGCTGATGCATGGGAGGAAACTCCATGAAGTTAAGCAGGGAATGCCTGCCAATCAGTGATTCTCAGAGCCCACACAAGATGAGGAAATATTTACATTTAAACTACCCCTACTAGACACTTCATTGAAAACTTGGGGCATCCAATAGGGATCACAGATGGGTCACAACTTAGGAAGAGAGCTAAGCTATCCCTACAGTAAATATACTCTATATCTGCATAAAAAGCTTAAAAACAATCATCAAAAAGAACAAAACCCACAGATCTAATCCACAAGAAACTATGTGCCAAAACAAACTTCAACTCTTTAAAGGAAGAAGACTAAATCCAAATATTTCAACAACATAGCATTTGTAATGTACAGTATTCCAATAAAAAATTACTAGACATAGGAAGTATGGCAATTTATGGCTTTAAATAGAAAAAAAATCGATAGAAAAATGAATTAATGTAATTCATCACTAACAGCAAAAGGGAGAAAAGCATGATTATCATAATGGGTATTGACTTAAAAACATTTAGTAAACTAGGAATAGAAAGAAACTTAAAATCTGACACAATATATTATCTTTATAGAAAATAACAAAATGCCTAAAAATATGCAACAAAAACCTATAACAAATGCTGCACTCAATGACAAAACATTGAAATCTTTGCCTCCAAGATTGCAAAGAAACAGATGTACTTGTTCTGATCACCTCGATTCAACACTAGAGGGTCTTCAACAGATCAATAAGGTAGAAAAAGTAAATGAAAGGCATACAGAGAGAAAAAGTGTAAAGATTAAAGAGAATAAAATAAAACTTTCATTATAATAATTAAAATAATCTACAAACTATGAAATAATTCAACAAAAGCACTACATACGAACTCAACATACAAAAATGTTATATTTCTATATGCTGATAAACAACCAATTAGAAATGTAATAAAATGAATTATTTATAATAGCAAAAACAAATTAACTACTTAGGAATAAATTTAACAAATGATAGTCAAAAATTAAAGAAGGCCTGATAGAAAGAGGTATCATATTCCTAGATAGTGAAGATGCCAATTACTATAGATTCTATGTAGTCCAATAAATATCCACGTAGTCCAATTACATATATATGTATGTAATTGACGAGATGATCCTAAGATTCTACAAGGACTAACAAAGCCAATAATCTTGAAGAATATAGCTAAAGGACATTCATAACAGATATCGTTTTATTATAAAGCTACAGTAATTAAAACAGCAACATGTTGGCACAAGAAAAATGAAAATTCCACAAATAAATCTGCATATTTATGACAAAGATGATACTCTGGTATAATGGGGGAAAGGAAGGTCTTTGAGAAAACATGCTTAACCTACTGACTCCTTCCTTCCTACCTGATGTTATAAAGTGCAATGTATCTGAGAAGGAAGACATGAAAAGCACTTTCTGTATGATTCCATTTATATAGAACAGTCAAGCTGGGCAAGGTGGTGCACGCCTGTAATCCCAATACTTTAGGAGGCTGAGACAGGAGAACCGTGAGTTCAAAGCCAGCCTTAGCTCGGCAAGGAGCTAAGCAAATTCAGTGAGACCCTGTTTCTAAATAAAACACAAAATAGGGCTGGGGATGTGGCTCAGTGTCGAGTAGCCCTGAGTTCAATCTCTGGTACCAAAAAAAAAAAAAAAGAAAAGAAAATAAATAGTCAAAATCTATGCTGATAGAGACACAGTAAGTTTTTTCTTTTGGCAGGAAATAATGATAGAGAATTCAACAGGGAACTTCTAGGGAGCTGGCCGAGTTTCTTCATTTCAGTGATGATTATATGATCCTATTCATTTTATGAAAAAAGTGACACCAGTATACTTGTATAATTTTCTGAATATACAGCATACTTCAAAAAAAGTTTTCTTAAATAGAAAAATGTGGTCTATACATGGCTGATACCAGATCCAAAGAAAGTTTGCCTGTTAATAAATACAGATCTTCAGGCCCACTCATAAACCTTTTGCCTCATTGCTGGTATGTAGAATCTGCATTTTATACATTTTTCAAGCCAGGCGCGGTGGCGCAAGCCTATAATCCCAGCACTTAGGGAGGCTGAGACAGGAGAATTGCAAGTTCAAAGCCAGCCTCAGCAATGGCGAGGCGCTAAGCAACTCAGTGAGACCCTGTCTCTACATAAAACACAAAATAGGGCTCAGTGGTTGAGTGCCCCTGAGTTCAATCTCTAGTACCAAAAAAAAAAAAAAAAAAAAGAAATTACATTTTCCAGAATGTATACTTACATCTGAAAACTACTGTATTAGAAAGTAAAGTGCCTAGAATTTTACTTTTAAAATCCTTTTTAAACAAGTTGATTTTGACCAGCCAGTTTGATCATTTTAATTTCCTTCTTCCGGAAATTATCCAAAAATCTACAGAGACAATAGGAAATACAAATGCAAATGTCATTTTCAGCAAAACCAGAAAACAGCTAACATCTATAGACTCCAAAATAAGTGAAAAGTATTGCCAAAAGGTGAGGAGATCAGGCACAAGGGAGCAGAGGCACTGACAACGACGATGGTGATGGGGTGGTGAGGGAGAAATAATGGAGATAATATGCATCAACGTGGCATCAAATATCAGGAAAAAACAGCAAATATACACACCTCTCAAGCATGTACCTATCCAGCAGGTACAAAAACTAGTTAGCAGCAGTTAGGTCACAGAAGCCCCTATACTCAGTTGATTCTGAGCAGCAGGGAATGTGAAAAAAAAACGAATGGAGATGCACACAAAGAAGTCACATGTTCCGCAAGCGCAGGCCACACTCAGAGAACCTCCTACAATTATCCTCTAGGAATTATCCTGGAAAATAAAAAAATTTAAAAATAAGTGGGAAATAGATTGAGCATACTGATTTCTTCATTGGTAGTAGTTGGGAGTTCAAAAATGTCATTTAAAGGTTGCAAATCATGTAATAGAATTCCGAGCATATCTATCAACAAAGATATACAGTAAAACTGAGAGATGGAAAAGAGAAGAGAAAGAGGGAATGTATTAATTTAATTAGTGCTTTTATATGGAATGAATACATAGTATACCACTAAGGTAGTCTATAAAGCTATGAAGATAACTACTAGAACAAAAGATACAAACCTTTCTAAATAGCAAAAGTACATACATATATAGACATAACAATGCAAATATATAATATGAAGACTTTTAAAAGAAATACTTAAAACAATAAGACCATAAACAAACACATCTATTAATAAATATAAGGAATCTAAACCCAAGTTTTAAAAAAAATTTTTAATTTTGGAGGTACTGGGGATTGAACACAAGTGCTTTACTACCGAGCTACATCCCCAGTCCTTTTTATTTTTTTATTTTGAGACAGGGTCTCCCTAATTTGCTTACATCCTTGCTAAGCTGCAGGTGGCCTCAAATTTGCAATTCTTCTGCCTTAGCATCTCAAGCTGCTGGTATTACAGACCCAAGCATTAAAAAAAAAAAAAAAGACTTCAAATAAATCACAAAGCAAATCCAAATCTATGTTGTATACAAGAAATGTATCTAAACAAAAATGACTATCATAAATGGTAAAAATAAAAGGATAGACAAATACACAATACCTTTATTTATTTTTATGTAGTGTTGAGGATCGAACCCAGTGCCTCACATGTGCTAGGCAAGCACTCTACCACTGAGCTACAAATCATCTTAAACATATAAAATGATTAAATTTGCTCTAATCAGAGAAATGCAATTTAAAATGACATTTAAGATATGATTCTCCACTTATAATGACAAATGTTCCAAAGTTTATAGTACATATTACTGGGATGGCTACTCTGGGCAAATGACCAATCTTATATTATGCTATGGGAATGCAGATTGATATGCCTTTGTGAAGGGCAAGCAACATGTATTAAAATTGTAAGTGCTCATAATCTTTGACCCAGTAATTCCACTAGTAGGGATTTTATCTTTGAAATATACTCAGACTATAAAGTGATATAAAGTTATTCTTTGTAGTAGTTGGCTAGTATAAATACAAATATCAGAAATATAAGTAAAAATAGATCCAAAATAATTTAAATGTCTACTATTGTGAAAGTTAAATAAAATGATATATAAATAAAATGGCTCCTCCATTTATTTGGAACACTTTAGGTTGTAAAAATGAACTTCTTTGTGTGTGTTACAGAAATTTCTTTAAGTTATATTAAGTGAAAAAACACATTACCAAATGATTCTGCATGTTGTGCTTACCTTTTGTATAAAGATGGGAAAAGTTACAAATTTCTGTGTTTTAACATACATAAATATTTCTAGAATACCACATAAGGAAGCACAAACAGTGGTTGCCTCTGGGGAATATAACTGCATAGCTGGTGGAGGACTACAAGACATTTCTCTGAACATACTTTGAAATTTTTGATTTTTTAATCACATAAACACATCCTTTATTCAAAAAGTTAACAAATGTGGTTTAAAAATGGAAACAACTCTAATACTTACAGATTGTATTTAATATAAAAAATAACCACTTCCTTCTATTGCCATTTTTTTTTTTTTTTTACTAAAAGTGAACCTATATATTTCACACAATATATTATCAAGTGTATCCTTTAGGAGCCCAGAGTGCCTACTAATATGTAACTTGTCCCGCTTTATGCCAGGTCCCTACTAGTTTAGGAGTCCTCAGAACTGATACCTTCAATCTGTTTTGAGAATACCATGTTTGATGTCAGGGACGTTTTGCATTCACTTGACCTGCATGTAACATTTCAGAATAGCTGGGTGAAGGGATGGTGCTCCCTCTAATTGTGAGTTCAAGATAAGAACCAATAATTTCACTTCCCTTGCCTACTATTAGTAGTATGGCAAGTTAAGATCACTTAAATTACTGAAGTATCAATAACAACTGACATTCATGATTTTCCCTTGAGATACAACTGTATTTCAGCAGAGGACATATTCTCTATCTGCTCACATGAGCCCATTCTTTTAATGAGCTCAACTAGATCAAGATGTGCAATGGCAGCCTCTAAAAGCTTATTTCTATAATTCTGTAAGAGTATATTGCTTCAAATTATTTTACAAGTAAACTTATACCCTTAGGAACCTTAACTCACATGAATGTTCTTTTCAACTCTCAAATGCACCAGTGCTTGGGTTTGTGATAGGAGTTAATTGGAAACCAGAACCAGTTGGTATATTAATATAATTTAAAATGCAGATTCTTGTCAAACTGATCTGTTCCCTTTATAGACATCACACTCTTAAGAGTATTGCTATTTGACCTGTTCTTCCATTGTTTAAAATACAAAATGGCTTTAGGATAATTAACTAGTGTTTTTGAGCAACAGAGTACCACTACTAGAGTCCTTTCCTATTGCATTATCATACATTTTTCAAACTAAAACAAATATTAATTTGGCTTTCTCCTAAAAGTGCAAACATTGCAAACACTGGAGCATTCTTTCTACAAACCTTTTAGTTTCTATTCTATTTTGGCAACCTAGCCTCCTCTCTGGTATGTTAACCCTGATGGGAATTCTCAGTAGGCTCATTTTAATTATGTGGCAAGTCTAAGTGTTGCTGCTTCTGCCTCAGTGTGTTTCAAGGAAGTTTAAAGAACAGTGTAGTATGGAATTTGCCTGGTTCTAGTCCCAGTTCAATCAACTGTGGTGGCCTTGGCAATCCACCTTTGGTCTTATCTATAAACCAATAGGTTGCTTCTGGCCCAGTTGCCAATAGGTACTCAATAGTCTGCAAACACACAAGAATTAGAGTTGCAAAGACATCTTGCAACATTTTGTTATATCGAATTCAAAACACTATAGTGAAAAGTAGTCCAAAAGCAAAATGAAATGCAAACTAAGTAGGTCTACTCCTCTTTCACTGCTATTCTCATGGCAGTCAGAGATTAAAACAGCACACTGGAAGGTGCTACTAAAAGCCCAGTGTAATGAGAATACAGTAACAGAGCACTTTCAGTCCAGTTTGAACTAAAGCAGATACTGTTTTATACTCACCACTTCCCATTCATAACTACAAACTTTTTGAAAAATGTCAATAACTCAGCTTTTCAAAAGAACTTTTTGTATTAAATCAGGCATCTCTCAGAGAGTTATCTTTGAGGTCTTCAACTTAGATTGCAACACAAAATATGAAGTGAATGTGCAATATGAAGTCATAGATGGAAGAGAAGGGGATGGTAGGGACAGTCATTTTTGGAGATCAAGCAAGAGAGAATTAATTCAACTTGTCTGATGCAAGGTAAATCTGTGGGTCCTCAGTGTTTAACATTCTGATGAAAAAAGATTGTTTTCATTTTTGTATTTGTCTTAATTTTCTTCCATTATTTCTGGCTCACTTCTATTGGCTATGTAAAATAAGTCATTTCTTTTTAGAATTTAAACTTTTAAAAGAAACAGAAACAAAGAATGGAGAACATAAGACACATTGGAAATATGGACTCCATGGTATGAAATATGAACTGTATGGTAAGAAATAAGAAAAGCTTGGTGTGAAATTCTGGAGTCTCAAATTAAAACGTAAACAGAGAAAGTGCAGTGACCTTTTCTTAGGAGGCTCTCATGAAGGAATGTCATGTTACATTGATCACACTTATTAGCTTGCCATTTCAGGATGTTGGTATTAATGCCACATGACACTCAACAAATTACACTATATGACATTTTATACAAATCACCTCTAGTTTTTTCTTCAGCTATGTCACTTCATTCAGCCTCTATTTACTTAGAGAACAAAAATATTTGGGCTTTATTTTTTAAGGGTGAGTCCAATTTCTCACTGATGTAAAGGTATTAGTTCCTAAGCTGTGTTCTGAGGAAATAGTTCCGTAAGGTGTTTTAACTAAAAAAAAAAAAAAAAAAAAAAGCTGGCCATGGTGGTGCATACCTGTAATTCCACCGGCTCAGAAGGCTGAGGCAGGAGGATCATGAGTTCAAAGCCAGTCTCAGCAATGGCCAGGTATTAAGCAACTCAGTAAGACCCTGTCTCTAAATAAAACACAAAATAAGACTGGGGATGTGGCTCCATGGTTGAGTGCCCTTGAGTTCAATTCTTGGTACCAAAAAAAAAAAAGTTCTATGGTCTAAAGTTTGAGAGCAGGTTAAACATGATTCTTTCCAGCAGGACCTCTTAGAACCTTTACTTGGCTAAGTGAGATTCTACAAATGGGGAATAATGATTCATTTTGTTTCCCAAACACATTTGACCAAGGAAATTGGCTTTTTGGAGTATTTTTCAAGGGTAGTATTTTCTGAAATACACTGAAAAATAATAGAACCAGAAATCTTTGTATGTAAGTGAAAAAGCTTAACCAGCCAGGGCATTTTGTGTACACCAAAGGGAGAGGGCTAAGAGAATAAAGTTGGTATACTGTCAGCAGTAACCAAGCTGTATTCTGAGCCACACTCCAAGGGACAGGGCTAGGATTTGTTCCTAGGAAGACAAAACAGAGCATCAAAAGCTTCTAGATCCCATTTAATTAAAGCTTTTTGGGGGCACTAAAGAGTACCAGTGGGTAAAGGAAAAACAGTCTCCCATATCTTCACTTACAACTTTGGCTTACTACAGTTCCAGTTCCACCATTCTTAAACATCTGTTAACATGATTGCCTAATAATTACAAAGGCTAATGGCCCAGTGTTTTCTAGAGAAAGCATTGCTTATCTTTTACAGCTCTTCTGGCTCCTAAAAAGGGTTGTTTTATTAAAAATAAAATCTTTTGTATCTTGTCTTAATTGAAGAAACAGCTCTGAAAATACGATTTGAATGACTGAAAAATAAGAAAATAGCATACTCAAGGCACAAAGCCAAAGAAATCCAGTAACAAATGATTTAAGGATGGGGCAGTATAGGATTCACAACTGATAGACGTGATCAGCTCCATGTATCAGAAGCATGATGGGACCTAGTGACTGTCCTTCTGGTCACATTGTTCTGTGAGAATGTTAATTTCAGCAGATACCACCCTCAATATTATAATGGACTGATTCAGAAGTCTCTATTATAATGGACTGATCCAGAAGACCTGATTTTTGATAGATCCTCAACTGTCAATTGCTGCCATATGTCCCCTTCATCATCCTCTGTGCTCTCTGGATAGGGACACAGGTAGATGCTCAAGTTAAAGGATTAGTTAACAATCTATTTATTACACTGTCACAAAGCTTTGGAGAAAAATAAGGAGAGATGTAGTTGCTGAGTGCCTAGGAGGTGGATCATTTCATAAACATTACTCTAGGGCTGGGTGCTGCAGCTCAGTGGTAGAGCGCTTCCCTCACATGTGTGAGTCACTGGGTTCGATCCTCAGCACCACATATAAATAAATAAATAAATAAAATAAAGATACTGCACCAATCTACAACTAAAAAAATATTAAAAAACAAACAAAAACTACTCTAACAACCTCAAACAGATTTCTTTTCTCTTTTTATAAAGAAAACTGGGGCTTACAGAGATTATAAAGTTGTAAAACTAGACTGTCTAAGGTCAAATCAAAGGCTGATAAGCAAATTAGGTAAAATTTGAGCCAGATCACGGTGAGTCCAAAGTTTGCTTTATAATATCATGCTATTTCTTGATCATAAAAACTTCATTTTAATAGAAGCACAAATCATCCACTTATGCAGTTTCTTTTAGTATTTAGAAAACATCTCAACTTTTATCATCACACCAACTTCAAGAGTCCTGATAATGTTTAGATCTACTCATTCATTTGCCCAAATCAATGGAGTTATTTATTCTCAGCTGCTGGTAATGAACTTTCTTAACTCAGCATTTTGTGGGGGAAAAAAGTCTCAATACTTGAATTGCTTCATTTCATGCTCATTCTCTTAGCATGCATCTTTTTGGTCTCCTTTCAAAAATAGAATCCCAAATCATGACATATTCAACTATGAACAGCAGGATGGAGAGCAATGGGAACACTAATCTACAATAGTCAATGACTCTAGTACCTGTCTGTAGAATCTCATGTTAAATAGAAAACTCTTGAATTGGTAAAGCCATCACTCTTGATTTAAAAAATAAATAAAATGCTGCTTTAGGAGTATGCACTTAAATTTTTTTTAAACTTTGCCCCCATTTGCCAGCCAGGCTAAGCCTCTCCATTCTGTTTCCTCATTATTTTAAAAAACAATCAGTTAAATTCCTTTAAAAATTCCATGATTTTCTACAACTCTCTGGCCTTCCCAGTGAGTGAACAATTTAATCCCCTTGCCCTCACTCATTTTTTAATTCCTTTGACAAAAGGCTTACCCATCTTCCACCTATATTTGGTTTTTAAAGTGTGGTAGAAAAATCAAGCAGCAAAGAAAAAGTATGGTCATCCAGTTAGACAAAGAGACTTGCAAAACAGTTTGAGAAAGCTGCCTAGCAGTTTGCTTATTTTGGTTGCAGGTATCATAATTCATATCCTCTAAAGGGTGAAGAGAAAAATCAATCTTTTCCAGGAAAGACTGTAATACAGCAAAGCTTCTTTCTGTCTTGCTTAGCCTGATACCATATATTCACAAATGAAAATAATTCCGTGAGTGCTATTCCTCATACAAATGCCCACAACACCTGCTTTCAAATTCTTATATCAGAGAAATTATGTAACAAACTGGTTTGATCCTTACTCTGATAACAAATAGACCAGGGATTCCTAGTACAGTTTCCTTTGCATTTCACTCCGTTCATTTCCTTTCACCTCCTCCTCCTCACCTAACACTTACACAGTGTTCTAATGAAGTTAGATACACTGTTAAGGTGAGAGTGTGAATCATATCCACCACAACCTGGTAGAATTGAGCAAACACTAGTCACTCAGAAATACAATTGATAGAATTTTCTGGTTTTAATTTCCTTATGAATTAACCATCCCTTCAAATTGCCAGGATCAAGTGTACAATTCTTATTATTCCTCAACAGTTACTTAATATGCTTTGGGGAAATGCTCCCCTAAGCCAGCCAAACAGATGATCAATATGGGGGAAAGAGAAGTGGGCAATTTCTCCTACCCTATATAGACATATCCATCTCTTCTTTTGTGCTTTGGCCACCCAGCTCACAGTCCTTATCGGTAGCAGTCACTAGTCAGTAAACAGTAATCTCTGTACAGTGCTTCTCAAACAACAAAATGCAAATGAATCACCTAAGAACTTTGTTGAAATACAGATTTAGATTTAATGGGTCTGGAGTAGAGCTCACATCTCTACATTTCTAATAAACTTCAAAGATAACCAAGGCCAGTGGTTTGCTAATCACACTAGAATAGGAAAGTCCTAATATTAATATCTCTGCCCTCCCAAATACGATGCACTTCAGACCTGAAGGTCTCCTTGTGGATGGTTATCCATAAAGAAAACTAAATAGCACAAAACAGAACTCCTCACTGGGAGCCTTCCACCCTGCACAAAGAATGAAGTTAACTGAATTGCTGCCCATAGTCTGAGTCCTGCTTCTTGCCCAGAGTGATTGGCCAGAGTCCTCCTGTTCAGCTGAGTGACAAATCACCAGCCTTAACCTCATCAGCATAGTAACCTGATGCTACTCTGCCAGCAACCCAAACACCAGCAGCCGGAGGACCTGTTCTAACCTTGAGATTCTGATTCACTAGGTCTGAAGTGTGCTCTAAGGATAAACAACAACTGTAGGTGATTCTAATACATTCTGAGATTCTGGGGAAGGAAATCTCTTTGATAGACTACAGACTCTTTAACCTATGGCTCTTAGTGGAATGTCTTTACAGAAAGAAGAAAGGGTAAATCAAAGGTGATGGAATTTGAGTATTCCATAATATGCATGACAGAAGAAACCATTTCTTCCCAGCGGGGACATTTGCTCAAGGGCACTTATGGTTAATTCCAGTGTATTTTGTCCTTTTTCTCTAGAGTTTGCTAAAAATGTGAAGTACTTCTTATGTATTTTAGAGGAAATTATACTAGGGTAGAAACATTATAGATACGCTCAGTGATCAAATATCAAAGGAATGGTTATTTGTCCCTCTGTTGAAGTAAATGAAATTGAAATGTTTACATACATATAATTTTAAAAAATATATACAGGACAACCAGTTCACAAAAATAAGGACTGAACATTAGTTAGTGCTATTGAAACAGCAGAAGCAAATGTAAAATACCAAAAGTAGACTTTACTTAGACTTTATGACTGAAATGTCCTCCCTAAAAACTAGTTTGGTTAGCTGGTCTCTGTTGGGCGAGATGTGGTACCCAGAGAGATGGCAGCCTCTGCTGGTGCAGTTATAGGTCCTGCCACAGAAGCAGTAACCTCGCATGGAGCAGTCAATGTTTCTGGATTGGAATTGGCTCCTGTCTGACTGACAGTGGTCTTGGTCTGATTGGGGGTGGTGTCAGGCTGAGAGGCCAGGGTCTCTTGACTACAGCTGTCATCAGGTGGACTTGGTATGTCATCAGCTTGAAAGAGCATGGTCTCTTCTTCTGCTTCCAATTCTGTTTCTTGACTTTGAACTTCTTCGCCTTCTTCTACCATTGCAGGTGGTAGTTGTAATAAAGTCTAATAAAAAAAGACAACCTCAATATGAATTGAAAAGAAAAAACAAAACAACAACAAAACCCCACTGTGATCTATAAAGCCAAGTTCTCACATTAACATCATCTTCTGTTTATGCTAGAGTTCTCCAAAACACTGCTGGCCATATTATATTATGGATGTAACACCTGTGATAACAATGGCTGAGGTCTGTTAATACCAAGGCATATGATGTCACAAACTAACAATCAAAGTATATACTAAATCCTCAAGAGAGAAAAACAACATGAAAAGCTATTTGATTTTTAAGCAAAGAAATATGCTGTAAAGGTTATTAGGACTGACTGCCACACAAACTCAAGAAAGGATTAAATTCAGTGAAGAATTCTAAGGGAGGTAGAGAGGAACCTAACCTTGAAACAAGGCCATGGGGGTGGGGGAAGTGCAGGGAGGACATAAGACTTCTGTCTCATTCAACTAGAAAACTGGAGCAGTTATAAATGCTCAGCCTTCTGCCCATCACAGCAGACTGGAGCTAAAGCATAGCTTAAAATAGTTAAAGCATAGTTAAAATAGTTTTGAAAAAGAACAAAACTAAAGTACTCATATTGACTAATTTCAAAATTTACTATAAAGTACCATAATAAAAGTAATGTAATGGCCAAAAGGACAGACACACAAAACAACACAGTAGAATGGAGAGTCCAGAAATAAAGTCACATATATGGTCAACTGATTTTTTGACTACTAATATGACATGCAATTCAATAGAAAAAGAGTAGTCTATTTAGGAAATGATGCTGAAACAATTAAATATCCACATGCAAATGAATAACACTTATCACTACCTGGAATTATAACAAAAGAGTCTCACCCATACCTGTAAATGTCAAACCTAAAATTATACAACTGCTGAAAGAAAATCTTTGTAACTTTGGTTAAGCTTTTTTTAGGACATGCATGAATTATAGAATAATTTCATATATTGAACATCAAAATTTACAAGTGTGCTTTCAAAGACACTTAAAAAAAGAAAAAACAAATCACAGAGTTGGAGGAAATTTGTGTATTTTTTTTTTTGTGTGTGTATGTTTGTTTAGTTCTGAGGACTGAACCCAGGGGCACTCTACCAGTGAGCTACATTTTCAGCCCCTTGTATATTGTATTTTGAGACAAGGTCTCACTTAGTTGCTCAGTGTGGCCTCCAACTTGCCATCCTCCTACCTCAGCCTATTCAGTCTCATATTACAGGCATATGCCACTGCACCTGGCTAGGAGGAAATATTTGTAAAACACATATCTAATAAAGGACTTGTCATCAAAATACATAAACACCTGTCCAATCTCAATACACTAAAACATACAAGCTACTAAAAAAATGAGCCAGAGACCTAAACAGACACATCCCCAAAGACAAACAGATGGCAAAGCAATACGTAAAAAGATACTCAATTTAGGATTATAAAAATTTAAAAATACATTGAAATCACTACATACCTACATATCAGAACTGCTAAAATAAAAAAGACCTACTCCACCAAGTATAGATGAAGATGTTGAGTTCCCAGACTTTTACAAAGCTGGAGAAAGTGTAAAGTGGTACTGTCTGTCACTTTAAAAAACAAGGTGGTGGTTTCTTAAAAAGTTAAACATATACTTAACATGTTATCCAGCAATTTCACTTCTAGATATTTACCCAAGACAAAGTGCAAGGACTGGAAAGCTTATGGCTTTATTTGTAAAAGTCCAAACTAAACAGCCCAAATGCCTATCAATAAAAGAATGGGGAAACTGCAGTAAACTCACACTATTGATATATATAACATGAATGCAAATGAAATACAAAATAATTATGCTGAGTAACAGTAACCAAAAAAAAACCAAAGATGGCCTAGAGAAGATGTAAAGGGATGAAGGATAACAAGGAGGGATTAAAGTGGCACAAGAAGACTTTGGGAGGATAGTAGATGTTCATTTTCTTGATTGTGATGACGGCTTGACAGGTACATACATATGTCAGAATATTTTGAATTGTACATTTTAAATATGTGTATTTTATTGTATGATAAATGTTACATACATAAAGATATCTGAAAAACACAATCGCTACGTGAATAACAAAAATCTACTTTAGTTGGTTCCTCACAAAGAATTTAAAGATTCATTTAGCAAACAGAAAATTCTTTCTATAACAAGAAAAATAAGAATTTTAAGAAAACTCACCTGATGATAATGATGTGTGGTCTGTATCAAATGCATATACATGTTATAAACAAAGTTTGCCATCTGGGGCATATTTTTTATTATCTGTACTTCGTGAGATGGTCTTTCCCCGTTCTAGAAGAAGGCAAAAAGAAAGTTAAGTATCTGGTGGAAAACCCTAGAAACTAAGATATCAATAGAAGGCCATTTCTTTATCTTATGAGTAAGCATCACTGGGTTTGGAGGATTTAAGGATAGTGAGAGAACATAAAATACAAGTGAAGAGTTCAACAAGTAATGATTCCATTTAAATCTAAAAAAGATAGAGACTAGGAAAGTTAAGAGTCACTAGTTTTTAAATACAATTTTGAGCTGGTCAATGAAATATGGGATTTAGTTTACAACAAATGTAGAAGAATTAACAAGAAAAAGTCATTTGAATAGGGAAAAAGATCAACATGGTCTAAAATAGCACTTCCTAATACTGTGTATGCTCCAAAGGTGTTCATAAAATAATTCAGAAAGAAAATATTAAAATTATTCTTCCTATTTATGTTTTTCTAAAATAGAAGAAGTTAATATTTATTATTATTAGTCATGGAGGTAAATATTCAAATATTCTTTTCAAACTTCATAATGTCTACCAGAATCCTCTCAGGGAGGCTATTAAATTGCAGATATCTGGGCTCTAGCTCCCTGGGATTTAGATTCAACAGATCTAGGGTAAAATGAGGTGATTCTTAAAGAGTAGTTTCTCAAAACAATATTGCTCTAGTAGTGTAAAACAGTAAAGCAAATGAAGACAATACAAAATTTATATTCCTTCCTAAATGGCCCAAGAATAAAGATTAACAACTTTCCTATTAACAAAATGCTTATCAATTTTTACCCTTTCTCGTGATAGGGACCAATTAAGAAAACAATAAAGGCAAAACATATAAATGAAGAAAAAGGATTCTATCTTAAAATGACCAATTGTCTAATAATTGGTCGACAAACAACTGAGAAGCAGAGATATGGGATTATATCCAGAATGCAAAGCCTGATACTCAAGGTTTTATGTGACACCACCCCATCAAATCTCTCCATTATTCCTTTCTTCCTATACTTTCATAGCAGTATTTCTTAAAAAATAAATCCAAGGGGGCTGGGGTTATGGCTCAGCGGTTGAGCGCTTGCCTTGCATGTGTGAGGCACTGGGTTCGATCCTCAGCACCACATAAAATAAAATAAAATAAAAGATATTGTGTTCATCTACAACTAAACAAAAATATAAAAAAAAAAATCCAAATGTAGTTAAAGAAAAATACTTAATACTATTATAAAACATATGCACAGAATCTTTGCTTTATTCTTTTTTTTGTTTTTTAAGAGAGGTGGGGGTTAAGAAGTATACCATGAACATTTGAAACAATTTTACTTAAAATCTAATGGACCTTCAGGACATTTCATTAAATGAAAAAAGCAAAACCTTTTTATCTATACCATGCTAACTAATTTCCACATAAAAAAGAAAATGACATAAGAAAATAAACAAGCATCTGCTCCTTTCTGCAAAAAGAATATAATAATAAAATATGTACTAAAAAGAATGCTTACCTACAGAGGGAGGCTGGTAGAAAAAGGGAGTGGCATTTCTCTGAGTCTATCTTTTTGTTAAATGTTATGTGCTCGCCTGTCCCCCATTTATCTAGAACATAAGCTCTTAAGAACTGAACTATTCATTACTCTGTTATCAAGTAAATAGCTTAGTTCACCTCATAAAACAGAAGAGAGGATATATAGTAAAATGATTATTCATATGGACTCTGGAGTCAGAATGCCTGAGGTTTCAAATCTTGGATCTTCCACCTATTAGATACACGGCCACAACTACTTAATCTCTCTTACCTTCAATTCCCCCATATATAAAATGGGGTTAATAAGAAAATCTACTGAACAGGGCAACTGCTGAAATGAAATGAGATAATGCATGTAAACAGCAAATAGCTTAACTCATGGTACTCAATGCATGTTAGCTGATATTTTTATGTAGGAAATCTAATTCAGTCCTTTGGTGTAAAGAGTATTCTAAATCAGTGACTGGACATTCCTGGCTAATGTGGTTATATGTAAGAGAATCCCAGTTTCCCATTATGGGGAATGTACTCTATACAACAAAGAGAAAGAAGTCCTACCTTTCTAGTGGTTGGGAAAGGTTCTGTTGGAATTATATGCAAATGAAGTGGGCGGGCTGTGAGCTGGCTGAAAGCTGGAGTTAGTTCAAAACAGTTTTGGAAGAGGGATACTCTGGCGAAGATATAAAGTCCAAGTCTAGCTCTTGACATGGCCACTACTAAGCGACGGACATCCCTTTGTGAAACAAACAAAAGTAATTAATTAATACACTTCAAGATTAATAACATGTCTATGCAGCTTATTTTTTCTTTTTTTACATACTCCATTAAATAGTTCTATTAAGCTATGGCAATAAAAAAATATAGCTTCTTAAAACTTAATACATGGAGTAACCCATATAGTCAGTCAATGTTACATGACCAGTAAACCAAGTAAAATGTTACTGCTTTATTACTAACTTCTTGTTGGCTTTTGGGGGAAAGGGCAGAGGATCACAATGTACTGATTTAGAAGGTCTAAGTAACTCTATTAACATAATGGTCCAATTCAGTTATCAATCATTAATTTACTGTACTATGGCTATTAAGTCAATCCAAACCAGCTCTCCTTCTACGTCTTTTACCTACCAAATTCTTAGGCTCCATCAATACTTCCTCAGTAACTCTTGCCACAATGTTTTATAATAATGATTATTATTGTAATAATTATAATTGTTTTTTATTTTCTTCACATTTCCTGAAAACCCCAAGGAGTTAAGCTATAGGTAGGTACTTCCAACACTCCTAACTGGATGTACAATGTTGGAACTACTTAGCACAAATTCTCACAAAAATATTATAAAAGAAATCATGGTTTTAATAGCATTGACAGAGGTAAAAAAGGAGTAGTGGTAGAAGGAAGTCACTGTTTTCAAGGCGATCATTACATTATGTACAGTTCTCCCCTTCACATCCAGAAGGCTCTATCTGTAGACACAACCAGTGCTATTACAGTGGCCACTGTACCAGTTGCTCTGGTACAGTGGTACAGCTCTGGTACAGCTCTGAGAGAACTCTTTCCTCCAATCTTCAGTG
Organism: Geosciurus inauris; assembly: GCA_004024805.1. Lineage (NCBI taxonomy): Eukaryota > Metazoa > Chordata > Mammalia > Rodentia > Sciuridae > Geosciurus > Geosciurus inauris. Next base: position 61,996 of record PVHX01000761.1, on the reverse strand, counting down.
ACACACAGCAGTGAAGAGGTTTTTGTGTCATGTCCACTGTACATGTAGAGAGGTGAACTGAAATCTGCAGATTCAAGTGTAGGATCTTCCCACACTATTTTTAATGGATTCTCAACTCCACAAGGGCAGAGATCATGAAGGCTATATTTGTTGTTATATTTTGAAAGGCTAGCACACTGGCAAATAACAGATGGTTCTGAAAGTAATTGATAAATGAATGATCAAAAACTAAGAACATAACAAACTACCAGGCAAAAAACAAAGACAAAAAGCATGAAGCCGGGCGTGGTGGCTCAAGCCTGTAATCCCAGCACTTAGGGAGGCTAACTAAGACAGGAGAATCGCAAGTTCAAAGCCAGCCTCAGCAATAACGAGGCGCTAAATAACTCAGTGAGACCCTGTCTCTACATAAGACACAAAATAGGGCTGGGGATGTGGCTCAGTGGTCGAGTACCCCTGAGTTCAATCCCCAGTACCAAACAAAAAAAAACAAAAAAGCATGAGTGGGCAGGATTCTTTGAGCTCTATCTTGAAAGCAGGGCCATGGGGACTACCACCTTCTTAGTCCCCAGAAGAGGGCTGCACAAGAACACTGTTCAGCAACAAAGCCAGCACTTTGTAAGAATCCCTAACAAGAAACAACAGTAAGTTCTAGCTTTACTATTTTGCTGTTAAAGGTCATAAGCATGTGCATTAGTATCTAAGCTGTACAAATCAGTTGGGCAAGAGAACAATGAATGACAGAAAAGGGACCAGAAATGTTCCACGACTGGCTTCTAAACAGTTCCACACTGTCCTCAAACAGGTCTCTGGAACTGAAGGTAACAATCAAGGTGTGGATAAAAGAATATGGCAGTGCTTTAGTTCAAAACAAGTTTGAAAATGGATACATTGGCAAATATATAAAGTCCAAATCTAGCTCTAGACATGGCCAGTTATCTAAAATGTTATAGAGATAACACATGGCCCAATAATTCCACTCCTATATTTATGCCCAAGAGAAATCAGATCTTACATAAAAACTTGTATAAGGATGTTCATAGAAGCATTATTGATAATAGTCACTAAGTGGACACAACTCAATATCCATCAAATGATGAATGGATCAATAAAAAGGGAAGAAGTACTGATACATCCTACAACATCAATAAACCTTGAACACATTATGCTAAGTAAAAGAAGCCAGTCACAAAAAAAACACATATTGTATGATTTCATTTATATTAAGTACTCAGAACAGGCAAAGCTACAGAGACAGAAAGTGGAACAGTGGTTATCAAGGGTTTTGCGGGGAGGGAAAGGGAATGAATGCTAATAATTATAGGAATTCTTGATCAGGCAATGAAAATACTCTAAAATTGACTGTGGAGATAGTGGCAAAATTCTAAAATCATGCAGCTAAAAAAAAAAAACCATTAAATTGTACACCTAAACTAGGTGAACTGGTTGTGCATGATGGTACATGCTTATAATCCCAGTGACTCAGGAGCCTGAGACACTAATATCATAGAGACCACATGGACAACTTACTGAAACCCTCAGCAACTTGGTAAGATTCTAAAAAATAAAAAGGACAGAGAATGTAGCTCAGTGGCATAGTACTCCTGAGAGCAATACCCAGTAACAACAAATGAAATGAAATGAAATAGGTGAACTATATGGTGAATGAATTCTATCTCAATAAAGCTATTATTAAAAGATAAAATACAGCAAGAAGTCTTGGTCTCCTAAAACATAAATATTTTCCTACTTATAAAAGAAAGAATGTGAAGGATTAGCTCTAGAAACCAAAAAGTCCTACACAGAGTTTGATAAGATTCTAGTTACGATATTTAGACTGAGGTACCTGGGTAATGAAAATCATAAGTAATAGTTAAATTGACCCATCTATGCTCTAATACCACTACCACCATGATGATCCCCTGATGAAGAAGTTGGATTTTCAAAAAGAAAATTTTGGCAAATAAACTAATTTATTTGGATAAAGGTAGTTTTGCTTAGAGAACTGATATGCAAGAAAAATACTTAAAATCAGGTTCTGTTTTCACTGTTCATTTGGAAGTGTTATAATTTAGATCTGGAACATCTACTTAAAAGCTAATGTGTTGAAGGCTTGGTACTTACTAGTGGGAGATGATAAAAACTTGAGGAGATGGGGATTAGCTGAAGGAAGTAGGTCACAACTGAGGGCATGCCTTTGAAGGATATACTGAGACACCAGCTCCTTTCTCGTTCTCTCCCTGATTCTTGGCCACCATGAGTTGAATAGTTTTGTTCTGCCATGCTCTTTCTACCCATAATGCTCTGCCTCACCATAGGCCCAGAGACAATAGAATTAAGTGACTACAGACTAAAACTTCTGAAACTATAAGCCAAAATAAATCTTTCCTCCCTTAAGTTGTTTTTCTCAGGTAGTTTGTCACAGTGACAGAAAGCTGATTTGCACAATAAGGGTTTCATCATCAAAACCTTTTTTAAAAAAGTTTTCAGAAAAGTGAGCTGGGCACGGTGGCTCACGCCTGTAATCCCATCACTTTGGAAGGCTAAGACAGGAGAATCTCGAGTTCAAAGCCAGACTCAGCAACAGCGAAGTGCTCAGCAACTCAGTGAGATCCTGTTTCTAAATAAAACACAAAATAGGGCTGGGGATGTGGCTCAGTGGTCAAGTGCCCCTGAGTTCAATCCTCGGTACCAAAAGCAAAACCAAAACCACACAAAACAAAACAAAAAAAGTTTTCAGAAAAGTGAAACAAAGAACAGCAGAGAACTAAATTCACCAGAATCTGAAAGAGGCATAGTACTACAGAGTAAGCAAAAAAAGAAGGGAGAAGAGGAAGCAGCATTCATAAATTCATACCATAAAATTTTGAGGGATTTTAATCATGTAAACCATAATGATGGCTAATTATAATTAGTTATAAATGTCAGTGAGGAAAAGGAATGATTTTTTAGAAAAGTGAAGGCTCAAAATACATGCTTGACACTTCAATAAATAAGCAAAAATAAACTTTTTTTTTGTGGTGCTGGGGATTGAATCCAGGGCCTTGTGCATGCAAGGCAAGCACTCTACCAACTGAGTTACATCCCCAGCCCCCCAAAATAAACTATTTTAAAATGTTATCATCATGAAACAATTTCTAAAATGTTACATTTTTGCTTACTCTTACATAAAAGTTATTAGGCTAACGGAATTTCATCACTGGGTTAAGCTCCAATAGATCTTGACTTAATGATAACATACAACAGTCTGGGGGATTTTCTTTTTATACCTACCAAATAAAATATAAAACTCTCCATATAATTTTGCTATATGAAATTGTATAAGATGAAGGTTTATATAAGACTAAACGGCTGCTCTGTAATAAAAAGATATTATTTCCATAAATCTCTAACACATAAATACATCACAATAAATGATAAAAATAGATTATTGTTTGTTTTGACAATTCTTAATCCTAGGAGAACAAATGGCTCTCCTATCCCCTAACATTGAAGCTGAAAGAGTACATGTACAGAGGAAAATCAGAAGTCTACACAATGCAAAATTTCCTCTGAGGGAACTTTCTACCACTTTACCTGATTTAATTTCTGATACTGTTTCTAACAGATGTAGGATAAATTTATTAAGTTTTTTTTGATGAAATTCTTATCTGTGAAAGTAACTGAAGAATAAAAAAGCTAAAATTACTAAAACATTTAAGAGTGAAAAATTCAGTAAGCAACAGCAATGGTGAACTACACAAGGAATCTGATAATGTTACATTCCAACAAAAAGCACCAGGAGTTGCTGTAACAATTAATAATAACTATATATAATTTAAACTTAAAAATTATAACTACTTTGCCACTGGGATTCAAAATTGAAGTAGATAATAAAGTTAAATAATTCATTAAAAATTTTTCCTACTTACCTCAGATGGCCCACTGCCCTGGTTCGTACAAGAGAAAGAAGAATGTAATCATTCTGTTGACCTTGAAATCTATCAACAGTTGTCACCTAGGAAGAAATAATGGGAAACATGGTATATTTTCAAAAGCACAATAAAAAGGCTCTAGAGATTATTTAAATAATGTGCTAGAAACAAACACATTACTCTTAAAATAATCCCCAAAGAAACACGGTCACATGATTAGCATTGTAAAAGCAAGTTAATGAATACTATTAAACAGATTGCAGAAACCATATTACCCTATATCTTTATGTTATTCACACTTAAATGCTTGTCTTTATCTTTGCTAATAATTATTTTTAGAATTCAGCACCTCTTCCAATTAGACTGCCAAGGTTCATTAAAACAGACACTATGCTGATAGTGTACGAGTTTAATGCTCAGAAATATAACTCAGTATACTTATTTACTAAACTTAATATATACGTATATTCCTAGTATTTGTCCACAGCATTCCTCCATCAAAGAAATAAAAAAAAACAAAAACAATCTTCATGGTACTTTTTGTTCAGTTTGTAAATATATTTACGAACAGGGAAGTTCAGAAAGGTTTAACATTTAGGCCTTCATCGCTTTCTTTCAATTGAAAAAAGTGTTCTGCTTACCCTCTAAAAAACTGTAATGTATAGTCCCTCTACATTTAGGAAATTAATGAAACACTTCTTTTTAGGTTAATTTCACAGAGATATAGTTTATACACAAGAAAATATGCTCATTTTAAGTGTACAGTTTGATTAATTTTGATGATATATATTCTCATGTAACCACCACGACAATAAAATGTCCATTACCTCAGGTCAAATCTACACCCTCTCAGCTCCAGGCAACCATTCATCTATTTTCTGTCACTATGAATTATAATTTTTCCTCATATTTATTGGTGCATTATAGTTGCACATAATGATGGGATTTGTTGTTACATATTTACATATGCACACGAACTATAAATAATTTTTTTCTAGTTTCAGAACACAATAAAAGTAGAATCAAAAAGTACAGGCTCCTGTCTAGTTTCTTTCACTCAGCACAATGTTGCTGAGATTTTCCCATGTGCTGTACACAGTAAATGTTTACACTGTTTTGCTGCTGAGTTCTCTTCTGCTGAATGAGTATATCCCAATTTGTTTATCAGTTCACCTGTTCATGGATATCTGGGTTGTTGATAGTTTGGGGCTATTTGGAATAGAACTGTATTGAATATTTAAGTGCAAATATTTTTGTGGACATATATTTTCCTTGCTATAGCATACATACCTAGGAATAAACTTGCTGGGATGTATGGTTAAATGTATGCTTACGTTTGACAAAAAACTGTTAAACTGTTTTCCAAAACTGCTACACCACCACTGTACATATTCACCAGTGATGTTCCAGTTTACAAGTTCCAAGTTGTTCCACATCCTTGTCAACACTTGGTATACTGTCATCTTTTTAACTTTACCTAATTTGTTGGATGCACAGTAGTATATTATTGTGTTTTAATTTACATTTCTCTGACAATTAATGATGGTAAAACATTTTGGGGGTCTTACTGGCTATCTGTCGGTCTTCTTGTATGTAATACCTGTTTAATTAATTTTCCCATTTTTGTATTACATTGTTTAAGGACTTTTATGGAAGTTTATATACATTCTAGATATAAGTCCTCTGTTGTTATGTGTGGTGTTACACTTGGGAATTCTGTTGCTATCCTGACCAGATGGATAGCTTGTCTGTGAGCTGGGTTCACACACTGAGACTGGTAGGACAGAAGGATGAAATGAACCTTGGTCCTTGCTACCATCACTGAGCCCACCGTACAGCCCAATCCCAGAACCACCCTACTTCCATCTTCTTGTTTCTTATTTCACTTAGCATGATATTCTTCAGCTCCATTCATTTACTTGCAAATGCCATAATTTCATTCTTTTTCAAGGCTAATATTCCATTATATATATATACCACAGTTTCTTTATCCACTCATCTGTTGAAGGACATCTAGGTTAGTTCCATAGTTTAGCTATTATGAATTGAGCCGCTATAAACATTAACGTGGATGCATCACTACAGTATGCTGATTTTAAGTCCTCTGGATATATGCCAAGGAGTGGTATAACTGAGTCAAATGGTAGTTCCATTCTAAGTTTACTGAAGAATCTCCATATTGCTTTCTAGAGTGGCTGCACCAATTTGTAGTCCCACCAGCAATGTACGAGTGTACTTTTTCCCTCTACATCCTTGCCAACACTTATTGTATTCTTGATAATTGCCATTCTGACCGGAGTGAGATGAAATCTTAGAGTAGTTTTGATTTGTATGTCTCTAATTGTTAGGGATGTTGAACATTTTTTCATATATTTGTTGGTCGATTGTATTTCCTCTTCTTTGAAGTATCCATTCAGTTCCTTAGCCCATTTATTGATTGGGTTATTTGTTTTTTTGGTGTTAAGTTTTTTTGAGTTCTTTATATGTACTGGGGATTAGCGCACTATCTGAGGTGTGTATGGTAAAGATTTTCTCTCATTCTACAGGCTCTCTCTTCACGTTATTGATTGTTTCCTTTGCTGAGAAGAAGCTTTTTAGTTTGATACTAGCCCATTTCTTGATTCTTGATTTTACTTCTTCCACTTTAGGAGTCTTGGTAAAGATGTCAGGCCCTAAGCTGACATGAGGAAGATTTGGGTCTACTTTTTCTTCTGTTAGGCACAGAGTCTCTGTTCTAGTGCCTAAGTCTTTGATCCACTGAGTTGAGTTTTCTGCAGGGTGAGAGGGATTTAATTTCATTTTGCTACATATGGATTTCCAGTTTTCCCAGCACCATTTGTTGAAGAGGTTATCTTTTCTCTGGTGAATGTTTTTGGCGCCTTTGTCTACTATGAGATAACTGTATTATCTCATATTTAAACCCAGACAAACTGGGTTTGTCTTCCTGTCTTCTATTCTGTACCATTGGTCTATATGTCTATTTTGGTGCCAATACCATGCTGTTTTTGTTACGTTAGCTCTGTAGCATAGTTTAATGTCTGGTATTGTGATGCTTCCTACTAATCTTGTTAAGGATTGCTTTGGGTATTCTAGGTCTTTCTTTTTCCAAATGAATTTCATGATTGCTTTTTCTATTTCTATGAGGAATGTCATTAGGATTTTAATAGGAATTGCATTAAATCTGTATAATGCTTTTGGTAGTATAGCTGTTTTGACAATATTAATTCTGCCTATCCAAGAACACGGGAGTTCTTTCCCTCTTCTAAGGTCTATTTCTAAACTCTCTAGACTTCAAAGTTATCAGTTTCTTGGTTTCACTTTCTATATTCCTTATACGGTACTCTGTAGTGCCTATTCCTCTGTATTTCTATTGATTTTGTTTTTAATTCCTCTGATTTTATTTTCTTCTACCTTACATTTAATTTCTTACTGAATTCTTGCACTTCTTTGTTTTGTAGCCTTTCTTTATGGGATGGTTACTTTGATAAATACTTTAAAATTTATGCCTTTTTTCTAGACAGGGTCTCACTGTTACCCAGGTTGGCCTCAAATGTCTGGCCTCAAGTGAGCCTACTGGCTTAGCCTCCCAAGTAGCTGGGAGTGCGCCGCTGCTCCCAGCCTATCTTGTCTAGGTTTTGGTATTCTTTTGCTCATTTTTCCCCTGTATAAGTTGAGCTTGTACCATTTTCTTTCACAATTCATCACTGAATAAGTGGGTTTCTTAAATTAGCTAAGGGTGAACAAGGGGCTGTTTTCTAAAGGATGGTAATTTTCACAACAAAAGGACTTCTTTTCCTTTGCTACAGCAGAGAGTCTACATTCTGTAAATATAGCTCACCTGCGGGTTTCTTTGAACCAATCCTACATCTGCATTTGAAAAGCAAGGGTGTAACTTAATCCTTAAAAGTATGCTTCTCATCTTCAGAATGCGTTTTTGCTGGCATTTGAGTAATAGTCCTCAGAAGTCTTTTCCTCCTACATTTTCTTCCTGATCTTAGCTAAGCCACCTGATCTGTGTAATCTCACTAAAAATGGAATTTGTCCCCTCTTCCTCCTATTTTTCTATTATTTTTTTGGGTGATTTCCAAGAAAAAGTTAAAGAGCTTTTACATAGCATGTTTCTTTTTTTTTTTTTTTGAGGGGGTGATTAGGATTGAACTCAGGGGCATATCCCCAGCCCTATTTTGTATTTATTTAGAGACAGGGTCTCACTGAGTTGTTTAAGGCCTCACTGTTGTTGAGGCTGGCTTTGAACTCACAAACCTCCTGCCTCAGCTTCCCCAGCTGCTGGGATTACAGATGTGCGCCACTGCACCTGGCTACACAGCCATGTTTCTTACTAGTCAAAATAATCCGCAATGCTATACTTATATTTTGTTATTCTGACTTATTCAACACTTTATTAATAAAAGTCAAGCATATTTACTTTGATTATTTTTCATTACATAAAATTTTTTTTTAAAGATCTTTGGGTCTGAATATACTTTACAAACAAACTTCCCAGACAACCCTTAGCCCCACTATATACTCACTAAAAAGCAGTCCAAATTATCTCACTGCAAAACAAAAAAATGCTACAGTTCATGTTTCTGTAATAGTACCTAAATTACAATGAAATTCTGTTACCAACCATTTTACCAATTAAATGTTTTAGAAACATCTCTGATTAATATCAAGAAAAATCTCAATCTAGTAGTTGAGACAGAAGTTCAAAGCAAATCATCAGTAAAACTGTCAGGATTGCCACAGAATTATTTATAGTTCCTATTATTTCATTTTCTCACATATCCTAAGAGAAGACAGCAAAGAGACAAGGTGGAGCAGTATAAGTAACTCATAATAAATATAAATCACTCCATCTTGCCAAAGTAATGAATAAGAGAACATACTATATTCATAAAATTACCTTACTCGGCCTTCCAATCAATGGATTATTCCCACATCGTCTATTGATGATGTCACGAATAAGATGCTTTTGGCCATTGTAAGTTGTCAGAATACTGATCCTGTCCGCAGGGTAACCAAGTAAGCACATATACATAAAAAGTGCTACGACATACTCTGCCTCTCCAAGATTCTGTAATGCAAACATAGTCAGATTGAGCATTTATTTCCTTTTGTTCCAATTTTATAGAGAAAATGGCCTTTTCAGTACACCTCAAGAAAAGTAAAGCTAATAACCTAGAGAAGTGAACATTTTGGTAAAACTGAGGGATAACCTTATTCTAGGTTAATACTGATAAAAATGCTGATATCTGGAACATATGTATAGTACATGGCACAGTCACAACACAAAAGTCACCAACTTGAAGGCCTGATATTCCTGGGACCACACAATCACACTGTAGATCAACAGTTTTACACAGTATACTGAAACTGTAGTTATAAAAATAAATTTCAATATAAACGAACGAAGTAACTTATCCAAGAAGCTAGTACAAATCCAGTCTAACTTCAAAGTGAGGAATCATACACAAAGTCCAGTTTAGTAGAGACTAAATTCAAAGTACAAGATGAGAGAAGAAAGCAAAATGAGAACACAACATGAAAATTAAGAAACAAAAGATGGATTTTAGGCAAAGGCAGTAGGAAAATTACTGGAAGATCTTCAGAAGTATCATTTATATTCTGGTTCTTGGTGACACACAGCCTGTTATTGTTTTAAATTTTCTAGTCCTTTGGAAGATGGGAGAGAAAAGCAGCTGCATGAATGTGTAAATCTTAGCAAAATACATTGATCTAAGTATCAGTTCTAACATAGATAAAGGAACAAACTGGGAATCATGGAAATAACCATTATAAAAGTTTGGGCTGAAATTCAGTTTTTAGGATTTGGGTATCTTTAGCAAGAGAAATGTAGTAAGTTCTCAACAAATAAGAGTCCATTTCTTTATTCATGTGAAAAATAAACACTGTTCAATTTGGTACTCTGCCCAAAGGTAAGACATAAAGCATTAACAATAAAACAATGTGAATTATATTTTAACAAACATTAGGACTTGGGCAAAATAATTTAAGGCTTCTTCAAATTAGTGACTTTTATTCATTTGTCTACCTATCCTCTCTCTTTTAGACATTAATGTTTCAAATATATCACTTAAGTGCAGCATGTTCTTATTTGGGGGGATAATGTTTTCAACTGTTTAGAAATATATTTTAACAGTAAAATATAAATCATCATTTTAAAATACATTTATTTCTTGAAATACTGAAAACTCATATGGAGTTAGGACTAATCAATAAGAAAACAGAGAACCAAACACAATAATAATGTTCCAGGTAATACTACAGTATAGTTTAGGTAGTAAAACTGACTCAAAAGGGAAATTCCAAAACCATTACATAATGAAAACATCAATAGAATACTGACAGAATCCTGAATCACCTTCAAAAGTGGCTAATTATGAAACATATTATCAATTTTAATTAGGTTCTAATATTTTTAAAAGTTATCACTTAAAGGTCACATGTGTTCCCAGGGTGTAAGTACACAAAAATAGAGTAACCTGATTTAATACAAGCAAACATCTGGAGGGATAATAGAATTTTCATGAGTTATATCCATATATTTTATATATATATATATGTACAGATGTAGATATAGATATAGACATACATATTTAAGTCAATGATACATGCTTTTTCATGTATAACTCAAGGCATATCTAATTTATACAGCAACACATATTGGATATTTTGCTGTTAGAAGAAAAAAAGAAATTTAAAATAACCCCTCAGAGATTGTTATCTTTTGGTGCATATGTTGTCAAGTCTGTGTAAGTCATCTATCTATATATTTCTATACATATTTTGCTGTTTCATTTTAAAAATCAAGTGAGACACTACAGATATGCTTTGCAACTTACATTTTTAATTTGATACAGCATAAATATTTTCGTGTCAATAGACTTACATTATTATTTTTAGTGACTAGTCAGTATTTCTATGGATATGTAATAATTTAATCACTATTGGTAGATATTTGAACTGTTTCTCATTTCCAAAATACTTTGCAGTGATGAATATTGCAGTATGTAAATCTTTGCCAAGCTGTCCAATTATTTGCTTAGGATAAATTCCTGGAAGTAAGAATACTGCTTTAAACACATACTATCGTCTGTGTACAAATTATTTTCCTACTAGCATTGTACAAGAACTCCCCTAAACCTACTTCATCACTGAGTTACTGCCTAATCCAGTGATTGATAATTGTTATAAATCTATTAAATTTTTTTGTGAAATCAATATTCTTATTATTGTTGTATTTTTCTGTTAGGTGATTAGTTTCAAAAAACTGACCGAGTTATACGTATGCAGAATTCAACCCATTATTTGTAAATGTTAAATTTTCTCTTGAATCAATCAAGATTTTTCTTTTATAATTTTTGCTTTGATTAACAAGCTTAAAAAGCTCTTTCTTACAACACTGTATATTCATTAATATTAACTTCTAGTACTTTCTAGTATGTTTGATTTACCTTTAATCCATCTGAAAATTGATAGCTTTTGTGTTGTAAAGTAGGGCTCTAAACTTTCCTTTTTTCAATGGCTAGCTAAATGGTTCAGTGTCACTCAACTAGGTAGTATTTCAACAAGGAAAATGCAAAATAAACTTAAAAGCTTCATGTTTTTTTCTTACCTGATAAAAGTAAGGATTAGGTTCTGATTCTCCCACTCCCTGAAAATCTTCAACATTAATGAGCTGGAAGTCATATAGTAAGCCAGCATTTGCTGTACTGAACTCTGGCAAGAGCTGCACGTGGGGTAAGTTTCCTAGATTCTTGTATCGCCAGTTGTAGAGATTGCACAAGCTTTCCAAAGACAAATCCCCCCCAAACAGAAAAGATTAGCAACATGAAATCCCTTCTAATACACATAGGAGGTTTCTAAGGAGCTGTGCTTTCTTTAATTTTCAGGTTACTCATTTTTTCTCACCATTTTAGCAGTAATTGTTTCTCATCCTTAGTCTCTTTTCTTGAAGTACCAACAATCAAGAGACCAAAAACATTATAAAAATGGTAGCTCTATTGCACTCTCTGAGGTAAATGCTATCACTATGCCATAAGTTAAAAAATCAGGGAAGAATCTATAAATTGAGGACATTGGGAGTAACTATAAGATGTTGTATTCTCCTCTAATATACTTTTGCTTTAGGTTTCAAAATCATATTAACTCTTTATCTTTTGGGACTTGAAGAAAGGGGAAGTAACAAGCGAAACCTTTAGATGATAAGTCATTTAAAGTTAATCTCAATTAATATAATGAAGACAATAACTTATTTGGTCGATTCACACCTTTTATGCAGAAGGCAATAAAGGTGCTTTCAGGTTTGCAAATGCAAAGTTCCTGGATAATAGGGAAAGCTAAAACCTTATATAAGAGATGTTCACAAATACTTGGACAATGGAGCTGATGCCCTTCAGAGAAATGTTTTCTTCCTGTCATCTTTACCTTGCTCTGGCTCTCCCCTGAGCGTCGAGGTCCACAGTAGGAACACCAACCCGGACAAAGCGAGTAAACAGAGACTGCTCCATGTTTGAATACTTCTGAAAGGCCATGTTCTTAATTACTGGAGGTAACTGGTGATGATCACCAATCATAATCCATCGTTTCAGTCGGCTAAATCCATCCTGAGGATTCTAGAAATGAAAGGTAGGAAAATGGTAAAATACTACACTTATGCATTAGTCAGTCTCCAAGTTACTGTGCAAAAGACTTTTCTTTATCAAATGGCATCATTAACTTAAATTCCTGACCTTCACCAGATCCACACAAAGAATCTGGCAAATGCATAGGTTGACATATGAATCAGGTATAAGTGCCACTGCTCTTGGTTGATAGTGAGCAAAGGTGGGTGGAAGCATTAAGGAAGCAAGCATGGAATTACCTTACTTTAACAGTTAGGGTAATCTAAATAAGTCTTGAAGGCTTATGTTAGCATTTCGCAGAGTTACAGAAAAAAAAAAGAGAAGCTCCAAAGAGAAATGAAGAAGTGTCAAAGTAAACACCTTGTTTTACAATTATGCCAAGGATCTGTTCTGAATTTAACATGGTAAAAACTGTACCTTCTCTAATTTCCTCCACTACTACTATAATTTCCTACTTTACATGCCTCCTTATTCCTTAAAACATATACTGTGTTGAATAAAACACATTCCAAGCTCCAGATAGCTTGGCTTATAAAAATTTTTGTAACTCAAAGAAAAATATAACTACTCTAAATTACCTGGAGAATTCCACATTGTTTTTAATGCTTCAATAATAAAGAATATTGCACAGTAAGAAAATTCTTAATACATCACCATTTACCTCAAAAACAGCCATAAAATAAACCAATGTACTAAGTGATCAGAAACAATTCTAGAACAACTCTAAAAAAATGAAAAATATAACTCATCTTCCTCTCAAAATGCATAACAATATAATTTCTTCATAAAAATTACTGTCTTTTCAAAGCTACTTTGTAGATATAAACCATAAATTTTTAGAATAATATTCTCAAGAGCAAAACAAATTACTAAATTGTCTATAAATAGATAAAGGAAACTTGCAGACTTAAAATAGAATGGCAAACAAAATGAAGTTAAAGAGAATATAAAACTGTAAAAACTAGCACCTCTAAACTGTATAGGTTTCACATGTTGTCCCCAAGAATTCTTAAACTCTTTGTTTCAGATCTTCATTTCTTACCTGTAGGAGAAGAGGTATAAAAGTTTCTATCTCCAGAATTTGAGCAGCCTCTTCCATTAAAATGTTGTCATACTAAAAAAGGAAGAGAAATATTTGTCAAAAAAAAAAAAAAAAAAAAAGCTCAAAAGCCAAACAACTACCACCATGACCACAGCAAATCAAAAACATAAGAATTTCAGATAAAAATAACAACATATAAATTCTTCATGTATCATTATGTCCCTGCATTTTCAGTTCACACCTCTAACCCCCTCCCCACAAATATATTTGCATTGAGGAGATCTTGTACATCATTTCCTGGATTGCAGTATCTATTTAGTTTTGAGTTTAGTTCTTTACATTCTACATAAGGAAGAAATGATTTATAGGTATGTATGAGGTCATTCCTATTAGTATTCTTACCCTGGATAGAATTTTGGGGTAACTTTTTCTCTTTATGAAGCCTACACTCATCACGACAATCCATTTCTGTCTCGACCCTAGGCATTCTATCCATCACCAAGTGTGTCAATTTTACTTTCAAAACTTCCTCTAAAATCTATTTTACTTTTCTCTATTTCTACCAGAAGTACCTCTCTAGTCCAGGCCACCACATTAGTCCTATTCCCTTCCTGTCTTGCTTCCCTTAAACCACGGGTAAAGTCATAGGATCACATCCCCTTCTGGTTTCCAATCTTTCACATTGTGTCAGGGGGGGAAAAAAGCCGTATGGCCTGCACAAGAGAGTAAAGGGCTACCTATTTTATGTAAAACAGATCTACAAAGTTTTTAAACTCAAGTTTGAAAAAATATACCCAGTATTAAAAATATTTTTAAAATTTATCATCACTCATGATAAACACCTTTAGATATATAAGTATACAATAGGACTAATAAAAATTTGATAAGCAATGATGTTTTAGAATTTGCGTGAAAAACTGCATGAAAGAATAACATGCTAGTTATGATTGCATAATTTCCCCTTGTTATTTAACTAATATAATTTAATGTCAAATTCAAATTATGTTTTTTATGTCAGTCTCAAGAACAAAACATTCAAGTGAAAATTTCTCACTAATAATTTGCAAATGGGTAAGTAAGTTCACACTACTTTTTTAATAAATTATTGTATCTGTCCTACCTTGGAGGAACCTCTCCTCAAGATAACAAAAATTCTATTACCTTGAATTTATTTAGCCTTATCTTTCAATGAAATCATATATCTTAAAATTGTCAGTTACTTTCATAAACAAATGAATGGCTAACTTGGAATTCAAACCAGTACACAAACCTATTTTAAACAGATAAACCAACTGCAGGAAAGTTAAATGATTTGTATTAAAATTGGAGTTTAGGGGGCTGGGATTGTAGCTCAGTGGTACAGCGCTTGCCTTGCATGCAAGAGGTACCGAGTTCCATCCTCAGCACCACATAAAAACAAATAAA
The DNA here is from genome assembly GCA_004024805.1 of Geosciurus inauris. Classification (NCBI taxonomy): domain Eukaryota; kingdom Metazoa; phylum Chordata; class Mammalia; order Rodentia; family Sciuridae; genus Geosciurus; species Geosciurus inauris. The sequence goes on along the minus strand of PVHX01000761.1, from coordinate 46,967 downwards.
GATATTGTGTTCATCTACAACTAAAAAAAAAAAAAAAAATTGGAGTTTAGGTAAATATCACAAAGTCATAAAGAGTCTGCAAATTCAAATTTTTGGCTCCATCTTTACACCTAACTTGAACTCAGTCATAGGTTAACACGCTATCATGCCATCCTTTTGTCTTTGTCATGTGATAATTTTTAGTACCTTATTTTATAGTTTAAATAAGAGTATTCCATATCCTCACATGGAAGGCTTTTTATTTGTGGAATGAACAAATAATGGGATTAGATGCATGTTCAATATTTGAATAATGCAAGCATATAAATGTCTTAGAAGTAACAAACACTGTTACTTATAGCTTTTAATTCTGTTGATTTTTTAACAAGTGATACCTAGTAAAAATAAAACCTTGCCAGGCAAGGTGGTGCGTGCCTGTGAACCCAGCAGCTTAAGAGCCTGAGACAGGAGGATCCTAAGTTTAAAGCCAGCCTCAGCAACTTAGTGAGGCCCTAAGCAACTTGGTGAGATCCTGTCTCTAAATAAAATATAAAATGGGCTGGGGTTGTGTCACTGGTTAAATGCCTATGGGTATTCAATCCCCAGTGCCAAAAAAACAAAACAAAACAAAAAAACTTAACAAGTATGAGAATCTGGTTAAGCAACCACATGATTATGCTAATTAGTAGACAAAATACTAATAACCAGACTTAGAAAAATTAGATTTAAGTTCACTAATCATATAAACATGGGATATTATCATTCACATTAAAAGAGACATTTTAAAGAAACTATAAGAATTTTCATAGAAGTGAGTCAATTCAAGAGAAAAAAGCCTAAGTAATTAAAAAAAAAAAGTAAAGAAACAAAAAACTAGTAATTGAATAGATGATAAAGTAAGGAACTAAATGTAAATCTTTACCTTGAAACCTAACTTTACTAAGTCATGTCGTTTTAAGGCAGCATGAGTACAGGTCATAGCAATGATTTTGGCTTCCTTCACTAACAGGTATTTAGATCTGTCCAGTCCACTGCGGAGCAGTTCAGAGGCTCTGAATTCCTACAAAAGTGAGGATAAGTGAAAGACTACTTTAAGGTAACAAACACAGTTTATGCATAAAAATGCACAATTCAATCAGATGATTCTTGAGAAATTAATATGAATACATCAAAAACTAAGACTAATGAATCGTAATTCTGTTTGTTATTATTTATGTACCAATTGAGTTCAAATAATAGCTGATAACCAAGCTACAACTGGACTGCTGTGTGTAAAGTAAAATATTTACAATATAAACAATAAAACGGAATAAAATATCAATTACCATTGTACCTGCATTATTCAAGGTTCCTCTAGAAAACAAATTATTTCAAGTATTTACAATAAAGGGAATTTAAGCAATGAACTAGTTATACAGATGATAAATGAGCTGAAAAGCCAAGAAGGGAATAAAGTAACCCAGAGACTGAGAAGAGCAGGAAGTCCTTGCCACTCCTAGACTAAGGAAGATAAAAGGTAAGTGGTATTATCAAAGCTCAGCGACAAGGGTCACAAAACAAGTTGGAACCACAGTGGGCCTATCCAGCAGTCATGGAGGAGATGAAAACACAAGGCAGAGGTAACTGAAGAAGAAATACTTTGGCTTCTCCCTTTTCTAAACTCCTGCCCCATCTCTCAGGATGTGGCTAAACACAGTCTTAAGTCAGTTGACATAGGCAGCTGGGACATGAAACCTACAAAGATCAGCCTGAATCTCAACCACAGTGAAAGTTAAAAGATGAACAATAAAGGCTGTAAGGAGCAAACAGGCCCAGCAAGAGTACCCAATATCAAGTTTATCAAATCTGAACATTACCCATACTTAACCAAACCTTTTTAATATGTTCACCTTGTTTCTTTAATCATTTAAACACTACTGATACAGATAAGGTACCAGTCTCCCCACTCCTTCATAAGGCAGCTACTGCTATGAATTGAGTATATTTTTCCCTTTGACTTTGTGTTTACTGAATCATAAATACAGTAAAGTATCACTTTGTAGGCTTTAAAATTTTATTTATTATCATATTTTTAAGTGATTACTATATTTTTCCAATGATGTTTGCTACAGGGAAATATCCCAGGGGACCCTGGGTTCCAGATGTATTCTCTGTCTCCTCTGTGTATTGATGATTCTTATTTCATTCTAATATCAGAGTCAATTGTCCCGGCTAACAGTGGGATCTCGCTTTTTGCCTACTGATCAAGAGTTATGAGAAACTAAGAATGGCTATGTAGTAGTCTCAAATTCCCAAAGAACTATTGTTGAGGGTGTAGCTCAGGGTTCAGCTGCTTGCCTAGCATGTGTGAAGCCCTGGGTTCAATCTCTAGCACCAAAATGGGTGGGTGGGTGGGGGATTCGTTTCTTAAGACCTTTACACCAGAAAAACCAAAATAATGAGGATAAAACTCATCTTAATTTTTGCTTATTTCTCTTTCTCTCTCTCTCTTTTTTTTTGGTACTGGGGATTGAACTCAAAAGTACTTGACCACTGAGCCACATCCCCAGCCCTATTTTGTGTTTTATTTAGAGACAGGGTCTCACCGAGTTGCTTAGCACCTTGCTTTTGCTGAGGCTGGCTTTGAACTCGTGATTCTCCTGTCTCAGCCTCCTGCAGTGCTGGGATTATAGGCGTGACACACCGCACCTGGCTTGCTTATTTTTTGAACTAAAATTATAAATGTGTTTTGTTTTTAATTTTTTTTTTTGTAGTTGTAGATGGACAACATGACTTTATTTGTTTATTTGTATGCGGTGCTAAGGATCAAACAAGCGCTAGGCAAGTGCTCTGCCACTGAGCTTCAGCCTCAGCCCTAAATGTGTTTTTAATAATTTTAAATAAAAGTAACAGTCTGACTTGTAACATTTTAATGTTCTACATTTACTTCATTAAACAAAAAAGTGCTAAACAAAATTAAAAATCTTTAAAGGAATATTAAAAGCATATGAGAATTCTTACCTCAAGCTGAGTAAAGATTTTCTTAATATGCCTGAAACATCCTTCGGCAATTTCCATATCTTCTTCGTAAGATCTGCCTTTAAAAATGGGTTGAGGAGCATTTGCAAAATATTCATGGAAAGGGAAGAAAGTGGAGATTTCCACAACATCTGGTAATGTACTACCTTTATTTTTCACTTTGCTGATATATTCTTCCCAACGAGACATTACCTGTAGGGAAAAAGAACTTGAGGTTTATTTTGCCAGGAATATGTTTTAAATGACTAAACTAAAAATAAATCTAGTAAAAATAAGATCTGCTAGGTAAAGGAAAAGAAATGCAGTCTTTGACCCAATATAACTATTTCCCATCCAAGTCACTGATAGATTACTCTTCTTTCAAAAAAAGTAACCTTAGAACTTGAGGGAAAAAAAGGATCTTTAATAAAAAATGTAGAAACTGGAACGAAACTCAAAGTCATTTCAGGACTTGGGGACAGGAGAAGAGGGGAGGGCAGATATACTCTTCTCTTAAACTTTTATATTTTTTCCCCAAATCTTTTTAGAATATTTATAAGGAACTTCTGATTGGGTGTATATTTGAAAGTACACCTTGTGACTTACGTGATACAGTTCAATTATACCCTTGTATAATGTTAGCTATGCACCTACCAGCCAATTTCTACTTAACTTCAATTTTTATAATTCTCCCAGGTCTTTTTTCTGTTATAATTTCAGTGTTTCTCAAAGTGTAGTCCTTACGCAGAATATCTGAGGAGCTAAATAAAAACACAATTCCTACCCCTATTGAATGCTTTTAGGACAGGGCTTAGGAATCTGACCTTGTGAAAAGCTTTCCTGATATGATCCTTTTATGTGGCAAACTGTTGATCTACACTATGAAACTTCACTTTGAAATTCACTTTTTCAAAATTCATAGATTATTTCTCCTACTTTTAAAAGTAGTTTTTTACTGAGACAAGTGATTTTTTTCTGTCAAATAAGCATTGAAGCATGATCTTTTCTCCATTCTTCAAAATTATAAACAGCCTATGTCTAATGTAGACTACTTTGCAAGACAGTGCATGTCTTCCTTGCTTTACAAGAAACCATGAAATCTGCTCATTTTGAATGCACTCAACTGGCTTGTCCATCTCCTCAGCATTAGCACAAATCCATTCTTTCATATTTCAATGCTATGATTTGTATCGAAAATGCATTAGTATAAAAGAGAATAAATTACATATAAAATATTCATTATTTGAGTATCAATCCATTTAGAATTATTAACAATCCAACTAATAAAATTTATTCTTATTTGTTTTATTTGGCCACTTCTCAAGATTTTCATATTCAAAAAATATTAACTTCGACAAAAGTAACAGCATGCCATTAAATTGAAGTCAACAGAAATTTTAATTTATAGTCCCATCATGCAATTAGTTCTAAGACATAATTATTTTGGGAGATTTGAAAGAAAAATATGTTTTCCTTCATTAGTTGATTAATGAGGTAATAAAATTACAGAACTGTACTTTGTTACACTGGGAGGCTAGAAAATGTAGTTAGATTTTTACAGAAATAAGAGGGGAAGGAAGGAGGGAGGAGGCAGGGAACTTTGTAAAGGCAAGAAAAGAAAAAATATTTAAAGCTTGGCAACACTGGCCATTCACTGAATGAGTCATCAACCAGTTATTTAGCAAAGAAAATTGAAGAAAATAAAAAATACAAACACTTCACATTTATAAATATAGCTCTGGCAGTACCATATATTTTAATCTATTCAATAACAAAAAAAAAATAAGCTTTCAAGAAGAATCTTAGGAACCTATCCCAGTTTTCAACTGGGAACCATATTATAACTAAGTATAATTTAAAAACCTTTAACATCTTACCTGATATAAGAAGAAATAACCTGCAGTTTCACAAGTGTATGAGGCATCTCCTGGAACCCCTAGACTCTTCTGCAGTCGTTTGACTTCTTCTAAAAGTTCTATTCTTCGAGCCAAGACATAATTAACTCTTCCATACCTAAAAATTTTAATTAAGTAAAAAGGCAAAACTCTGTAATCAAGAGACTTTGAAGGAAACTGTCAGCAAAATTAAAGAAAATAATAACAGAACTATAAACAAAGAAAAAAAACCAATTTATATTTAACTATAGGTGGCAGTTATACCAAAAGTTACTTAAAGTATACCAGGTCCAGTGTGATTTGGGTCTGTGTGGAGGGTAAATCAATCAGTTCAGCTACCTACCCCCTACCCCAAATAAAATTTCCACAAAGAAGGGAGTACAGTGCATTCTGGTGCGAGACCACGAACAGTTTACAGATTGATGGCTTTGAATAGCATTGTTTTGCATTATCATGAAAGAAGATTAGATTACTTCCAAAAGTTTTAAAAAGTAATTAGAAAATATATTTGATCATCTACATATCTTAACATATAGCTTGGCACCCAAATCTATCAGGTTCCTAAATATTTGCTGAATTTATAAGAAAACAGGTATTTGGGGAATATCATGTCCAAAGATAGAGTTAAGAAACAAAGTACTGGAATCAAAATTAGATCTCAAAGTTGATATATACTCTTTCCATAATAACAAAGTGCCTCCTGTAACTCTTCAATGCTTAAAACAAGACCGAAACAGTCTAATTACTGCTATTCACAAGTTTAAAGAACAGGCAAAGGAAGACGTCATATTCCTAGATGTTCTATAATTCAGAAATTCACCTTTGAGACAGCCATGAATGATGAAGTGTAGAAAAGAGATATAAGACACAGTCTATGACTTGAAGAATTTTTCCACTTAGAAGGATTGAAACATTATGACAGGCATTTTTTTGTTTGCTTATCTATAGTTTAAATTTTTTTCTACAATGAACACTTTGGTAATGAGAAAAAAAATCAGAAGTACTTAGATCTTATAACAAAATCCTAATTCTTGTAACATAAAATTAAACTTTAAAAAGCAATGTACAGTGGAACTCTATGTACTATCTTCACAATTATTCTGTAAATATAAAACTATGCTGATCCATAATGAGGGAGAGGACACAGGAAGAATGCCGGAACTTTGGTCAAAGGGGAGGGAGGGGGAGGAACATGGGGCAGTAAAGATGATAGAATGAGATGGACATCATAGCCCTAGCTTCATGTATAACTGCATATGTGATGTGATTCTACATCATGTACAACCAAAGAAATAAAAGGTTGTGCTCAAAAAAAAAACCATAAAATTCAAATTGGTGGTATGTATAGTGGAACTAGAATTTATATAATGTATAAAATGTAAAAAATAATGGTAAATATGTGTAGGAATACATGTAGAAAAACTATTGATGCTCATGGATGTGATAAGAATAAGTTCAAGATAGAGGCAAGAGGGATAAGCAAGGTTTATAGGTAGTTTCAACTCAATAATATTTTATTTCTTAAGTTGGCAGATGAATATATGAGTGTTCATTATATTAATTTCTATATTGTGTTTATTGTGTACACAATCTTATTCTTTTCATTAAAGCCATTACAATTTTTTTTAAAACTACACTTAAAAACAGACTATAAATTATTTTTTAAAAAAGAAAAATACAAAACTTCAAATAGGCTGATTATAAAAAAAAGATGAATAAAAAGTTGTTTTGGGGGAGTACAATTATGAATGGTCACTGCCCCTATGCTACTTTACCAGGTTTTAAGTTTTTTCTTTAGGAAAAGTGATATTACTTTTCTTATAGAACAATAATCACCTTTTCTTTTTAATTATGACAAAGAGAAATGAAATATGCAAATGGATAAGGACACACATACTAATAATACACAGACTTTGGCTTGTGTGTCAGAAAGCAAAAAACACTTTTCCCCTAAAATATGGTAGCACATGAAATCATTTAAAAAATCCCTTTCTATTATAATACCTTTAAAAACTATAAATTCTACTACAATATAACTGTCACTGCAATATTAAACATTTCATTAGCACCATTATGTTCACTGAACTCTGAATTATTGTATCTTAGAGTCTACTTCACTTTATTAAGTCAGCTTTAACATGAGAGAATACATGGGAAAACTTCAGGGAAGTATCACCAGTAGAACCAGTGATTTATGGCATGTTGTTCTGTGTAACACATTGACTTTTTTTTTCTTAATTTTTTTTGTAGTTGTAGATGGACACAATACTTTTTTATTTTTATTTATTTGTTTTTATGTGGTGCTGAGGATCGAACCCAGTGTCTCGCATGTGCTAGGCAAATGCGCTACCACTGAGCCACAACCGCAGCCCACACATTGACTTTTTATAAGCTAAATATTTGGTTATCTCTGTAATACAAGAATTCAGAATAGACATGATGCATTAATTTAGTACTCTTTTAATGTATATGATCAATAGCCAACACATGAACTATGTTCAGCTGTTAATTATATTTATTGTCTGAAATTGTGCTTTAAACATAAGTTTAAGCTGGGAATAGTGGTGCACGCCTGTAATCCCAGCACTTTGGGAGGCTGAGACAGGAGAATCACAAGTTCAAAGCCAGCCTCAGCAATGGCAAGGTGCTAAGCAACTCAGTGAGACCCTGTCTTTAAGTAAAACACAAAAAATAGGGCTGGGGATGTGGCTCAGTGGTCAAGTACCCCTGAGTTCAATCCCCAGCACAGAAAAAAAACAAAAACATAAATTTACATATAAATGAAATGGTTATAAAGTAACTTCAAAGAAAAACATTAAAATACTAATGGCAATAGAAATTCAATCTATAAAATTTTAGTCAACTTACAATATATAATATTAATCATAAATTTAAGCCCCAAGACTTACACTATTATTAAACTATTAATTTACATTTATTTAAATAAATCAACCTCTTAATTGGTACCTAAAACATGTAAATTAAATGTCAAGATGAAATGTGAAAAAGGAATCATCTAAAGTTGAACAGTTTTAACTGGCAACATTAAAAATTACTTCAATAAATAGAAAATGGCAATTCACAATTTTATAAAGATGAACACGATAATTCTCTTCACAGAAATGACTATAAACTTGAAAACATAGCATAAACAATATATAGTCTAAGTGGGTTATACTAAAAATTTGAGAATTACATTTGATCATACATAGCTCTTTTCTCTTGGTGTATGTCTAATAAAAGAAGAGAAAGCTAAATAGTCTTCGGTACAATGTTGCAAAATTCACCACCCTTTACTCACCTGCTAAAATCTTTCTCTGTCTCTAGCTCTTCTTCTCCATGACCAAGACGCAGCAGGTGGCGCTCATCAATGTCTAATGCCATGATTTTCTCAAACAACTGGTTCAGGGCCTGGAGAGTAAAGCAAAAAAGATAACGGTGAGTTTCAAAGACTCAGTAGATATCTTTAATAGCAGAAACTAACATTTAGAAGGACGGAGTATTGCTCAGTAAGAATCGCAATCTAAACAGAAGGAAACAGGTCTTATATGAGGCTATTTATAATTTAAACAAAATAATACTTTTATTGATTTCTGATATTGCCATATATGTACACTTGGTCAAATGAATAAGTGGAAACCATAAAAACTACCCACCCATGAAACCTGAGCTTCTAATTTCTGAAAAGAGAAAGGCACTAGTTCAGTGCTATATCCTCCAAGTTGTAACAACTGCTAAAATAATTCACCATACTGAGTCTCATTTCACTCACAGCATTTATAACGCTGCAGAGAATCAAAACAGTTTTCACAGCTGGAAAAGGACAGTGAGAAGGCAGTGTGTATAGGTAGACTACATTAAGAGGACCAGAGAAAGGTAAAATGCATCATTCAAATCTTAAGCTGAAAGTCTTAATTTCTCCACACAATAAGCAGAATGAGTGTTCATTTAGCATAAACTATTCTAATGAAAGCCATTTAAAAGTTATTCTACCTATGAAATATTCATATCTAGGGGTTCTTCAAATCCTAGTTATTCATTATCTAAAACCCCTGTAGTCATAAAATTCTGCAGAAAGGCAAAAGTTTCACAGAACGGAAAGATATGCTAATAAAGACATCTTTTAAAAAATTAGCCTGAAACCTCTCTCCTCCTTTACTACAAATCCATCCCTACTCATCAAGTCAACATCTAGTCTCGTGAACATCCAAGTTCCATAATATAAATACAGGCCTTCTTTACTATCAAAATTCTAGCAGAGTTCAGAAACTGAAGAAATTTTCAGAAAAAAATTAACAAGTTTCCCACTTTGAAATTTGATACTCAACTATTCAAAACTCAGGACCATACAAAACATCAGACTATATGGCATTACTTGCTACCCATAGTCAGGAATCACATAGATTTAGAATGCGAAAAAAAAATTACAATGTCAGAAAAACTATATTCCATTGTGAATTAGAAGGACACTAAAAGAAACTGCTTTAATTATACATGCAAATGAAGACCTAACAAACAAAACAGTTAATTCAAGGAAAAAAATCAATACAGGCCCTTAGCAAACAATGAATCCTTCGGCTATTTGTACCAATTAACCTTTTCCATGATTGTGCTATATAATTCAATTCCAAGTAAAGGATACTGTAGGAAGTCATATCAAAGTATGGCAAAATAGTAAAAAATACTATGCTAAAAACTTAAAATTTTTTATTTGTTCATTCTAAGAATTCAGAAATAGGTATAATTATTACAGACTAAATTTTATTAAATAGAAGAAAAAACTTTTCATAGTTTTTGTTTCCTTTATCAAGATGTAGTCCAAATCAATCCCCTAAGACAATTTCCCTGCATAAATTCACCATATTGTACAACAAGCAACCATTACTGATAAACTTCAAAAATACTACATATAAAAACACGAGTGAATGAAATGGACAGCATTACTAAAAATATGTCAAATTGTAGACTGAATGAACAGATTGACATTCCCAAAACTCTAAACTTCTTTGTAGACCAAATCTTCTGAAGATGGGCCAAATGAGGTCACCATTGTTAATACAGACTCTGAGAAAATAAGTATTTTTGAAGGATTAGAGGACCATGTAAACTTCAGCATATTTTAGGATGTTCTCAGAACTATCTGTCTTATTTTGCTCCAGAATTAATAAATATAATTTGTTCTTACTCATTTCTGACAGCTTCAGAAGGACTAAGCACACACAGTGCTTCAATGTAGTAAAGATATTAGCATGTACATTTCACAAAGATTTTAAATTCCAATTTATCATTAATATATTTTAGACCTTAATCTTTTAGGAATACTCATTCTACTAAATGAAGAAAAATGCTACTGGTAAGGGTTAGTTAATACTTTCAGTCTCAAAGTAAAAGCACTAGTGTGCACATGCATGCATGCAAACACGTGCAAGCACACACACGTGCACACACTCACCTGATTGGAATGAGTAACAATTAGAGTTCTCTGCTCTGGGAAATTGTGGTAGATGTTGGATATGATTTGTACTGCCACATCTGTTTTTCCTGTACCAGGTGGGCCCACAACCTAAAAAAAAAAAAGATGAACACATATCAGACACTAAATAACATTACCATATTACTAGAAAATGGACATTCTAGAACTGAAAGATTAAATAACAAATTAAAAATTCATTGGTTGGACTCAACAGCACAATAGGACAGAGCTGCAGAGTCAGTAAACTTGAAAACAAAAAATAGGTGGTTTAGAAGTGATGTAAAAGAAATATCACATAAACACTAATCAAAAGAAAGATGTAGTAACCATATTATCACCAAAGTGGACATCAGCGCAAAGACAGTTGCCAGTGATAGAGACATTGCATAACAAAGGTTAATTCACCAAGATGACATAACAACCTTGAGGTATATACCCATCTACAAAGCTTCAAAATACATTAGGCAAAAATTAACAGAAATAAAAGGAGAAACAGGGGCTGGGATTGTGGCTCAGTGGTAGCACGCTTTTCTCGCATGCGTGAGGCACTGGGTTCGATCCTCAGCACCACATAAAAATAAAGATACTGTGTCCATCTACAACTAAAAAAATAAATAAATAAATAAGAAAGGAGAAACAGATTCACAATTATAGTCAAAGATGTCAATACTCTTCTCTCAGTGATCAACAGACATTACTGTTTCAATAGACAAAAAATCAGTAAAAACAGAGAAGAACTGAAAAATAACTGAAGGTATCTAACTGACATTTACAGTTGATACCACCCCCCAAAATAGAACATACATTCTTTTCACCTACATATGGAATAGTCATGAAGACAGAGCGTATCCTAGGCTAGAAGACGAATCTTAATAAATTAAAAAAGTAAAAGCAAAACACTTGAAACCATACAAAGAATACATTAAAAATCTTGTGCTTTTTCCTAGTTTAAATTCACATAACATGTGTAATAGTAATTCTCTTACCATAGTGAGCCCTGGCTGCATTCCAGCACGGATGGCCTCTATCTGTGTATGAGTGAACTGAATTGTATTACTATAAATGAAAACATCAATAAAAAGTTGGTTAGAAATAAATAATATTTAGTATAAATCTGGACAACAATGACCAAAGTCTGTTCTGTATTTGCCCTTGTTCTCTCAATCTCTTTACATTTACATACTCCACCTCCAAGTAAAAGAATAAATCTTATGGAAAGACCAATTAACTTTTCGATATACTTAGCCCATTCCAGACCTGTTTTGGCCTGCAAAAGTTGCAGTTCCCAAATACAATGCCACTTTTTAAGTTATGGCACACTTGCACTAGGGCTGTTGCTACATGTAACACAGGGTCATGAATAAGAACTCTGCTCAAATTAAGGTAACCCTGTGTGGTAACATTTACTTCTCAGGGTACCTGAACATGTTCCTTTCTGAAATATTATTACAGATTAGCCCAAAATATCTGAGCTATTCAGTTGGCTAACAAAATAAAAGGAAAGAGGGTCCAGAAACAGTGATGCCCGCCTGTGATCCCAGCAACTCAGGAGGCTGAGGGCAGGAAGACTGCAAGTTGGAGGCCAGTGTTGGAATTTAGTGAGATCCTGTCTCAAAACAAAAAATAAAAAGGGCCTGGAAAGTAGTGCAGCGGTAGAGCACCCCTGGGCTCAATCCCTAGTACTGCAAAAACTGAATGAATGAATGAATAAAATTAAGTTAAAATAAAAAGAGTAAACTGTCTGACATAGCAAATTTATAATACTTATAATTAGAACAGGTAGTAAAATTACCGTTTGGGTTGGTTATAAGGATAAGGTCCTCTATTAGGAATAACATGAGGTTCAACAATTAAGGTTTTTGCCTCTTCAATGTCTTCATCTTCATCTGTATCTTTCCTTTTCTTACCCTTTCCACTTCTTACTGGAAAAGTTATCCTACAAGATCAAAATCTTTGTTCAATTTTACAATTAAAAAGTATTTATTAAGTATCTACCTTGTGATACTTCTACTTCTAACTTACATGAAGAATAATCAGATGAGTAAACATTTTTAGCTTAAGGGAGCTTACTGTTTGTACATAAACTCTGAACAAAAGCAAATTCACAAGCATTAAAATGCAGTATCAAAAAGTAAGTCTTCAGATGAGGAAAAAGTCATCCAATTAATGAGAGAATCAAAGAAATAGAAAATATTTATGCCATATGCACTATAAAGTGCTTTATTTGTGTCCTTCATTGAATCAGAAAAGACATTAAGGGCAGGTAACAGCTGTCTCAAAGAATTTAGGTATTTGAAGATGGACAGGGAAGACTACTGGAAGAAAGAAGTAACAGCAGAGGTCAAGTACAAGCAGCCTAATTTTGCGAAAATGTAGGGTGCAACAGAGAAAGGTAAAGGACAGATATGCAACATAAGCCTTGTTATGACACTTCTGGAACATCAAGCTTTTTAGACAGAGGTTCTTAGCCTAGGTGTGAAGGCGACTCTCCATAGATACATGAGGGAAGTCTAATGAACTTCCTAAAATTAAACTAAAAACTGAATCATCTACATGCAATTTTTTCAATCTTTCTTCAAAACTTTAAAAGACAGACAGTACCAGAAACTGCTGAGCACTAGTAGGAGGCTAAGAGGGTCAGCCTTATTTGGTGAGCAAAAGGAGCAATCAGCTTTCTCAGGGAGCGAGTGGCTCTAGTAGTATGGCATTTAACAGTTCAGGTGAAGAGAGAGAGGTAGGAAAGACAACACCACCACAAGGACTGAAGACCTAGAGATGTAGTAGTCAGGAATAACATTTGAAAAATTATCCTTATAGCAGAAGCTACTCTATGTGTCAGGAATTACAAGAGTAAACAGATTAAAAAATAACGCTGCAATTTCAAGATGAGTGACTAGAACAATAATTTTTGCCATTAACAGAATTAGAAAGTATCTCCATAGACTAGGTTTGGGTGTTACAAAGAATATATTTTTAATATGTTTAATTATTGTATTTTATTTATCAGACAGCTGTGCATTATAATGTCCACCTAAGAAAGTAAGCCCGGGGTATCACCCACAGCTGAGTCCTTTGCTCTAATCCATATGAAAAATTCAGGGAACGGCAACCAACTGCTTCAAGTACTGCATTCTATTTTTCTACTCGAATTTTAAAACCAAAGTTAACTTAACATTAAATATAATTATATTTTGAATATAGTTTGAGTATCTCTAATCTGAAAATGCAAAATCCAAAATGTTCTCAAATATGAAACTTTTTGAGCACTGAGATGACACTCAGAAAGTTTCAAATTTTTTCTTTGCTAGTTACTCTTCTGACAGAGGATTGATATTCAGAATATATAAAGAACTTGGAAAAACCTAACATTAAAAACACAAATGAGTAAATAAATTAAACAGACACTTGTCAAAAAAATTCAAATGGCCAACAAACACATGAAAAAATGTTCAACATCTTTAGCAACTGGGAAAAGCAAATCAAAACTACACTGAGATTTCATCTCACTCTAGTTCGAATGGCCATCATCAAGAATACAAACAATAATAAATGCTTGAGAGGATGTGGAAAAAAAGAAACACTTTTAAACAGTTGGCTGTGGAGTGTAAGTAAGTACAGTCACTATGGAAATCAGTATGGAGGTTCCTCAAAAGACTAGAAATGAAACCACTATATGACCCAACTATACCACTCCTTGGTATTTGTTCTAAAGAATCAAAGTCATAATACTATAGTGATAATGTATGCAGCACAGTTCACAATAACCAAACTATGGAACCAGCCTATTCAATGAATGAATAGATAAAGAAAATGAAGTATGTATACAAAATGGAGTTTATTATCATAAAGAAAAACAAAATTATGTCATTTGCGGAAAAATGGATAGAACTTGAGACCATTATAAGTGAAATAAGTCAAACTCAGAAGGTCAAGGGTCATACTTTTTTTTCATATGTGGAAGCTAGAGAGGAAAAGGGAAAAGAAAATTAGGGGTAAGGGTCTCATGAAAACCAAAGGTAGATCACTAGAATAGAGGAAAGAGATCAAGAGGAGAGAGAGGAGGGAAAGGAAAAATAGTGGAGAATGATACTGGTCAAATTCTACTGTTATATTGTGTGCACATAGGAATATATAAAACAAATCCCACCATTATCTACAACTATAAAGCACCAATAAAATATATGGAAAAAAAGAGATTTTGGAACATTTCAGATTTTAGATTTTCAGATTAGGATGCTCAACCAGTGAAGTCTATGCAAATATTCCAAAATCTGAAAAACTCTGAAATCTAAAACACTTCTGGTCCCAAGCATTTAAATAAAGTGTACTCAATCTGTATTTAAATCTGTGAAAGCAAGCAAGGGTAAATGAAAAAAAGAATGTTCTTCCTAAACTCAAAGTTCAATATCACCTGGCTACTTGTATTAATCAAAAAATAAATCAGATTATATATAAGATACAAAGACATATTTTGTCAAAAATTCTATTCAGATCTCTCCACACAATATACATTTACTGATTTTTTATAAGGCATGAAGCTATTTTTATTTTTGTTCTAAAACAGCTTCTGCCCTAAGAGTTACAAATAGAGTTAAATATAATAAACTTATCTTAGTGATTATATGTAGGGTGTGCCAAAACAAAATCCTGATATAATAACTTAAAACTCACTTTAGCCATTGTTGCTGATGGCATATTACAGACAGACTACAGAATGCTTGAAAGGATTACATCCAGGTCTGACTTTACCTGAAAGGGGGTATCTGTAGAGCTGGGTCATCCACAGTTACTTTAACATTATGACCAGGAAAGCTGGCTTTTAAATGTTCAATGGAGAGAAACGTATCATTGAAATCAAGGGTAGCAATCTGATTGGGCATTTTTGAATAATGGGCACTACTTGGGTCCCCGTAACCTAAAATGATATCATGCAGCCAGTCAGGTACCACACAGTCAGTATTCATCAAGTTTCGAATCGTCTCCAGCACAGCCTGTCAGTAAAAGGACAGAAAAGGATTGTGTCACATAAGACATCTCAAACATTTGCACTTCACTGGAATGCAGAGCTGGCTGCATTAATCCAGAACTCCCAAGTGTTTCAGGGCAAGAAGCTATTTTCTGCTGACAGGTGCTTGGCTAGACTGAATCAACAGCTATATTTTCAGCTGATACCGTACCCTGATTTAAACAAAAGACCAAACTTAACAAGAACAGTTTATCCGTTGAGTTCACTTAGGCATAATGACATAAATGAATTTAACACTTGACTCCTATGGAGTAGGATAAAAATCAAACTCATGTCAACCCAATAGCATAAAAATATTACAGAATAAACCAAAGAAAATGCTTCCTTAGAAACTCCTGGAGTCTTTCCCTCTCAAATTCCATAGTTCTTATGTTAAAATCACACACAATCAGAGCACATTAGTATACGCCTTAATCATGAAACACATCATTATTTAGAAATACTAAAATCAGCATGGTGAGAAATAATAAATCAAAAATAAAGTGAATAAACTCATAAAAATGAAGAAAATGTCAAATAAAATTTCAGAATAAAGAATCAAGCCTACTATAAAAGGTTATTGTCGTAGCTAATACATATATACCATCAAAAGGAATTACCAAAAGCCAAGGCAGATTCTTACAAAATTCATTTTGACAAAGTAATCTATCTCACATATAAAAATTAGGAGATAAGGCTATTCATTTCAAAGAATAAAATAACCAAATCAATGATATTTTGAATCATAAATTCTACAAAATCCAGTTTAAAAAAATCACAGGATAGAATATGTTGATCTTAGTGCCTGGTTTTATATACTTGCCTCTATCACTATCTGAAATTCTCTTGGTTTATATACTTGTTTGTCATTTGTTTAACCCCCCACTAAAATACAATTTTCAGAGTAGCAGAGACCTAGAAGAGTTTGAATATAGGATAGGTATATGGATACATAGACAGATTAATGAGTATGTTCATATAACACTTATGAATAAGATGAAAGCTCTACCCTCTAAGGAAATTGTAATTCTAGCAAGGAGATAAATAAATATGTCCTCAACTATTATACAAAGCAGCAGAAGGTAGCCAACAGTAAAGACTATTGTAAAATACAATAAGAACACAGTAGATGAGAAATATGGATGCATATGGATGCAGGGGACACTTAACATTAGGAAAGGTTTCATGGAGGAGAGTGGCACTTTAGCTCAAGTAAAGAATTTCTGAAGTGCTATGATTTATTTCACCATTAATAGAAAGTAACAGAAATGTTCTGAGAAGCAGAGTAAAATGATCAGTGTTATACAGTAGGAGGAAAGGTATGAAATACAGGTGATTATGAGGAGACTAGGGAAGAGAAACATCCAACTGTCTAGGCAAGAAGTGAAATATCCAGATTAGAATAGACTATAGGAACTGGAAAAGAAAGAAGGAAATGAGAGATGCTGCTCAGGTAAACAAGAAGATACCAAAAGAGCTTCTTTCTTTCGCAAAACAGGCAAGTTTTGGGAAAGTTCCCCTTTTCTTGGATCAGACCTGAATGTCTACTCTGAACTCCCTGATACTTTCACATGTGCCCTTCTTATGGCTTTTGGCACTTTCTAACCTTTTATGGTAGTTATCTGTTTATATTTCTAACTTCCCTTATTAGTAGTTAAGCTCTCTAAAGGTGTAAGTTGTCTCTTATTCATTTTATAAGCCTCATATAACTTTGGCAAGTTTATACACTAGGCACTAAATAAATACATATAGGAAAGGATTTTGTTGTTGTTGTTTATAGTGAAGTGATTGAGATTTGTTTACTGAAAACTGACTAAATGTGAGGCTGTTCTAGGTACTTGGAAAACTGGAAACAGACTTCTCCATCCTTTATTCACTCAATAAATATTTATCAAGCACACACTATATACACCTAGGCACAGCTCTAGGTGTTAAGATTATGTTGACAAGCTGGGTGAGGTGGTGCACGCCTGTAACCCCAGCACTTTGGGAGGCTGAGACAGGAGAATTGCAAGTTCAAAGCCAGCTTCACCAATGGCGAGGCACTAAGCAACTCAGTGAGACCCTGTCTCTACATAAAACACAAAATAGGGCTGGGGATATGGCTCAGTGGTCAAGTAACCCTGAGTTCAATCCCCAGTACCAAAAAAAAAAAAAAAGATTATGTTGACAGACAAAACAAAGACCTTGCCCTCATAGACTTGCCATCTAATGGGAAAGTCATATAAGTAAATATATAATTATCAGGTATGTCAAGGGGTTTGAGGAAAAAATAGAGCTAATAGGACAGAGAATGCTGAGAAGAGATAAGTAAAGTAGGTAATTTTACCTATTTCAAGTAAGGTTGCCAAGGAAGACTTCTCTTATCAGGTGGCATTTAAACTCAGTTTTCATGTGCAGTGAAGGAAAAAACCATGTAAATACTAAGAAGGACTGTCTATGGAGAAGAAACGCCATGTTCAGTCTTGGATTATTAAAGAACAGCAAAAAATGGTCAGCATGGCTTTTATTTAGTGAATAAGAGACAAGAGAAAATAAGAGAGCCAGAGGACATATAATGGCAGAAACTTCTGGATTATGGTAAGAATTTCCTAAATTATGGGAAACATAAGAATGTTGAGCAGGGCGCGGTGGCACAAGCCTGTAATCCCAGCACTTAGGGAGGCTGAGACAGGAGAATTGCGAGTTCAAAGCCAGCCTCAGCAAGGGCAAGGTGCTAAGCAACTCAGTGAGACCCTGTCTCTACATAAAACACAAAATTGGGCTGGGGATGTGGCTCAATGGTCAAGTGCCCCTGAGTTCAAGCTCCAGTACCTAAAAAAAAAAAGAATGCTGAACAGGGGTACCAAGGTATAATTTATATTTTAAAAGGATTATTCAGCTGCTAGGTGGACAACAGTACAATGGGAGTAGCACACAAGAATGGAGTAGGAATGGGAGAATTGAAGGTGTCTAGACATGGTATCAGTGGAGGTAGCAAGCTAATCAAATTACTGATGGATTGCATGTGCAGTATGAGACAAAAAGAAATCAAGGATACTTCCACTGTTCTTGTCCTTAACAATAGGGAGAGATGGAGAAAAAGTTCCTTTATTTGACAAGTTTCTGGTTTGTTTTTATAACAATGGGTAAGAAGAGGTAATAAAATAATAGGAATAGATAATAAGGAACACTGCATTTTGGGACAGAGAGGAAAGAAAGGCACTTTCCACAAATTCTAGATGTCATTTGATGCTAGACATGCTCAATGTTTAAGGTTTATAATATAGTTTCAAATAGTATTTTTTTCAAAAAAATCTTCCTTTACTAAACTCTTCTCCCCACAAAATTATAAAAATAAAACCGTTAAGTCCCCAAATCTCCCTTTGCAACTAATGGATAAAGTACAGATATATTATATCAGAGTAATTCAGAGCCTTAGGGTTCCACATTTGGATGTACATCCACTTTTGATTTAAAAAGGAAGTTCCAGTAAGTAGGTAAACAGTTTTCTTCACCTCATCCTGGGGTATAAACTGAGTACCTAATATTAAAAAATGCTAGAAAAGAGGGTGAACTTTTGAAAAAAACCTCCATCCATATTTCTTTTTTTTAAATATTTGTTTTAGTTGATGGACACAATGTCTTTATTTTATTGCTTTGTATGTGGTGCTGAGGATCGAACCCAGGGCCTCACGCATGCAAGGCAAGCGCTCTACCGCTGAGCTACAATCCCAGCCCCCATTCATATTTTTTTATTTCTCAAGAGGCAAAAGAGATTTAGCAAATAAATTTCCTTAAATTTTTATATTTAATCAATATGTTAAGAATTTAAGAGTACTATTTAGAATAAAATTAAAGCAATGATTATTTGCTTAACAGATCTTTTACACCCAACATTTATGCATTTATGTCTTAAGATTATTTAAATTGTGACCTAAGTACTTTTAGTTATATAGCCAAAACAATACCTTAAAGTTATTTTCCTTTGGTTTTCTCCTCATTATTATATTGAAAGTTTCATATACATCTTCTGCTCCATTTTGTATAGTACTGGTCATATCCTGTTGATACTGGTTTGGATCCAAAAATACTCTAAACGTTCTTGACTCTCCTCTAAGATTGGGTCTGGGTTCAGGTCCTAAACATTGTTTAAAAGTTTGTTAAATGAAATACTTTTCATATCTAAGTAAATTAATAGTATTTATTTTCTAGAAAAAAAAATGAATAAACCATCCAGACTTAATTCCAACCATTCTTCTCACTGAAATGCTCTCTAACTCATCTGTTTCATATTCCAAGAAGCTGAAAGCATTTTCTCCTTTCTCTAGATTCTTATGATTCAAGTCACAAAATATTTATGATGCAATGCTGTGGATTACAACTATCTGTATACATCCTCAATTAATACCGGAGCTCTTAGAAGTCAAAGAACTTATCTTGTCAGTCACTTATAGATCCTATACTAGGGCCTTACATACAGTAAGTACTAAAATATTTTCAGAGTAAATGAACTTTATACTTTAAGATTTATGGCATAGTTTCTCTATTCCTAATTTGACAAAGGCTGATCACTCTTCTCAACCTTCTACATTCTGTCTACTATTATCAGCATGAAAGGAAATCTCATATACACAGAAAAATGGTATACTAATGGCTGAAAGCCAAGATGCTTCTTCTTGTCCCTTTGCCTTCTCTCCTCTTTTGGGGTTTTAGACTTCCAACTGTGGTTCCATCATGTAGCCTTATGTTTATTCTACCCAGTCTCTATTTCCTTCTATTCTAGAGATGAATAGCCTAGACATCAGCAGTTCAGCAATGGTGTGATCTCAAAATCACAGATGGTAGAAGCTGATTTAAGTTTTAAGGGAATGTTAGCAACCAAGTGTAAAGTAAGCATTAGTCCTAGATGTACTCATAATTTAAGAGGTATTTTTTAATAAAGGAAGTGAGGACAAGAGAAAAGAATTTCAAAGGAACAATTAGTGAAAAGCATACAATAACTGACCAACCTGGTAAAGCAGTTTTTAAGTGATAATAATGCTGTCATCTCAGGCAGGGTCATTCTATATATACAATAATTCTTTAGATGTTTAGCATCACTAGACTTCATCCACAAAATGCCAGCAGCCTGTCACTAACCACCCTTACCCTAGTCATTTGACAATCTATGTATCACCACACATTTCCAAATGCAGTGCAGTACTGTTTCCAGTTGAGAACCATTACTATAATGAATCAACACAGTAAAACTTAAGAAAACAATTAGATAAATATATCACTGAATACAAAAAAGCTTTAAGGATTATAAGAATTGTTTAGAATTTTTTTGAAGCAATACTGTAAAGTATTATAAAATGATAGTTTTGAATAAATGTGATTTCAAAAGATATTATCCTTTCCAATATCTAACACAGAAACTTTGACAAAAATATTTATCTGACACATAATTGTGCATATTTATGGGGCACAATGTAATATTTTAGTACATCTAATATAGAACCTTTGAATCATATTACCTATTTCTAAAACTGTAAAATAGGTACCTTATACATCCTTTATATCCCCTTATGTTGAGTTATTATGTATACAACTAAAAATTTTACTTAAGAAACAAAAAGAAAAAAGGCAAAGAAACTTGTTCTGTACACACAACTTCAAAGAGACAGATCACCATACCATCCTCAATGACACGCCCTTTGTCATCCAGCATGCCCTGGATTTCACAGCCTCTGACATAAACCAGGCCAACCTGCTCGATGAAAGGTCTCCTCCGGTCAAACTTTGTGCCATAAGGTTTTGTGGGACGCACAGTAATTAGAAAACATACATCATGTTTACGAAGACCTAGTGAAACATAAAAAGACATTCTCATTTTTTTAGAACTTGTTTTTAGTCTTTTGTTGGCAAATTCTCAACCTTTTAGAAGGAACAGAGATATTAAAAAACAATTTTAAATATTAAGGGTGACCAACAATTACATTTGCACTGTATACAATTATGGGTTTTCCTATAACCTTTAATACTTAATATCTCATAGCAATAATTATGTTGAAATCTCTTTTATATTAAAATTAGAAACTTTTATATCATGAATTCATTATTGAATAAGCCTTTTAAGTCATGCTCCAAAATTGGATGCTCGTCATCATTCTTATTTTTAACATTCTTAATAAGTAACCAAAAATGTGGTTGGCATATAATTCATCTATATCATATTTAGCAGGTTTCTTTTTTTTTTTAAGCAGGTTTCTGACATCAATTTAAGCCACATATTAATGTCATTCCAACCATGCCTAACTGTATTGCATTAAAACAGGTCAACTCAAGAACAATTCATCAAGGCACAAAAGTATTGTTTACAGATAATACTATGGGAAACATGGTTAAATATACATAGTTTTAGATGTAAATAGTAAACACTTTTGTAAGTGAATGTCAAGAAATAGGAGATTTGTGTCAAAGTCCAAAGTTTCTCAGCTCTCAGATCAAATAATGAACTCAAATGACTTCCCAGCCAGGCATGGTGGTGCACGCCCACAATCCCAGTGACTCAGGAGGCTGACTCAGGAGGATTTCAAGTTTGAAGCCAGCCTCAACAACTTAGTAAGGCCTTAAGCAACTTAATGAGACTCTGTTTCTAAAGAAAAAATAAAAAGAACTGGGGATATTGCTCTGTGATGGTAAAGTGTCCCTGAGTTCAATCCCTCGTGCCAAAAGAAAAAAAGACTTCCCTGCTCTATTAAAAGTACAAATATGGGCTGGGGTTGTAGCTCAGTGGTAGAGCACTTGATTAGCACATGCAAGGCACTGGGTTCGATCCTCAACAACATAAAAATAAAGGCATTCTATTAGTCTACAACTAAATATGTGTGTGTGTGTGTGTATAAATTTTTAAAAGTACAGGTACTAGATGATAGGGACTATACCTCATAACATGTGTAATGTTATGCCACTTAATCTTGCTTTTCTAACCCATTTTTGTTAGTCACTATATGATATAAATGTAAATTTAAATAGTCTGCTTGTTCATAATATTAGTAAGAAGATATACAACTAAATTAAACCACCAATATGAATGTGTGGCTAATACGATTGAAACAAATAGGGATTATTTTCCTCTGTAGCATGTTTAAGTGTGGATAAAGCTAGAAATACTCTGTAGCATGTTCAAGTATGGATAAAGCTAGACACACTTAATTCTGACATTCTATGCAAAGCAGGATAGGCAACGAGAACCAAGGGAAGCATTCTACTATTTGTGTTATACTGCTTCCATGACTCTAATCTGTACAACCCATCTAAGAGCCAAAGAAGGGATTTGATAAGTCTCTCCCAATGTAGATATCAATTTTTAGCATTAATGAGGTAAGACTATGTTCCCTTCAAAAGCAGATTATTCTACTGTGATCTAAGATGAATATTAGATCTACCTTTCTTAAAACCTACTTACAATGAGCTCATCGTAATGAGCTGCCTCTTTCCAATCATTTGTATCCATCCTCTCCTGGCTGTGCTTTCTGGAGCAGAACCCAGCCTTCAGTTTCATTAATTCTGCTTAATTTTAAATGCAGGTAATGGAAAAGGTAAGAGCTTGAGCTTCAAATTTTCTTGAAGGGACAAGATGAATGTTTCATAATTTCTAGTTTAAAAATTTCAAACTATTCTCTATTTTTATAAGACAACATTCGTTAATGTTTGCAGAGCCTCTCTCTCATTTTTTTGCTCCAATTTCCTATTTGGTTACTCCTTATGTGATCAATATAGGAGCTAAGTCTGGACCCTGGTCTATGAAAAAAAAAAAGTACTCTCTTCCTACAATATTCCATAATATGAATCACTAATCCCTACGTACTATTGCTTGCCCATCAACATACCCCCACTATTTATCATTCTACCGGAGACCTATGTTTAAAGAAAGACAGAAGGACTGACTGAAATAGAGAGGAAGGATAAAAGGGAGTGAGGGAGGGAAGAAGGAAAGGAGGAAGAAAAATCTATTTCAGGCTTTCTGATAGTAACTGCCAAATGGGGAATAGGAGTTTTTGAGTAAAACACTCTTTCCTCCCCCTTAACACTGTAATGCATATGGGTCATCTGTCATCTATAAATGTTTATGAAGAAACTTGGGAGGCTGAGACAGGAGGATTGCTAGTTCAAAGCCAGCTTCAGCAATGGCAAGGCACTAAGCAACTCAGTAAGACCCTGTTTCTAAATAAAATACAAAACAGGGCTGGGGATGTGGCTCAGTGGTCAAGTGCCCCCAAATTCAATCCCCAGTACCCTCCCCCTGCAAAAAATCCCAACCATTACTATTCACAGGGATACACAAGTTGTTTCAGTATACTACCCACCGTGTAGAAGTGTTCAATACCTCCTTAAGTTTCAAGGGGTAGTAAGTGTAAGACCTTCTCCACCAACTTAATGTCTTTCTCAAGGTTCAGCAATAATAAAGGCACAAGTCATTCTAGATGTGTATTGCAACAGACTGGAACTCTTTTGAAGAATATAGGAGTCACAAAAACAATCTGTCGCAAACTATACCCACTAAATTAGCCATTTGTTAAACATTTGGCCAGATTCACTGCTGAATTCCTTGATAAATATATGTTCCATATGTTTATAGCTATGTGGGGAGCAATAATTTCTGAAAACTGATCCATTAAGGGAGTATCCCTTTTCTTCTGGCATGCAAAGAAGGTAGCAGGAGATTAAATCTACTAGCTACTATTTCTCACAACAGGGCAGCAAGTAAGAGCTCTCACAGACAGCTGGGGGAAAAATATAAAAGTGCCAATTAAAAATCAGCTCATGAGCAGCTTCTGACACAGGCGTTAGTGATGTTTTAACTTTATTTCTTGGTAACTTTGAACATGTCTGCTTCTAAAAAAAACCTGTGACATAGAACTCTCATCCTTAAAATCTTGCATAGTATAAAAAACAGGGAAAATGAATGGTTTCATTTCTCTGCAACTGTTATATATCTTTGAGTAAATTTGATTTCACTGATTTTTTTTTTATCTCTCTTCTTCACTTCGGTGAAAATAAACTACTATTACTTTCTGAGTTATTTCACTATATCTCCTTTCCCCAAACTCTTTTGTTAATCTTTATTCCTCACAAGGTATACACATGGCTATACTTTTCACTTTGGTTGCTTTTCTCTCTTGAAAATATCAATTTTCCTTACTTACAGTGAACATGTGTGCAAATTATATGTGGGTTTTCTAAAATGAACACTTTTGCTTTTATTCTTTTTGAATTATTCTTATAAATTCATAATATCTTACTTAATTTATGACTTAAAATGCTCTCCTCTCTCAGCTTTGCAAACTGCAATTTTCAACACACTGGGATACATGTGATCTTATTCTTTTTATTAAAATATTTGGAATACTTCAATATTCTTAAATGATCCTTGGTGTTTTTACTAGTAATAATTAGAAGGACAACTGCCACCCTTTAAACCAAATTTTAAGGATAAAATTTAATAAAAATTTAAAAACCTTTATTTAAAAAAGTAAAGTACTTTGCTAATACTGAGTGAAAAATCTAAAACTAAAAAGGCCAAAAGTAACTTCAGCATTTCAAATACAAAATTACCTTCCCATTCATCTTTGATGTGATCTCTGACATTCAAATTGATGGTGACATCTGCACGAACTCGAGTTGGCCAGTTTTCACCTATGTTGGGTTTGGCAACCTCAACTACGGTGAAAGCCACAATGGGCTGGGCCATTCGTGCCCAACCACCAAACACCACACCACCATACTCAGATTGCCTGAAAACCAAAGAAGTAGATGATTACTCAAACAAAAATAAATTTCCCCCAATTTTCAGACAAGTAAAACTATTAAGAATATATGTTTAGCTAGTATTTAGGTACTAATATTAGCAATCCTTATTTTTAAACTTATAAAAAAAATCTAAGTCCTAATTTATAGAAGTATATGTGATAGTATAAAACAGGCAAATATGGTTTGGAAAAGAAAGAGAACTAGAGGCATATTCCCTCACCTCTGAAAAAAAATAACAATACTATACATATTAAAGCATTCTGGAGCAGTCATTTTATTAAAAAGAAAAATAATTTAACACAATTTTATTTCTGCTTTATTAAACTATAATTGACAATAAGATGTATATATTTAAGGAATATATATGTTTTGGTATACATACACAATGTAAAATCACTACCAAAGTCAAGCTAAATTAAAATATCTATCACCAGTTACCTGTTTTTGGCACTATGAGAATACTTACAATCTATTTGTCTAGCAAATCTCAAATATATAACACATTATTATTAACTATAGTAACAATGCTATATATTGAGTCTATAGAACTCAAAAATCTTTTTTTTTTCGTAGTGGAGATTGAACCCAGGAGCACTTAACCACTGAACCACATCCCCAGCCCTTTTTATTTGTTATTTTGAGACAGGGTCTTGCTGAGTTGAAGATGCCGAGGCTGGCTTTGAACCTGCGATCCTTCTGCCTCAGACTCCTGAGCCACTGGGATTACAGGCATGTGCCACCATGCCTGGCTAGAACTTACGGATCTTACAACTGAAAGTTTGTAGTCCTTGACTACCATCTTCACATTTCCCTTGCCCTTGATCCCTGCCAGTCAACCTTCTACTGTTTCTTAGTTCACTTTTTTTAGATTTCATATGGAAGTAAAATCATCAGTATTTGTCTTTCTGAATATTCCAAGTTCATCCATATTATAAAAATGGTAGGACTTTCTTCCTTTTTAAAGCTGAATAATATTCTATAGTGTGTGCATGCATATATGCCATATTTTCACATTTTATTTATTCATCCATTGATGGACACAGGTTTTTTCCATATCTTGGCTATTGTGAACAATGCTGCAATGAACATGGAAGTTCAGGTATCTCTTTGGTACAGTCATTTTATTTCCTTTGAATATATATGCCAAGAGGGATTGCTGGATCATACAGTTCAATTTTTTACTTCTGAGGAATTTCCATACTGCTTTCCATAATGGCTATACTAACTGACATTCCCACCAATAGTATATATAGGGTTTCCCTTTCTTCCACATATTCGCAACACTTATGTTTTGACTTCTTGATAACAGTCATCATAACAGGTATGAGGTAATAATTTCATTGTGGTTTTGATTTGCATTCCCCTGACGATTAGTAATGCTGAACCCATTTTCACATATCTTTGGTCATCTGTCATCTGCATACCTTCTTTGGAAAAATGTCTATTCAGATTCTTTGCCCCTTTTTTTCCCAATTGTTTAGGTATTATTGTTTTGTTTTGTTTTGTTTTTTTGTACTGAGCTGTATCAGTTCCTTATAGATTTTAAATATTAGCCTAATATCAGATATATGTTTTACAAATATTTTCTCCCATTCTAGAGGGGTTATCTTTTTATATTCTTGTTTCCTTTGTTGGGCAGAAACTTGTTAGCTTTGTGTAGTCTCACTATTTTTATTTTTGCTTTTGTTGTCTGCACTTTTGCTGCTATATCTGCCCCCCTCCCCCGTCACTTCTAAGACCAATGTTATGGAACTTTTCCTCTATGTTTTCTTCTAGGAGTTCTATGAATTCAGGTCTTATGTTTAAATCTTTGATCTACTTTGGGTTCATTTTTGAGTATGGTAGAAGACAGGGATTCAATTTTCTTTTTGTTTTTGCACAAGAATTTTTAGTTTTTCTAATACCATTAATGAAAGACTATCCTTTCCTTGTTGTATATTTTTGACACATGTGTGAATGATTTGTATATGTATGGATTTATTCCTGGGCTTTCTCCTTGTCTATTGGTCTGTGTCTATTTTTATGCATGTACCATGCTGTTTTGATTACAATAGTTTTGTAATATAATTTGAAGTCAAGAAGTGTGATGCTTCCAGTTTTGTTTTTCTTGATTAAAATCACTTTAGTTATAAGGGTCTTTTCATGTTATGAATTTGCAACCTTTTGTTTCAGCTTTAAGAAGAATTCCCCTTTAACATTTCTTCTTCTTCTTTTTTTTTGTACTAGGGATTGAACTCAGGGGCACTCAACCACTGAGCCACATCCCCAGCCCTCTTTTGTGTTTTATGTAGAGACAGGGTCTCACTGAGTTGCTCAGCACCTTGCCGTTGCTAAGGCTGGCTTTGAACTCGTGATTCTCCTGTCTCAGCCTCCCTAAGTGCTGGGATTACAGGCTTGCGCCACCGCATCCGGCTCCTTTTAACATTTCTTATAAGGCAGGCAACAAACACCACCAGTATCTCTCCTTCACTCCTGAAGGATAGCTTTACTTGGTTTTACTTTATACTCTTACTCATTTGCCTTCTTCATCAAATAGTCTCAACTGCTAATATTTCTATTTTCTGTACTTCAAACATTTCTGTAAGTTACTTCAAATACACAGCTGTAATTTTTAAAATTAAAAACAAGCAAGTAAATGGTTATATATATGCAAACACCACCTTCAGGGCATAACATTTAAATAATTTAAAAGATGATAACATGGATTGGAAGAAAAAATAAGCTAACTACAATAACCAGAACCACTAACATCCAAATACCCATTCTTTCTTATGTTAGTCTAACTTGTACTTTAGTTTTTACATTAAATAGTGTATTGGGGAAATCTGTAACACAAAAACTCCAGCAGCACTCCCAAACTAGAAAGTATTGCCAAACATTATTAGCTAACAAAAATAAACTACATATAATGTAAAGGCTTTGTGTCATAACAAAAAACTACAGAACTTCATAACATCAAAAAGAGAAACTAATTAATAACAAAGGCTCTGCAATCCAATGACTTGGTTAGCAGTGGGATAATTCCTCTATCACTTCCTCCATTTTTATAGTTTTACTGCAGTATAGTTTACATATTATAGAATCCATTCATCATAAATGTACAATTTAAGGATTTTTAGTAAATTAAAGAGATGTACATCTATCAACACAATCTTAGAACATTTCTATCAGGCTTAAAAAAATCCCTCTTAGCTGGGCACAATGGCTCATGCCTGTAATCCCAGCAGCTTGGGAAGCTGAGGCAGGAGGATCGTGAGTTCAAAGCCAGCCTCAGCAAAAGCAAGGTGCTAAGCAACTCAGTGAGACCCTGTCTCTAAATAAAATACAAAACAGGGCTGGGGATGTGGCTCAGTGGTTAAGTGCCCCTGAATTCACTCCCCGGTACCAAAAAAAAAAAAAATCCCTCTTGTCCAAATGCAATCAATCCCTGTTCCCACCCCAGCAAACCAGTAATCTACTCTCCTTATTCCTTTTTCTTACAAAATGTTTGAAACACAAAGCATTAAAAAGCACAAATTTCTGCCTCTCCTCTCTTGTCAGTGCTCAGTGATTTCAGTATCCTGAAAATATGATCATCATGTAATAAGTGAAAATGCCTCTGCTATCACCTTCAGGATACGTGCTATGTAAAAACAACACTGGTCCCTTTTACGATTTCATCATTTTTAACTATTTTCAAAGATGGGCATTAAGACTGCAAATTTAGAAAAATTTAATATTATAAATATGAATGAATTAACTCCAGAAGTGATTTTCCCCCATATCTTAAAATGGTATAATTTTAAAAAATTTCCTCTATTAGTAGGCCGTAAGTATTTTTGTTTTATTTGGCATTTAAACAAAATATAAGTGAATTCTATTTATTGAACTGCTAGTTAATAAGTTCCTATTTGGCAAAAGAGCCAAAACTAGGGCCTGAATCTAAACATATAAACTCAAGGTAATGATAAACTGTAAGGAAGTTTTCTGATCAAGCACTCCCACAGGGTCCAAACAATGGGCAATAATTTCAGCTAAGCTGTGGGCAGGGATGATCAGCCAGTGGGTATACAAATTTCACAGTGCTAGCCTGCTTACTGACTCAACTGATTATTAAGTCAAAAATACTTTGTCTTGTGTTTTATAGTCTCACCCAGAATTACTTTTCACATAATAATTTAAAAAATAGAATTGTGTATAAAATAAAATATGGAAGTAAAAAAAATAGATCATAATCACAGTGTCCATGGTAGCTCTCTGCAATTAGTAAAGAGAGAAGCCTGGAAGATACCTGAATTAGTTCACTTTCAAGAAATGTTAAGTTTTTTATATAAAATGCAGAACGACTGTGTATGTGTATGGAATATGACCATAAGGTAATGAAAATTCATTTCATAGATACTTACTCATTTGCAATTGCTTGTGTCACATAGCTTATGTCACATCTATTTCACATCTCTTCATTGACTATGACATTCTATTCATACTTAGAATGTCATAGTCAATGAAGAGCTTTTACACAAAGTCAATCAACATCTAATAAACCAAAATGAACCTTCACAAATCTCATAATGCAGAGCTCTCTACCATAACTAGAGTGAAGCACTTTACTAAAGGAATTCCAAACATGAGCCAGCAGGTGGAGAGCCAAGTTTAAACAGAACAGTTCCTCAAACAACTAGACCTACTCAACTGGTTCTAAAAGTAAATCCTGATGATTTAGCCCCTTCAAGTTCATCTATAGATAGAGAGCCAGAGAAGATTTTCTAGTGTATCGCTCTGTGTAATGTTCAGCAACATCCTCCATCCCTGGCCAATTCCCACAGAGATGCTGACACTAACAATAGTCAAATGAGAAACTGAGGGAGAGTAACCCTTTATCATAAGTTTCATCCAGGACCTAAACCACCTATCCTTCCCTGCTACAGAACTGCTAGACAACCCATACCCATCTATCCTTTTACCAATGTCTAACCTACTCTCCTCTACATCTTTCCATTTCTTCTTAAAGTAAGACAACTTCTCCTACTTTATCCCCAGTCTCCCAGCTCCACCTCTAAGTACTCAAATATCTATTTCATATTTTAGCACTTCTGAAAGATTTTAATTCACATAAAATTTCTTAAAGAGCAAACATGCCCTATTTTGGAAGGCTTCATGTCATGAGCAGACACATTTATAAAGTTTCTGACAGAAGTATATCAGTCACTGTATGCATCTCTTTATTATCAAATGGAATCAATTTACTTACCATGGCTTCATTCTGCTGACACTGTCCTCAATATCCTGCCTAATTTCATACGTGGATTCTAAGCGGAAGAGATTAAAATTCCTTAGGAGATAATCATGAAGAGTCAAAAACTGTAAATTCAACTTGGGAAGAGCAAGACAACCTGAAAAGGAACATCCATATCTAAATTACTCTTTTAATCAGTCATCTGCTGTTATGTATTTAAAAAAAAATAGTACCACAAATTTGATAAGAATCTAGCGATAACTGAAATGCTATATAATTGATAATATCTTATCTTTATTTTCACATAGAAATTGAAACCAGGTTAACAAAAGCTGTCCATTAAGAACTGGGAGTGAAGGCTGGGGAATGTGGCTCAGTGGCTAAGTGCCCAAGTGCCCCTGGGTTCAATCTCTAGTACCAAAACAAACAAACAAACAAACAAACTCCAAAACAAACAAACAAAAACCACCAACCAATCTAGGGGTGAAGGATTAATTTTATTAATACATGCAATCTGTATATCAGACTCATAATACTGTTTAAAAATACTTAAAGATACTTAACTCTAGTGGTCTCAAATACTTTATAAAGCTTTCTTTTATTATCTAATTCACATGTGCAAAATCTTGAAGTGACTATAACCTTAGCCCATGACAATATCATAAAAACTGGATTAGTACATTTCATTGCATAAATAGATCTCTAATGATCACTACTGTGCTCTAAATTTGCCTTATATTCCAGACTTGCTCTTCTCTATGTTAATGACGAATATTCTCTCCATTATCCTTATTTAACAATATTTCTCTTGGATAATAAGTGACCAAACACTTCATGATATTATCAAAAAGTTAAAAAAAAAGAAAAAAAAGAAAGAAAGAAACCAAAGTACATTTTATTAGCAAATCAGTTTTATGATCCTTATGCAAAATATCAAAGATATAACAAAAGAACTTAAAGACAAGAAACAATGCTGCATAAAAATTTTCGCATCATTTGTATCAGTAAACTTTGAGTTGCAATCAAATTCAATTTCTTTCAGGCCAGAATATAAGGGAAAACATCTCTTTTCATAGCACATTTTATTAAAAAAAAAGAGAGAGAATTAAAATGTTGCCATCTTATGATCAACCCTCACTTGAATTAAAAATCAGGGTGTTAAATATCAGTGGTTACTAACCCAAAAAGAGACAATCCTCCTAATGAAAGAATAGACCACCACCAAGAATCTTGCCAAAAGAAAATCTTAAGACTGAGCAAGCAAGCCTCTGCAGAATTTGTGAGCAAAATGAAGAGCAGAGGAACATCCTGTATAACAACAGTATTCATTTTGAAAAGTCTGAGCTGTGGGAAACTGCAGATCAAACAATCCAGATCCTTCAACAGAAAGGGGGAAAAAGGATATAGAGAGAGATGCCAAAAAAGTAAAGAACATTTAAAAAATGAAACCTTGGAACACCTTGTTATTAGCTATCCAGGACTCTCTAGTATGCCTATTCCTAGTTACATTTTCTTCTTTCTACCTGAAAGGAACCATTTCCCAACTTTTATAACCATTACTAGTAAGCTCGAATTTCTGTGGTTTTATCACCCAAGAATGCATCCTTAGACACAAGAGAAAAACATATCAACCTTCCTCGCTATAAAAAGGAAGATTGCCTATTCTGAACTCCAGCACAGTTTTAGTACACTGGTTTTGCTACAGTTATGCATTTAGGATACAACTCTAATTTTTCTTTTAAATAAATATACCAACAAAAAAAAATCCGTGATTTTTTTTAAATAGTCACATTTTTTCTAATAATGATGCCATTGTTGAAGACTTCTTAAAATTTCTTTTGAAATATATCTTCAAAATATGGCAGAATGTACTTCTGCAAATACTCAGTTGTGGCAAAGTATCGTTCTTATGGGATGAGCAAAAAGCCCATAGAACCAAATGTAATGAAAAATAGGTGAACAAACTAGGTAATATTGCTTTGGATCAAAATTAAGTTTTGGATCAAAACTAATGATAATGTCTTTTTGGTGGCCATCACTTTGCTCTACAAAGAATTTTAAAAATCCTTTAAAAAAAGTTTGATGAAACAAACTATGATAGTGACAAAATGAAAGTTATAATTTCAGCATTATGTCTTATAGTTTATGGTCATGGTCATACTTTATATATAGTATTATATATACAATAAGGTATAGTTAAATTTAATAAAAATACTAGTGTTGCTGGTGTGGTGGTGCATGCCTGTAATCTCAGTGGCTCGAAAGGCTGAGATAGGGGGATTGCAAGTTCAAAGCCAGCCTCAGCAATGGGGGGGGGGCAGTAAGCAACTCAGTCAGACTATGGCTTTAAATAAAACAAAATAGGGCTTGGCTCAAAATAGGGGTTGTGGCTCAGAGGTTGAGTGCCCCTGAATCCACTCTCAAATACCAAAAAAAATAAAATAAAATAAAAATAAAAAATACTATTGCTAAGCATTCAAAAATACTAAATATTTTCTAGTTTCTAAAGTTGAAATTCAGGGTACCAGAAAATTATCCTAATGTATGAAATAAACAGGAGTACATTTTTAATTATATACAATGAATTGTGAATTAAGTTTCACGTTACACCTGAGTCCTATATTTCTTTACCATACCTTCCCCAGAATAGTACTCAGTTGGGACAATATTTTCATCCCATATAATTTTTTCAGTTGGATACAAAGGCATCTGATTCAATTGTTGAATCTGAGAAATCCGACGTTCATGTCGAGATACCTAAGAGAAAGGAAAAAGTTTCATGCAGAAAGTGAGAATCATCTTTGTTCACTCAAAATAATTTATGAACAAATTCACCATTAAGTATAAAATGAGAAATTTTATGCCTTTTAGGTTACTGAAGCACTTTAACAAAATGTTTTTTCTTTCCCCAGTTTCTCCTTGAAAGAGGAATCAATAGTGATGGGCTTTGGAATCAGATGGACCAGAGTTCGAATCCCAGCCTCTATGTAAGAGCAAAGAAAACCTGGGCAAGTTACCTTCCTAATCTTAGTTTCCTTTTTAGTAAAACAGAAAAGGTGCTACTTACCTCTTCGGTTTCTCATGTAAACTAGATAGAATATTGTAAAATAGTCTAAGTCCTTTGCATACACCAAGAGTTTAATAACCGAGTAAGTATCATTAACCTATGTAAGAGAAAAGTAGAAGTAGCCCTAAGTCCTGTTTGTCATTCTTATACTTACTATACGATCTGGTCTGTCTTCTTCCTTGCAAAATGGGAAAATGATTGCCTTTATTTCCCCTTCAGTGATGACCTTGATGTATCCTTATTATTACAAAAATTTTAAAGCAATCGATCTCATATATGAAATTGTTTATTACCTAGTCAACAATGCTAAAATAATAACATTTGAAAATGTCATATTCTCTTCAGTATAGGTAACATTATTTTATGAATAAAGATATCGTGATAGCTAAGCAATATGAACATTTTAACTTTTTAATGGTAATTTGGATTTTAGAAGAAATCAAAGCTTTGAAGATCTCCTTTAGGAAAGGGAGGAAACAAAAGCTATGTTGTATCACAATAAATCTAAAAATTATTTTCTTTTGGACTATCCATGTTAAGTTATAAGGGTAAGATTTTAGTTACAAGACCTAAAAGAGCATAGGATCAACTTTATACTCAAACATACTTTCTGTTAGAAAGAATCCTAGTAGAAAATCCACTTTTTAAAAAATTATTATTAATACCAAAACCCAACTCACAAAAGATTTTATATTGTCAGGAAATAGCAAAAGGAATTTTCAGAAAGCACCTATGTGGTCAAAGACAATGCAAGTGATCTGAAGGAAGAAAGGCAAAGACAGTATCCCAAGACATACTCTTTGTGCAAGTAAACCCATCAATAAAAAAGTATTTTTTCTATACTTAATTTAAAATGCTTCCCAAGGACTTCTCCCCAGTTAGCACTTAAAACATCTGTCACTAGGCTTTAAACAACTGCTACCAACAGTTTGCTGTCTCTGTGAAACTAGTAAATCATCTTCTTTCCTACAGTGAGGGACTGTGTTTAACATATTGTAGTAAAAATATCAGCTGGGAAAATAAATCATAAAACAGTATGCTTAATATGGTTTCATGTGTATAAGAAAAATATATATATACATCAACGCAGTATTAGTATTAGTTTAGGCACAAAAATGTCTGAAATACATGAAAAACTACTCAATCTATAATAATCCTATTTTATTAGAAAATATACTCCATGAATTATATAACTAAATTAAATTAAAATATTTTTTAAAAATTCTGGAAAGATGTAAATGAAAAGATTAAGTGTTTAACTCTGGAGAATAAGGGGAATAACTCTGAGTTCAAGGGGAATAAGGTTTCTTTTTTTAATTTTTAATTTTTTTTTCATATTTAATTTATTTATTTGTTCTATTTAGGCTTACATGATAACAGACTGCAATTTGATTCATTGTACATAGAGGATAACATATCAATTCTCTGGTTGTAAGTTGTATAGAATCACTACATATATGCAGTCATACATAAAGTTAGGGCTATGATGACCATCATATTCCACCATCTTTACTGTCACCATGCCCCCTCCCCCCGAGAATACAGTTTCAACCTTTTAACTTCAAATACTTCTGTATTATGTTTTATTTATTAAATAATAGAAAACTATGATTTCTATGACACTACAAAAAAGCTTCACACACACACACACACACAGAGTTTGGAAATTAAAGCTTTTCATTTCCAAAAATGACTAAGAAATCCCTAAGAATTCTTTAACTACTTAGTGATAAGTTCTTATATTTCTAACTTTCCCGAGATTTCCTAGTGATAAAGGTAAAACTTAATATTCAAGGAACTATGTTTAAATGATCACTTAAAATAAACATATATGTATGTTTATTCATATACATGTATTCTGTGTGCTTAATTGTGACTTCCTTAAAGGAATGGTGTCAATTATGTATCTCCAATGTGTGAATTCAGTGCCTGTCACAGAAGTTGCTCAAAAATGTTTGCTAATGTAATGAGTTCTTGTGAGAAGTTTCAAGAGATAAAAGACCTGAGAGGAAAAAACCAAGAAATGAAAAAGCAAATCTGACAGAAAGCAAATGATAATTCCAAAAACAGTTGTTACTTTGTATGTTGTTATGATTCAAATTTGCATTTCCCTAAGGACAAGATACTAAGCATCTGTCCATGAATTTACTAACATCTACCTGCTTTTATATTGTCTATTTCGATCTTTTGCCATTTATTTAATTATTTTCTTATTGTGGAATTCCAAGACTTCTGGACACCAGTCCATATTCCAGTATTTTCTCCCAGCATGTGGCTTGCCATTTAATTCTCTTAAGAGTGTCTTTCAAAGAGTAGACATTTTTTAATTTTCATAAAGGCCAGTTTCATAAATTTTTCCATTATGCTTTGGTGTCTGTAGAAATATTGGCATGAACCACAATCACAAAGATTTTTTTTTTCTGTTTTAGTTTTGGTACTTGTCTGTGATTCATTTTGAGTTCATTTGTGTATATGATTTGTATATAATATTTTACAGTAGAAATACATACCAACCAACATCTTTTTGAATAATTCAAAAGGGCAGAGACAAGTACATGAAAAATTCATTGAATATTAATATTTACCAGCAATTCTAGAAGAAATTCTTTATCAAAAGTTGTGTCTTCATTTTTAGGAAGGGTTGGCAACAAGCAGAGGTATGATGCCACCTGGTGGAGTGTGTTTGAACTGCAGAATAAAGAACATTTTATCACAGCTTTAATTCACTTTTGAAATATGTACTTCTACAGAGATCTTTAAAAATAAATATAATCCTATGATATGGGCAGCCAATATCAAAAGATAGCAATGAAAATTAAAATTCTAACTCAGGGTTTTCTAAGAATTTTCTACAAATCTCTTGGTACCTAAAATCCTTTCAAGGGAACTGCAAGAAGAGCATGTTTTTAATACCAAGACGCACCCCCCCACCCCCATATTTATATATACAGTGATAGTACAAAGGCATTGGTGGGTAAAATTGCTGGCAAAGATCCAGTCAGTGGCACCAATCTGTGCTAAAAGTAGTCACAGAATTCCTCACTTGCACAAAGTGTTTCTTTAAAAAGTCAGTTTTATTGAAGAATGTCTCTGATGCAATAGTGAAAAATTAAAACTGTTATTAAATTTGGATTCTGGAATACCCATTCCAAATTCTATGTGAACCTGACAGCTTTTCACTACTTAAATAGTTTCATCAATCCCAAAATTTCTTTTATACCACTTTGCACCAAACCTTCATTCCAGTCTAGCAATTTCTAATGTATTCTGCCTTTTCCAGTTCGAACCACATATTTGATAGCCTTGGACACTGGCTATCTTCTGATACTAGTGGATGAAATTCATCCACAATGTGGTGTGTACCTGTAGTCTGTTGCTTCATATTGCTGAATATTGTTCTATTGCATGATATATCACAGTGTTTATTCACTTACCAAATGAAGAATATTTATGTATTCTAGTTTTTGACAAGTACAAATAAATCTACTATATGCATTTTTGCATAAAGATAAAATTTTAACTTTTCCTGTGTATATCTTTAAGCAAGGAATGTTGGGTCATATGGTAAATACATGTTTAACTTTAAAAGAAAGTGCTGACTTTTTCCAAAGTGGCTCTCATTTTTAGTTCCCACCAGCAATGTCTGAAAATTCCAGTTGCTCCTTTTCAAAAAGGCAAAACTGTCCCTTGCTTTTTTTTCTTTTTTAAATAATTCTAATACTTATGTAGTAAGTATGTTATGATTCAAATTTGCATTTTCCTAGAATCTTGTCATGTACTTACTAACATCTTTGATACTTTGTCTATTTAAATCTCTTGCCATTTAATTAGGTGAATGCCAGTCCTTCAACAGGTATGTTTTTTAGTCATTATTTCCTTCTAGTATGTGGCTTGCCTTTTGATACCATAATATCTTAATTACTGTAGCTTTATACTAAATAGTGGAAGTAGGTAGAACTCATCCAACACTGTCCTTTTCCAAAACAGTTTTGTCTCATCTAGTTCCTTTGCCTTTCCATATTACTTTTAGTATAAGTTTGTCAACTTCTATAAAATATTATGCTAGGATTTTGTTTGAAATTAAATTATATCTATAGATTAATTTGGGAAGGATTGACACCTTATCTGAGTCTTTTCTTTATGAGTACGACATGGAAGCTCACATGCAAACCCAATCATCTTCAATAAATCAGACATTAAGGAGATTCACAATGCCACTCTTCCCATGATGTGTTCTTTTCATTTTAGAGAATATATTTCCCATTAACAATATACATGTTAACATATAATGGATTACAGTTCATACTTTAATGAGTTATTAGACAAAATAATTTCCCCAAATGTATTATGCAGATAAAATAAATGTAAAAGTAACCTACTAAAATAGTCTAAAAATATAAGACAATATTTTGTAACCTTAGGGCACAGAAGGTCTTCTACATAAAGCAAAATTACTAAAAGGATTGACAGATGCGATTAAAAAATTAAAACGTCTGCAAAGCAAAAAATACAGTGGGTACAAAAATATAAAAAATTATGAAATTATTCAAACACTTATAGGGAATTTTAAACCAATTTCATGACATATTTATAAATAGACTGATACAGATATATTTGCATTTTAATTTATTTTAAAATGCCATCTTCATTTGAGATCATTATATTAAATCACAATTCTCTGCAGGAATTTTAGCATGAAGTAGAACTAAAGTTCAGAAACTAAAAAAAAAATTAAAACATCTGTAATAACAAAATAAACTATAAACTAGATAACAGATTAGTATCCAGAATATATAAAGGTTTCTTAAAAATAAAATCAATAAGAAGATAAGCAAATAAAAAATAGTAAAGAATAACAGGAAAGTTACAGAAGAAATGCAAATAGCTAAGAAAATTAAAGATACTTAATTTTCCCAATCTAATGAAAAAAATGCAAAGTAAAACAATGAAGATTTTTCTGCTCTTGCATGGGCAGAAAGTAAGGGTGCATTTACTTAGTGTTGGTAGGGAGAAAAAGCCTCGTGCATTGTTGGTGTAAGTGTAAATGGTTAGTCTTTTCTGAAGGAACAAATTTAAACATATAACCTTTGAGTCAGGCATTTGCTTCTAGGAATCAGCACTAAAAAATTTTTACATATAAGAAAAAAGGAATGTTGCTACAGTTTGAATATCAAATCTCTCTTAGGCCCATCTGTTGCAGGATTAGTCTCCAGCCTGTGGCATTACTAGGAGGCATACTGGAAGGAAGTTAGATCAATGGAGACATACTCTTGAAGGAGATTTTGGGACCCTGGTCCCTTCCTCCGTCTCCTTCTCTCCTCACCTGCTATGAGTGAGCTACTTCTGCCATGCACTCCTGCTATGGTGTACTGCCTTCTCACAGGCCCAAAAGACCATGGATTGGCACCTCTAAACTGTAAACCAAAATAAACCTTTCTTCTTTTTAAGTTATTTATCTCAGGTATTTATTATAGCAATGGAAATCTGACTAACACAGATGCTCACTGCAGAATTGTTGTTAATAGCCCAAAATTTTATAGTTAAAGATCCATCAATAAGAGAGTAATTAAAAAACAATGTGATAGTACCACCGAATGGAACTCAACGCAGTTACTTCAAAAAACGAAATAGATCTATTATTATTATAAGAAGTATAATTAGATCCTCACTTGAAAATGAATAACCAAATCAACCTCAGTTTGTTTCATTTCAAATACAAAATAACTAAATAATTTCTCCCAAGAATTAAGAACAACAGGGAAATAATGGAACAGTGTTAAAAGTTAAGGCTCAGGAATTAAACTGCTTCAAATCTTACCTCTGCCATTTATTTGCTGTGTAACCCTAAACAAATTACTTATTCTATGCCTTAGTTACCTTTTTTTTGTTTTTAATGGTACCTATTACTAATATGAAGTTTTGAGGATTATTTACACTTAGCTGAGTGCCTCTTACATAGTAAATAAACATGTGCGATTACTATTGCTATTTTCAAAAAGTATTTTAGCAGATAACTAAATGCCAGACATTACTAATTTTATAAATTTTAACAATGTAAAAATGTTCCTAAGTCATAAAGCTAGTATCACAAATGATGAACCATTATGGATGTCTCTTACATGACTAATAGGATTGACCAATTTAATGTCCTACTCCAGGAAAAATTTAAGATCTAGAAAATGACATAAGTTATAAAAAATATCTTTTACTCCAAAAAGGCAAAAAAAAAAAAAAAAAAAAAAAAAAAAAAAAAAAAAAAAAAAAAAAAAAAAAAAAAAAAAGAGAGAGAGAGAGAGAGAGAGAAATGAATTAACGGCATTTAAGTGAATCAAAGATATCAAACTACTAGAGAATAACACAAGCTTAGATGTCAATGAAGAGTGAAGGAACAAGCAGCATTACCTAGTAAAAAAATAAATAAAAGTAACAAAGAAAAGTAAAATTCAAGAGCATGATACTAAGAAAGTATATATAATTTTTTTGTGTGTGTTGCCTTACCTAAGGGGTCCAAAAAACTTGACCAAGGATTCCCGAGTATCTACTTCTGCCACATTGGAGAGGGCAAAATCATAGAGTTCAGGGAAATGTGCAAAAGCAGCTCTCTGAAACAGAACAGCAAAAAACATCAATAATTAATATATACATATTAATAAAACTATCTACAATTTACATACTGTATGGTGAAAATATTTTCCATAAGTAAAATGCACTACCCTTTCTTATAGGAATCTCCTATGTTACGTCTGCCTTATTCATCCAGAAGCATGTAATACCACAGGAAAAAAATAAAAGCAAAAAAACCACCACCAAGAATTGTTCAAGCAGGAAAGTAAAAATGAAAAGCCAGTGTTCAGATTTTTATTTCTAAAAGTGATTTTGAATATATATAAAAACAGCCATGAGGGCTATTAACAGAAGGGCATTTAGAAAAAAATAAACAAACATTTTATTATCAAGAACTGACCTAACAAGACTAAAATAAATTCCCAAGGGAAAATTCCCATTGAAGAAATAACCTGAGGAGAGAGCCAAAAAACACAATATGCTTATGTCCTGTTTTTGTTTGGAACTCTAGGAAGAAAAGACCTGGTAGGCTAACACTCCCAGCCAATATGGGATAAGCCTTAAGAAAACAGAAATAGCAGCACTATGATGGTAAGTGTCTAAGACAATATCCTTAGTCTTCCTTGATGCCCCTGTGTTACAGAAGAGATCTAGAAGATTTTATGTTCTCCATGGTGGATGACATACACAGGTCACCAATGTTATGAGTAAGTTTGCATGGGATTATTGAAAACAACTACAAAATGACTGTAACTAAGTTGAGAGTGAGTGACCTAAACCAGGAAATGAGTGAGAATCAGTTCTCAGAATACCACTAACAACAAAAAGAACAAAATGGGAGCCTCCATCAGCAGTGGAAACAGCCAAGTTCCTTGAGACCAGTCATCATGTCTTGCCTGTACCAAGAGGACAAAACCACATCCACGTCAACTGTGGTTACTTAAAGGGCAAAAGCAAAAGAGCAAATACACTAATGTTCTGAGAAAAGAAGGAAAAGACATCTGAGTTCATTCCTCTTCCAAAACAATGAAACTTAGAGCCTCCATGCACACCCAGATGTCACTTGAGGAAAGAGGAAGGAGATCAGAAACTCTAGCAGAGAGCAAAACTGATTATCAAAGAGAGTTTGAAATTCAGTTTGACTGAGTCTTTAGCCCCCAAAAGACTCTTGAAAAAAAAAATTGACAAAAGCTTCCTTCTGCCATCAAAGAAAATGGAGCTCAACAGCAAAGTGAGATGAGTAACAAAAAAAACAAAAAAAAAAAGGTGTTTCTTTTAGCATATATGAACTACATTGGTAAATTTTGGTCCTATTACATATGTTGATCTTAAAAATGTACAAAATGCTTATATACACTTTACCATATGATGCAACACTTGTTCATAAAATCAAAGTGGCAGCAAGACCAATATTTAAATGTACCAAACTGGCTTAGTAACTAATATTTCTGAGTACAAAATAACAGCATATTGATTCACAGGACTTAGATGCACTATAAAAGTCATTTTTTTTCATTAATTCATCAGAATTAGAAAGCTTAAAAATGTTGAACATAAAATACTATTAAATTAATACTTTTTTTTCTATCTGCATCTATACAAGAACTAGATTACAGCATGACTCAACCTTTCAGAGCAAAAGAAAAGGCTATAATACATTTCAATTACCTGTAGAGAAGTAATTCTATCATAATGAATTGTAGTCATCTCATTCTCTGTCAGAGCATTTCCAGTCTGGTCATTAATTTCAAAACCAGTGTAGAACTTAAGCATGTCCAAAAGCTGAAAGAATACATTTAAATTAATCAACTATGAAAATAGGACCAAGAAAATAACACTATTTAATAAAATAAACAAGTCAATACACTTCCTCAGAGCTGCTGAAAATTTTTGCAATGTAAAGATCACAAAAAATATTTCAGAACATACCCAAACACATTTAGTTTATGTGAAAACACAGTATGTCTTATGAATAAATTGCTAAGTCTATTACTTATACATAGGCTACTTCTACAGAGAATTTAAACTGTAATCCCCAAACTTAAAAGACATTAAGGAAGTAATCCAAGACGGCCTCATATTTTAATGAAAAAAGAAAAAAGCTAACAACATCACTGAAAGATTATAAAACTATACCACTAGAAGGAAGTCCTGAAGTCTTTAATTTATGCCACTTATATGGATTTTCTGAATGAGGGTTTTGGATTCAGAAATACTCTTCTATGTGCTGCTTCAGTTACAGAAAAATTGTAAGGTGGTAATTTACAAGCTAGTTGTTCATTCCTCTCATCAGTCTCCATGGCCATTAAGCTTTTGTTTAGCTTGGTTCCTGCTGCTAAAGAGTCCCTGCTTTTGTATGGAGATTCTTCAAAAAACTAGGAATAAAACCACCATCCAACTCATGTATTTCTACTCCTTGGTATGTATGTAAAAGATTTAAAATCAGCATACTACATTGATGCAGCTGTGGCTGTTTATAGCAGCATAATTCATCATAGCTAAGCTATGGAACCAATCCAGGTGCCCTTCACCAGATGAATGGATAAATAAAATGTGGTATATACGGAGTATTACTCAGCCATAAAGAGAAATGACATTATGGCATTTTCCGGTAAATGGATGGAACTGCAGAATATCAT
The DNA here is from genome assembly GCA_004024805.1 of Geosciurus inauris. NCBI lineage: Eukaryota > Metazoa > Chordata > Mammalia > Rodentia > Sciuridae > Geosciurus > Geosciurus inauris. The sequence continues at coordinate 4,356 of PVHX01000761.1, read as the reverse complement.
GCTAAGTGAAATAAGCCAATCCCAAAAAGTCAAAGGTTGAATGTTTTCTCTAATGTATGGAACCTAATCCAAAATAAAGTGGGGGAGGGGTTCAAAAAAAATAGAAGAAATATCAGTGGAGTACACAAAGAGAATTGAAGGGGAGGGAGGACAGATGGGATAAGGAAAGAACAGTGGAATAAATCTGACCTAATTTTCCTGTGTGCATATATATCTACAAGAAACAAAATATATATATATATATATATATATATATATATATACATAAACAGCAGAAAGATCAGTAGAGTAAAGGCAAAGGAACAAGGGGAGGGAAGAAAAAGGGAGTATATACTGGGAACTGAATTAGAACAAATTATATTCCATACTTTAATAATTTTGTCAAAATGAATCCTAATATTATGTGTAACTAAAAAGAACCAATAGAAAAAATATATATGTTTTTTAAAAAGAGCCTGCTTTCTCCATGTGGCAGTAGCATCAGAAGAGCTTACTGATTGCATTCACCCCAAATCTAAATTATTTTTACTTCAAATCCATGACAGATCAGATATTAAGACTTTAAGACACACAGCAAATCACTGGCCAGAAATTTATACAGAAAATGAGAAAAAGAAATGCTTACAGTTATGAGATAAAGTAATATGTAATGCACACAAAAACTATCTCTAATTACGATATCACTGCAAGACAATAATCAAAAGTTTGTTGTTTTCTTCTATATTTCATTACAGAAAATGTGAAATATTAATATTTTTGCCTTCCCTGAAGTGCATTTACCTTCCTACCCAAGGCAGCAGAATAAGTGTATATACATTTCCATGCTATCAACTGCCTGTCAACACCATCATATGTAAAGACAGAACCATGGTATTGGGTACAGTTTACTTGAAACTAATGCTAATCACTGACTATATTCCACAATGGTATTCACATAAATCAAAATATGTGAACATGTGGGACTACGTACCCCAAATCACAACTCAGCCCAATAATAAAACCATACATAATTAACAGAGTTATAATATATACTTACTAAAGCCCACCTATACAAGAATGCATTAATTTTACATATTAAGACCTGACTTTAAAAAGATTAATTAGAATTTTACATCATCCAATTTAATGTTTAGAAAAATTTACTTTTTGTCATGTGCTGGTACTTCCACTTGCATGGCAAAGAAAAGATCAACTTATTAATTAAAATGGTTAAGTGTGTTTAGATGTATCAGTGCTCACCTGAGAAAAAAGATGGCCATCCTCTTCCCTATGAACAAGATTGGAAAGGTAACAGTGAACCAAAAGATGAGAGTCATCCAGGATGGTATTAAACCAGCGCCTTGTGGGGAGCAGGGCCTAGGAAAAATAAACATCACAGCAATAATTTTGTATGTATTCTCTGCAGATAGTGTAAAAGTGAAGTTTACTGTACCTATCTCAGAAAACATACATCACAAAGTACCCTCCAGCTTCCACAAAGACATTCTGTACACTAAGCAAGGGGTCTGGTCCATGCTGTCAATAAACTCAATAGCAATGTTTTTAGTTTAATAACATTGATAATAACAGAACTTTAAAGATAAAATTAAAAATAATAGCAAACACAGGAAGAATTTTCACAAATTATCTCAACAGTTTTCCAATAAAATTCTACATGAAATTTCAGTGTGAATTTGCAACTAAGTTTAAAATCCAGTATAAGTTGTATATGCTTAAAAATGGAGCTGTCCTTTTTAAAAAAGGAAGTCTCCCTAAAGGAAAACCCCTGTCTCCCTTTCCTCTCCCCACATCCCCCTATGACGGTCAGAAAAGTAATGATGAGAAACTCTGAAACCATGACAGTTTGAAAACCATAATCTAATCAAATATATGCATTTTAACAGATGAAGCTGAGATCCTGCATACTGAAAGGACATAAATTTGTTACTGACACAGCTAGAATACAAATGAAGACTTATAGAATGACTGTGAGTCCAATATTCTAAAAATCATTTCAAAATAGGGCACAAAGAGATTTTCTTTCAACTTCTCACATTATAAAGGAAAGAAAATGGATTTAATTTGAAATATATCAACATTCCATCTTTATCTGAAATTCCTATCAACATTCTGCACATAGTATTGTGGAATCTTATCCTTTAAAAATCTTAATTTAAAAAGCTGACAAAAACCAGTGGCCCATGCCAAATGGGACAGTCATCTCAAAACTAAAAGGACAACAACTTGTGAGCATGTGACATCTTGACATAAGGTTCAAGTAAGGCCAGTTAGAGGTGATAAAGAAATATATCACATATATTCATATGCTTAAGCTTAGACTCCTAATAAATACCTAACAAGTCACTATATATTTCTTACCTCTAGATCTATCACAAGTTCAATAAATCTTTCACAGTAATGAACTTTGTCCATAGTTACAGGTTCTAGACATAAGAGAAACATGTTAGAATTTTACTAGGCTTCTTTGTACTATTTCTTAAAATTAGCAGTTATTTAACAATATAAACAAAATTGTTTAATCTCTTATTCACAATAACTGAACTATGATTTTGAGTAAGAATCTCATGTATATTTTTTCAAAGGCAGGCTGACATTTAGCTGATATTTCACTCTATGGATGACCTTGTGTTAGGTGTGCAAAAAGATATTTTTAAAGTGCTAACTTTTAAAAACCCATACTTAGTGATTAGATTTTGAAAAACTTGGATATGTAAAAACAAAAGGTAGTTTTATATCAGAATTTGCTCTACTTTCCTTAGTATCATCACATACTAAACTTCTAAAAGCTTTCTCATATAAATACATACGTATTTGTATATATACATAGAATGCATATATATGCACGTATACATGTACACATCTTTAAAATAATAGAAAATGAGTAGTCTAATTTATGTTATCTTTTCCCATTGTACGTGTATTACTTTTAACATTAAAATGCCAATGACACAAAGCAATGAAATATTTTAAAATCACAAATTTTATGCTATTCATGACATAATGCATCATTTTTAAAATCATTCTTTTTTGTTTTAAAGTAATTACAAACTTGTGACACAAAACACTTTCAAAGCATAAGATTTTTTTTTTAATGCTAGGAAATGATCTACCATCTATCAGCAAAAATCATCCTGCTAAGTTGGTTTCAATGTAAATACAGATAACTTTCAGGTCCCTGATATTGCATAATCAAAGGACTCCCAGCAATGACAACTCAAGTGGTAGATCTGTAAAAGATACCCTATAAACATTTTAAAAATTTCATTCATTTGATTTATTTCTAGTAGAATGGAAAATTGAAGACTTTATGTGAAGAAATGTAAATGCTTTTGTGACTCATACACAGAAATGTTTAACTGGAATTTTCCCTACAACTTTTCAGTTAAAATATGCCCATGATCCAGATCTTGAAGCAACAGAAAAATAGTATTTAGTAGCTGGAAAAGACCTTAAAAAATATCTATTCTATTATGTACAACTATAATGCACCAATTAAAAAAAGTGGGGGGCATCTATTCTCGATATTCATTTTCCAAGTGGGAAATTGAGGACTCCAAAAGAAACGACCTGATGAAGATAGAAAATTGGAAGCCAGGTTTTCTGACCTTGGTGTAAGTCAAAGCTGTTTAAAGAATTAAAAGGAGCCAGGAGCCAGGCAGGCATAGTGGCGCACGCCGATAATCCCAGCACTTTAGTAGGCTGAGGCAGGAGAACAGTAAGTTCAAAGCCAGCCTCAGCAACAGCGAGGCGTTAAGCAACTCAGTGAGACCCTGTCTCTATATAAAACACAAAATAGGGCTGGGGATGTGGCTCAGGGGTTGAATACCCCTGAGTTCAATCCCAAGTGCCATAAATAAATAAATAAATAAATAAATAAATAAATAAATAAATAAATAAGGACCCAGGCTTAGTGGCACAAGCCTGTAATCCCAGAGCTCAGGAGGCTGAGGCAGGGCAATTGTGAGGTCAAGGTCAGCCTCAGCAATTTAGTGAGGCCCTAAGCAACTCTGTATGACCCTGTCTCTAAATAGCATATAAAAATGGCTGGGGACGTGGCTCAGAGGTTAAGTACCCCTGGGTTTAATCCCCAGTACCAAAAAAAAAAAAAAAAAAAAAAAAAAAAAAAAAAAAAAAGAATTAAAAGGAGCAATTTTTAAATTAAATTCATTCATTCAAACTAGCCCTCTGGGGGCTGGGATTGTAGCTCAGCGGTAGAGCGCTTGCCTCGCATGCGGGAGGCCCTGGGTTCGATCCTCAGCACCACGTATAAATAAATAAATAAATAAAGCAAATGTCTATGAAAAAAAAAGACTGATTGTAAAATTAAAAAAAAAAAAAAAACCAAACTAGCCCTCT
>PVHX01000760.1:150761-256249 GCA_004024805.1 Geosciurus inauris | reverse complement strand
TCTTCCATAATATTCTGCCTTGCCTTGGACCCTGAGGAATAAAGTTGGCCATCTATGCACTGAGACCTCTAAAACTATAAGTCCCCAAATCAACTTTTCCTTCTTTAAAATTGTTCTTTTCCAATCTTTCAGTCACAGCAATGAAAAACCTGACAAATACCCACCCCCAGTCTATTTCCACACATCCTGTTCAGGTTACCCTAGACATAACCCAGTAAAATTTTATAAATATGTTGACATGTATAGAACCTCCTTTTAGAATGGATTGCGTATGTATCTTCACTGTGGTCCACAGGAAATCCATAGCTGTTATTTGGACTCCAAGCATAGACATGAAACTACTGAGAGGTAGTAGGTGAGGTCTGGAGTAGAATCAGCCTCCCTCCTGCAATAACTCATCTTCAGGTATGGTTATTACATGTTCTTCAAGGAAGAGGAGGCTCACTTACTCCACCTGGGTATGACAGCTACTTCTGGCAAGGAACTTGTTAGGAGATTCAAAAAAATGATGGGATTCAAAGTCCTCAGAATCATGGGAATCTTTCCTAGTAATCCCATTTCAGTTTCAGGGACTAGTCTTTTACCTATCAAATTCCTAACATTACATAAGAGACCTGGTAAAGCTGTAGTTTCAATCTATGTCATAATTTAGTCAGGATTTGGTATTGAGTTAATTCTCCTAAATCTTGATTGTTTGACTGTGTGAAATAACGTCTTTCTTTTAAAAAGCCATAGAGGCTCCCTCTTCCTCACACATTCCTTGTGATGAAAACAGAAAGCATTGAGCTTATCACTTCTTTTCTCCCAAATTTCCAGCACAATGAGAAATAGTCATTAAACCCTACCATCCTTGAACTCCTCATTTCTGTCAGAACATTCCATGGAGAAGCCACTCAATCTTTCCAATGTTGGCCTTCTAGCTCTTCGTTCCAGGCAACTACAGTTGAGAACTTACAGCTTTGCCATGGATGGTGAACATCCCATTTTTCCTTGGAAATAATGTCATTACTATTTTCAGATTTAGTTAGCTCTGAGGAAAAATCTGGTACCAAAAATAGTCTCCATTAGCATTTATATGGAAAAACAAAAGGTATGCAGTGTACCAAGGAAAGGTTTGGAGTCTTTACTGTAAGGAAATAATGGCTTATGCAACTCTTGGAAGAATTATGCAAATGAAGGATGAGGAAGCTGCCACCAGCCATCTTAGGCTGGCACACCAGAGTGTGATTCATAAACACTCCCCAGGATGCCACAGTAATTCTCCAAATGTCTGGCAAGTTCCCACCAACTCTCTCCATTGAGGCAATGAAGCAGGTGGGTCTTGAGAGCTTCCTGGGAAGCTGCCGAGAATTACACATCTGCTCACAGATCTGCCCTTAGCTACCTCCAGAAATTGATGCCTCTTCATTCTCTTTCACCTTCAAACTCTCCCTAGTACCTCTGATTGGCAGACTCTTACCTAGAGCTATAGGAGGCTGAGATTTCTGGGTAAATGGGATGCATAGCTTTTCTGTAATGTAAAGGAGACCTTGGCATGCAGCATTAGTGATAGTGAGACTGTGCTATGCAACAATATCTCTTTGCTTTACCTATGGGAGGGTAGTACTGTTTAAATGTTTCCTCCAAAACTCATGTTGAAACTTAATTGTCATTGTGATGGTATTGGGAGGTGGGATCTATAAGAGGTGATTAGGTCCAGAGGGTTCAACCCTCATGAATTGACTAATGCCATTATTATGGAATAGGTTAGCTATGGTGAAAGTGACTTTGTAATGAAAGAGAATTCTCTCTTGCTGTACCCTCTCTCATTAATGCTTTCTCACCATGTGATTCCCACCCCCTTGTTATGATGCAGCAGGAAGACCCTCCCAGATGCCAGCTCCTTGATATTGAAATTCCCAGTCTCCAAAACTGTGAAATATAAATTTCTTTTCTTCATAAATTATCAGCTTTGTGGTATTCTGTAACAGCATGAGAAAACAGAGGATAACCTTGGCTTCTAATTTGGATCAATTTATGAAAAAATACAATGATTTAGGCAAGAGTGATGGCTTGAAGCAGAACAAGTGAGAACTCACACTCAGTGTGGTAAGTTATTCAACAGCAATAGTTCTCCCCTTTCCAGATCATGTCTTTTTGCAAGTGTCACTCTGCTCCTTTGCTATCTCTGTGGTAACTGTCTTTCCCTCTCCTTGCTTTGACAAATAGAATATGTGTGAGCTCTTCAACCTAAGCCCCAAGAGCTGCTATTTGCCCTTTTGTCCTTTTAGCAATCTGCCTAAAAGTCACCTGCAAGGAAATGCCTCCAGCTCATTGCAGCCAGAGGAGCACTATGGAGGAGAAATGAGGTGAGCCAGTCAACATCCAGTGCCACATGTCAAATGTGAGAATGAGACCATCTCCAACAATCCAGCCCAGCAATTCTCCAGCTGAATGTAGCCCAGCAATGTGCCCAAGAGAAATGAGCGCAGGCACTGCCTGACCAACCCTCAGAAATGTGAGGAATAATTCATGGTTTCTGTTTTCAGCCACAACAGTTTGCTATGCAACAATTGATAACAGATAAATGAACATATCAGATAGATTGGGAAGGCTCATATGGAGTGAAAAGCTGTGAAGAAGAGAAAACAAAGAGCAATTGTGCTGTTTACAGTATACTTCCTCTTCTCTTTTTATTATGTCTAGGAGTGTTTGTGCAAATGCTGGAAAGATTCATTGAGATGTATTTAACCCCTTCCTTGGGGTAATATATCATACACCTCCTAACTGAAGTTCCAAAATCTTTATATGAAAATAAGGGACAGGAATAAGAAAAAAACAATGTTCAAAAATACATCGACCTGTGTTTTCTTATGTTATGAAAGAGGATTATTGCAGAGTTTTGTTTATGAAGTTTTGAAAACAAATCATCACAAAAACTTATTTTGCCTTTAAAAGTTAAACAGATGAAACTTTTTAGAAGAAGCAAACATCTGCAATATTTAGCATCCATCAATGTTCTCTTCTATTAATTATTTAGATATATTACACTGGGGAGATAAAAACATAATAATAATATCACCAACAATTCATATTCACTAGGTGTCAGGCTATGTTAAATAATTTACATACACTATCTAAATTAATAATGGCAATATTTCAATGAGTAGGTACTGTTATTATCTCTATTATACACCTGAGGGAACAACCTCAGAGAGAATCCATAATGTATACAAGGTCATATAGCTACTTTGGAAGACAGGGACTAAACCAGGGCTTTCTGCTCTGTAATGTGATTCCAGGTGCTTACAGTAAGATTGGTTATTAGTACATCGGTGTTGCTGGGCACTAGGTGCTATGCCAACCCGTACAGCTAAAGATATCTGGGGCTCTGGTCCTGTCTGTGTTAGTCAACTTCCTGTCACTATAATAAACACCTGAAATAAATTAACTTTTGAAGAGAAAAGCATTGTTTTAGCTCATGGTTGCAGATATTTCAATTTATGGGTCCTTGGTCCTGTCTCTTTGGGCCTGTGGTAACAGTACATCATGGGGGGAGGATGTGGTAGAAGAGTGCCTATTCACCTCATGGCAGTCAAGAAGCAAAGAGAGAGACAGGATGGGGCTGGATTAGCAATATATTCTTTGAGGGCATGCCCCTAATGATCTAACTTCCTTCAATTAAACCCCACCTCCTAAAGATCCCACTACTTTCTAATAATGCCACAGGTTTGTGATCAAGCTTGTGAACACGCCCCTTGGGGGGACATTCAAGATCTAATCTAAAGAAGTTCCCTATCACATTTTTTGAATTAAAAAATGAATAAACAAAAAAGGATATGGATGGTTATAGTCTGGATATGAGATGTCCCCCAAAAGCTCGTGTGTGAAAAATGTGCATCTTCAGAGGTGAAATGATGAGATTATGAGAAGAGTAATCTAATCAGTGGATTAATCCACTGTTATGGATTAACTGGGTGATAATTGCAGGCAAGTAGGGTGTGGTTGGAGAAAGTAGGTCACTGGGGGTATACCTTTGGGTTTATGATTTTGACCCTGGTGAGCAGAGCTCTCTCTCTGTTTCCTGACTATCACATCCTGAGCTGCTTTCCTTACCATGTGCTCTACCATGATGTTCTGCCTCACCCGAGGCCCAGAGCTATGGAGTTAAGACAACCATGGACTGAACTTCTAAAACCATGAGCCCAAATAAATTTTTCCTCTATGTTATTCTTGTCAGGTCTTTTGGTCACAGCAATGGAAAAACTAACTAAAACATGGATTTTCTTCTCTAATCACCCACATCATTCATCAAAGTCCATGTTCTTTCCTCTAGGACCACAAGGCCTCCCAAATAATTTTTAAATTTGCTTTTTTTTTTTTTGGTACTAGAGATTGAAGTCAGGGGCGCTCGACCACTGAGCCACATCCCCTAATTTTTTTTTTTTTATGTAGAGACAGGGTCTCACTGAGTTGCTTAGCGCCTCGCAGTTGCTGAAGCTGCCTTTGAACTCGGATTCTCCTGTCTCAGCCTCCCTAAGTGCTGGGATTACAGGCTTGTGCCACCACACCCAGCTAAATTTGCTTTTTTAAATCATGCTTATTGATACTTTAATAATGTGTGATATGATGTATTAGGACAGCATAGAACACATCCAGTTTTTTCTACCACCCAGAGATAATCACGAGTGCTGTAATTATCTAGTCATTTTTTAAATGGACACGATAGCTTTATTTTATTTCCTGATCTTTATGTGGTGCTGAGGACTGAACCCAGTGCCTCACACATGTGAGATGAGTGCTCCACCACTGAGCCACAACCCCAGCCCCTTATCTAGTCATTTTTAAAGATTTTTAAGTCACATATACTTATGATTCATATACATGCATTCAGTCATCCATTGGCATCCACAGGAGTTCAGTTTCAGATACCAAGATCCAAGAATGTTCAAGTCCCTCATATAAAAAGGCCTAATATTTGCATACAACTTATGTACATCCATGTACTTATATGTAAAGAGTTGTTATATTGTATTGTTTAGGGAATAATGATAAAAAATGTCTGTACATGTTTGGTACAGACACATTATTTTAAAAATACTTTTGATCTGTGATTGATTGGATGCATAGACCAGTAACCCTGAGTTATGGAGGATTAACTGCATATGCATAAATTTACAAGTAATGTGTGTGTGTGTATATGTGTGTACAGATGGGAAAGAGAAATTATAGCATAGATACAATTTTCTCTCCTATTTGTTTTAGTTTACATTAGATCCTATTAGTCCCTGTTTCCTCCATTTTTTTTGGTAATCATGGCTGCCAGGGCTGCTTGGGAATCCCTTCATGCTTTGTGCTTTCACCAAAGTTAGGACATTCAGGAACTGGAGTCTAGTTCCTTGGATATCTCATAATTGACCACAGATGCTTCCATGGTTTTGAAATAGGAAAGTCCCAGTGTTTATATTTGCCTTTGACTTTGTTCTATAGGCAGAAAGTGGGATGAAAAAATTACAAACTTTGGGTGAAAAGACCTGGCCCAATCCTGTTTCTTTCACGATAATTTTAGTCAAATAAGAGCCTCCTATAGACTCAATTTCCCTGCATATCGAATGGAGGATAACATCTAGCTCCAAGGATGTTGTAAGAATTAACGGGAGAATGTTGGTGAATTATCTGCCTGTGCAGTCTTGACATTTGTTAAGTATTTTTTTTTTGTTTGTTTGTTGGAACTGGGATTGAACCCAGTGGCACTTAACCACTGAGCTATATCCCCACCCTTTTTCAGTTTTTATTTTGAGACAGGGTCTTGCTAAATTGCACAGGCTGGCCTTGAACTTTCAGTCTTTTTGTCTCAACTCTCTGAATTGCTGGGATTACGCGTACTACTCATGTTGGCTATGTTAATTTATTTCTCCAAGCATCTTTGCTTTGGGGAAGGGAGGGAGTGACTAGTTTTTAAGTATGAAAATTTGGTATTTTAAGGTCACTAAAAATAATATGTCTGGCACTAATATGGTTTTGTAGTGGCTCTTTTATATTTTTATTTTTTTTTTAATATTGGGGATTGAACCCAGGGGTGCGTTACCACTAAATCACATTCCCAGCCCTTGTTATTTTTTATTTAGAAACAGGGTCTTGCTAAGTTGCTTAGGGCCTTGTTAAGTTGCTAAGGCTAACTTCAAACTCCTGCTTTAGCCTCCCATGTCACCGTGATTTCAGGTGTGGGCCACCATGCCCAGCTGTAGTGTCTCCTTTTAACAATCATTACACAGCAGTGGCATAATCAAGAGAATAAGAGCTGTGGGACCAGCTGTGGGTTTGGATTCTGGCTCTGCCACTTACTGCTCTCTAACCCTTAATTGAGTTAGTTCTCCTTGTCTCAGTTTTCTCATCTACCAAACGCAAAAAATTTATGGTACTTCCTCTATAAAATGAAATTAATGAATAAATGAGATGCGTTATGGCAGGACATTGGACAGAATGAAGTGCTTAATAAATGTTAGCTCTTATGATTAAAAACCTTAATCTTCACAATTAAGCAGGGGCATATGTTGAATTTCAGGCCAGGGGAATGTGGGCCACAGTCATATACACCATCTTCAGGCTGTAGAAGCTGCAAGCTGTCTCTTCTCAATCTGTGGCACATGCAGAGTCTGTAGTGGAGGGCACCAAAACCCTCCAGGGAGGAGCCTGTTTCTCTATTAACCACATAGAAGGATGTTGGTAAAACATCCCAAGAGCTATCATGTAAGCAAGACCAAAATCTGGAAGTTGTTACAACAACAATCTGCTTTACTAATGTAGTAGTCACTCCCTAATTTGCAGAGAGAAAAACTTGATAATTGATAGATTTTCCTCAATGTAAAATGTACTGTCCACAGTTTTCTCCTAAATCTTTGGATCCTAGTATTGGTTGTCTGCTAATGATGCTGAAAAATGACAAATCAAATAAGCAAGTTGCAAATGAAAAGAAATAGTGAACCTGAGGAATAAATGACCCTTCTCAGCTCAGAAATTTCCTCTGTTGGTCTTCAGGAACCCCTGTGGTTACAATTCTGTTGGACACATATGAAAGACAGATTGTTAGAAAGAACTTTTCTAGCATGTGAGATATATTCAGCATATCATTATTTTATAGTGTCTCCCAAACTTTCAGGTGTTGAAGACTCATTAAATCAGGCCACCATATATGGATAAGAAACAAGTCCTGCAACCATGAGCAATTTCTGATTTTTACCTTGCCCATTTGGACATCTTGTGCATTTAGTGAGTAATGATATCAAGAAAGAGTAATTCCAGGATTCTTTCCCCAAATTCCCAACACCCTTGGTTCTTCTGTGGCCCAGGGATTTATGGCACATCACCACTATTCCTCAGACAAGGGAGTAAAGAATCAGATTTTTGATTTTTTCATTTTCTTAACCATGCAATTCAGGTTTTTTTTTTCTTTACTTTTCTTTGGTACTGGGGGATTGAACTCAGGGGTGCTTAACCACTGAGCAACATCCCAGCTCTTTTTATTTTTTATTTTGAGACATGGTCTCACTAAGTTGCTGAGGCTGGCTTTGAATCTGCAATCCTCCGACCTCAGCCTCCTGAGCCACTGGGATTACAGGTGTATGCCACCCCGCCTGGCACGATTCAGTTTTAAAACAGAAGATTAGGGAAAAAAGAATCACCCTCAGGAAAAGCTGGCTTGTAATCTATGCCCAGCTTGACTAAAAATTCTCCAGGCTGTGGGTGAAAACAAAGCAGGAGAGGAATCCAGAGAGGTAGATGCTGAGGGCCCAGAGCAATAAGCAGGTTCCTGCTCCTCTCCACCACACCCAGAAGCCAAGGTCAGGGCAGTGAAAGGATCCTAGTGTGGTTTTGAAGATTCTCAAGGAGGTAACACAGGACTTGCTTGTCCTGGGGAAACAGAGAAGGCAGCAAGCTATATAGCATTGTTCTACTCCCAGGGCATCATAGGCTCTGTGAGTGTTCCAGGAAGGCATGGCTGTGAACTGTGAGCCCCTAAAGGGGAAAGAAATGGTGAAATAGAGCCAGCTTTCAGAGCCCTGAGGCTGAGGAAGAAGGGGCGGCAAGTGTGCTTGGATGACTTACAGTTGAGCACTAGGCCGCAACAAGGACATTTCAGCATGAACAGATGATGGCGAGGACCAGACTTCTTCTGGCGCCTCACAATTGACTATAAGAAGCTGCTCTTTCTTATACTCTAAAATTTTATTTCAGTAAAAATTTGTGTTTTTTTTAGTATAAAATTGAGTAAATTCTATAAATAAAATTCGATATAAATAAACAAGATTTTGAACACTTTGTTGAGATATAATTCTCTTCCTACAGGATTCACCTGTAAAGTGCACGATTCAGTGGTTTTAAGGATATTGACAGGTTTGTGCAATCATCATCATTAAAATACTCTGAAAATAAGCCTCATATCTATTAATCAGTCACATGTCACCCTGTTCTCTTCACAGTCCTTGGCAATCACTGTTTTCTGTTTATGGGTTTTCCTACTCTAAACATTTCATATAAATGGAAAAATAATATTTGTGATATGGCTATTTTTTATTATTATTATTTTATTATTTATGTTTTCAAGGTTCATTCATGCTGTAGCATTAATCAGTATTTCATTCCTGTTAATGGAAAAGTTCCATGATATGGATATACCACATTCTCTTTATCCATTTATTGGTAAGAACATTTGGGTTATTTACTTTTGGGCTACTATGAATAAGGCTGCTATGGACATCTGTATTCAATTTTTTGTAGATATATGTTTATAATTATCTTGGATATTGTATTAGTTTTCTAAGACTGCTGTCACAAATTGCTGTAAACAATAGTAATTGGCTTAAAACAACACAACTTACTTTTCTTAAGTTCTGCTTTTTAGAAGTCTGGCATGGATCTCACTGATCAAAGTATTAACAGAGCTTCATTCTTTCCTGGAGACACTAGGGAAGACTGTTCTCTTTTTCCATCATCAAAGACCTTTGCATGCTGCTCTCCTCTGGTTCTGCTACTCACTTCTTCTTCTAAGGACCATTATGGGTCCACTGCACGACCCACCTTCATAACTCAGGATGATACCAGTACTTCATGGTCTGCTGATTCTATCCTCAGTCTTAATTTCCCTTTGCCTTCTAACATAGCACATTCACAGTTCTTAGGGATTAAGATGAAGTTATCTTTGGAAGGCCATCATTCTGTCTACCACAAATATATATGCCCAAGATGGAATGATTGGGTCATATAGTAACTGAGTCTCTAATTTTTTTGAAAATAATAAATTATTTTCCTAGGTAGCTACACTTTAAAAAAAATTTCCACCAGCAATATATGAGGGTTCCAGTTTCTTCACATAAACACTTCTTACATTTGTTTTCTGATTCTTCCATCCTAGTGTAAGGTGGCATCATATTTTGGTTTTGATTGACATTTCCTTGATGAATAATGATGTTGAGAATCTTTTCATGTATATGATATTCATTTTATATCTTCTTTGTAGAAACATCTATTTGCATCCTTTTCCCAAATTGGGATTCTTGGCTATTTATTGTTGCATTATAAGAATTATTTACCTATATCAGATATATGAATTGCAAAAATTTCCTTCCATTCTGTGGCTTATCTTTTCACTTCTTTGGTGATGTCCTTTGAAAAACAGAAGTTTTTAAGTTTAATGATGTTCAGTTTGTCTATTTTTTGTCACTTGTGCTTAGGTATCATATCTAAAAAAAACATTGCCCAATTAAAAATCATGAAGATTTACTTCTGTTTTGGTCCAAGAATTGTATTGCCTTAATGGTCACATATAGTTCTATAATCTATTTTGAGTTAACTTTTATGTATGGAGTTAGGGATTAAGATGCAGTTCTCTTTGGAGGGTCAAAAATCTGGACTTTCTTTTGATTCATTCTTTTTCTTTCATTGAGGTTGGGGAGGAGTTGGGGAGGAGGGGGACCTGTGTGTAGGACTGTGTCTGATAGCAAGTCAATCAGATGTGAAATCAGACTTCCCTGGGCATGTACATATGCACGGTCTTCTATACTCACAGGAATATATCAGAGCTTTTCAAAGCCCACTGAGACTCATTTCTCATGTTTTTCTTACAATTTATTTTGGTCAGCCTCCTTGATACCAAGGAGTATCTATCAGACAGCTGATGGTAAATAATTGCTACTGATTGTTTTCAATAAACACCCTGGGTATAAAGCTATTGGCCTAGAATGAGCTGAGTCAGATAAAATAACTTCAATAATAGAATAGAATCTTTTAGTGAGCAGTTCTCCAGGGATTTCAGGAAGCTTCAAAGCTGTTCTGACTCCTCAAGTGCCAGCCTTCTGGGTTTCATGGCTATCATAGTGGCGAAGTTTTGAGGTATAAGATTCTCATGGACTTGGGAAGAAAGGCATGAGAACAGGGCAGATTAAAATGGAACAGATCATCCTATTCTTATGGAGAACCTTTTTTTAAAAAACTGGATTGTTTAAACCCTTAGTTAAATCTCTAAGGGTCTGAAATTTTTAGTTTTGAAAATACTTGACATTTTTTTCCTGCTTTGATGGAGGTTGTGAAGTTTTAAAAGGCAGAGAGAGAGATGGGAAAATGTTAGTCAATGGATACTAAGCTATAGTTGGAGAAATGAGTTCCAACTATTGGAGAAATGAGTTCCAACTGCCCTACTAGAAGTGTTTCTGCATCGCATAATGCAAACACAACTCTGGGGAAAAAATGGGACTAGCCCCACACTAGATTAGAAATACTGTTTTTCATCAACACCAAGATTCATTTTTTTCCTCTCACATGAAATGAAATGCATCTTACAGTCACTCTTTTCTCATCAGCAGTCCTGGAGAAATTTTATTGCCTACTTGTGGACATTAGAATTTCAGAATAATTCTAGAAGAAAATCCTGGAGACAATAGTGAGCACTCTTCAAAAGGCATGAGTTGTCATTGCTTCAGATGGTGCAGGAGACAATTTGGGGTGGAAAATCACAGAAGTTGATGGCTCATTTTAAGAGCAATTCAGAAGAGAACGAATCTGAATCTGAATGTTTTGAGAATAACCAAAACGATCAATTTTACCTATAATGTGCTTTTCTGTAAATCTCAGGGTGATAGGTAATGAAAAATCTAAGTCTGTTAAAATCAAGGTAAGCATATTTACCTTATTAAACACTTACCATGCCTTTGTGATGTCGATATTCACCAATACTTTCTCCTGGCTTTTTTTTTTTTTAAGATACGCTATTTTATCATGACATATAATTACTCTTCTATGCAAAAGAACTCATTTCTCCAACTATGGCTTAGTACCCATTGACCAACATTTCCCCATTTCTCTCTCTGCTACTCTCCCCAGCTGCTGGCAATCACTGTATTACTCAATTTTGGTGAAATTAACGTTTTTAGATTCCACATGAGTGAGATGATGTGGCATTTGTCTTTCTGTGCCTAATTTATTTCACTTAACATAAAGACCTCTAGTTCCAGCCAAGTTGTTGCAAATGATAGGATTTTGCCCTTTGTATGGCTGAATAGTTTCCTATTGTGTACATGTACCACATTTTCTTTATTAATTTGTTGATAGGCATTTATGTTGTTTCCATTTTCTGGCTATTGTGAACAGTGCTACAATAAATGTGAGTGCAGGTGTTTCTTCAACGCATTGGTTTGAATTCCTTTGGATATATAATCAATTATATATAATGGAGTTGCTGGATCATATATATGGTAGGCCTATTTTTAACTCTTTGAGGAACCTCCAGAACTGTTTTCCATAATGGCTGTGTTAATTTGCATTACTGTCAATAGTAAGGTGTTTCCTCCCACTCCCTCCCCACATCCTTACCAGCACTTATTATTTTCGTCCTCTTGATAATAGCCATTCTTACTAGAGTGAGGTTACATCTCATTGTGATTTTGATTTGCATTTCTCTGATGGTTAGTGACATTGAACATTTTTTCATATACATTTTGTTCATTTGTATTTCATCTTTTGAGAAATATCTTGTTTAAGTCTATTGCCCATTTTAAAAATTGGGTTATTTATTTTGGCATTGAATTCTTTGAGTAACTTATGTATTCTGAATACTTAATTCTTGGCAGATATATAATTTACAAACAGTATCTCCCATACCATAGGTTGTTTCTTCACTTTATTGTTTCTTTTTGCTGTGCAGAAGATTTTTAGTTTGATGTAATCCTATCTATTTTTGCATTTATTTCCTGTGATTTGGGATCTTTTCCAAAAAAATCATTGCAATCATTTCAGTGTCCTGAAGCATTTCCTCTGTTTTCTTCTAGTTGTTTTATAGTTCCAGGTCTAACGTTTAAGTTTTTGATCTATTTTCAATTGTTTTTCATATATAACAAGAATCAAGGGTCCAGTTTCATTCTTCTGTATGTGGATATCCAGTTTTCCCATCACCATTTACTTAAGAGACGGTCTTTTCCCCCACACATGCTCTTAGCATCTTTGTTGGAGACGAGGTTGTTGTAGATACATGAGTTAACTTCCAGTTTTTCTGTTTTGTTCCACTGGTAAGATTTAATTTTAAATCTTCTAGTAAGCATGTTAAAATATGCAAAGGGAAATGTTGAAATTTAACTTGAAATTTTTATTGAAACAAAAATATGTAAAACATCAGTTTGAAATATAATTAATGTGACAAAACTATTGAGATAGTTTACATTCACCTTTCCAAGCTTCAAAATCCAGTGTGTATTTCACTCTTCACACCTGAATTTAGAAATAGGCATATTTCAAATGTGGCTCAAAGCTACTGTTTCACTGTGTGCCCCTGGGATGCAACACTCATGTTGTTGTTTAATCACAGTACTTTTCTTCGTGGTGAGATGCAAAAGAGTGGTGCCTTTATACTTAATGATGTCTTAGACTGGAGGGAATAAGGTAAACATGGCATTTATTTATTTATTTCAGTGTTGGGGATCAAACCCAGGGTCTTGAAAATGCTAGGCAAGCCATCTACCACTAAAGTACATCCCCAGTCTTGGTTTATTTTTTTTAAAGGTTTTTATTATTTTTTTTAAAAGGTTTGCTCTTGATTTTTAATTGACACATAATAGTTGTATGTTTTTATGGAGCAGTGTATGATAATTCAATGCATGTATATAGTGTAGAATGATCAAATTGAAGCTGAGCATTCAGGTTATCTCTCTCTTTCCCTTAGCATGCCTGACTCCATGTTTAACTTTACCAGGCTCTTGTTTTTCTTCTTTGGGCAGTTCACCCCTCTGGCCTATCCATTGTGTAATGTGTCAGAAACTGCATATGAGCAAACTGATCATCAACAAGAATAATGTGAGGAAATAATGATCTTTGGCAAAAATTATCACCATTTTTCTCGAGATTTGCTGAACAGAAAAGCATCTTATGATTGTTATATTTCTCACACAGAATTTGACTGTTTGTGCAATGTTCCTGGAGAAGCTTGTGAGTCACTACGGCTGTTGGCACTTCACCTGCTGGACCATAGTATTGGCTGCCAAAATCTCTGGATGTTTTCGTATAGGTGTTCCAGGGCCCTTTCAAACAGGGTTTGCAGATGGGAATAAAAGCAATTCCTCTCTAATCAACCTCTCTAATCTCCCATCAGTATTGCTTTTAGAACAACCAAAGGGCATGTTGGTATTTTATTCCTCTTTTTCCCTCTACCCTTTGTGGTGCTAGGAGAGGCAGCAGTGACAGAAGAACATGTGGTATTTCCCAAAGGCATTGATTTTTCCTTCACCTTGAATTTTTTGGTCACTTTCTCAGCTGGTACCTCTTTCTTCAGGTTAAGTACTACGTGCTTCTCCAGCATGATACAATTTAGTGAGGATAGTACCTGGGAATGGAGCTCATGGGATGCCCACCCTCAGGGCTGCTTCTGCTGGCCATGTCCGAGGTGCTTTGTCACTGGGCTGACAGTCAGAGAGGCTGGCTTCTTACAACAAAATAAAAATTGTACTTGACTGGCACATGTAGTACTAGATACCTTTCAGTGCTCTGGGGATTTGAGTACTGGAAAAGCCTTTGGAAAAGTCAGCTGTTTGTTCAACAAATTTCAAAGCGTTATTTCTCATAATAGTCAAAACACAGTGACATGTAGCTTAATGATGGGGATGTGGACCGAGAAATGCAATGTTGGGTGATTTCTTCTTTGTGTGATCATACAGCACACTTGAGCAAACCTAGATGGTACAGCCTACTGTGCACCTTGTTATACAGTGCCCGTTGATTGAAATGTCATGGTGCAGTATGTAATTATATAATTATCCTCTAAAATTTGGGTGCTAGGAGTTTGTCGGGGTGTGGGATTTTTGAGTATTAGGGCAAAAGCTCAGGGAGAGACTGCTGGAAAAGACTAACACCATGTCTCTGAACATGGGTTTTGAAGTCAGACAAGGACTGCAAGCTTGACTCTGTCATTTCCTGCCTGTGGGAAGACAGGCTGATGACTTAACTTCTCTGACCCTGACTTTCTGGGAGTTAATAGAATGTCTACCTTCTGAAGTGATTTTGTGAAGAGCACATACATACCATCTGCCATGGGCTAGTCCACACAGTTCTCCACAGACTGGATTCATGACCAGGATCAACAAACATTTTGTGTGAAGGGTCAGCTAATCGATATTTTAGGCTTGGGAGATGACACAATCCCAGTCCTGACTGTTCAACTCTGCCTTTGCAGCATGCAAACAGTCTCAGCAGTGGAGGTGAATGGGTAGTAGGTCCTTGTTCCACTACAAATTTAGTTATAAAGGTAGCCCCTGGGTCTGGGTTTACCAGTCCCTGCTCTGAGCAAAGAGGGGATAGAAGAAAAGGCCCTTGAGGGCTCCCTCTCCCCTCTGTCACATCCTGTGCACCTGGATTGACCTGACACTTCACTGATGCCATTCAGATGGACAAACTGGGTGCGACTTTAGCCGCTGGAGTAGTTTTTTTTTGTTGTTTGTTTTTGGTACCAGGGATTGAACTCAGGGGCACTCAACCACTGAGCCACATCCCCAGCCCTACTTTGTATTTTATTTAGAGACAGGGTCTCACTGAATTGCTTAGTGCTTCACTTTTGCTGAGGCTGGCTTTGAACTCTCAATCCTCCTGTCTCAGCCTCTGGAGCTGTTGGGATTACAGGCCTGTGCCACAGCACTTGCTTGGCTGCTGGAGTAGTTTTGTTTTTGAATGAATGACTTTAATATGCAAAGGACATCAGACACCCATAGCATTTATTTTCATTGCATCTCGCTTTGGACTTCCTTTCCCTGCCCAGCTGTTCACCCCGACTCCTTCTCTCCCTAAGTTGCAGATGCATTGAGTACATCAAACCTCCTAGCTTAGCACACAACACACTGTAGGGCACAGTTTCCCTTTGGGATGGGGGAACTAAAGAGGAGCTGGTGCTGACCACCACTGCCCAGCATGGAGAGAAAGAGGATGGGATGCAGAGTGCTAGCCCTGGAAGAGATCCAAATTCAAAATTTGAAATATGTTTTTGGTGGAATGTGGATAGCATTGGCACACAGTTAAAATACTGTAAATTGAAACACTGTCTAAGCCGGGACTATCTCTACTTCCTCCTTTACTGCTGTGAGTGATACCTGTCTAATATGATTTCTTTCCCCTTAATCCTTCCAGAATTCACTATTCAGATCTCCAGGGACAGTCTCTGGTGTGCGCCCCTTGGCGTGCCCAGGTCTTGCTCATCTCGCTGTCCTCTGAGCGCAGAGCAGCACCCTTTGAGTCTTCCCATCATGGTGAGCCAGCCCCTCGTTTACCTAGAAGGAAGTTATCATCTTGTCGAGGGAGAAAAATGACCATAACTGCGGGAAGGTGGAGGGAGTCCTCTCAGATTCAACACAACTATCCTGGATGACCGATGTCTTCCAAATTCCCCAGCTGCTCACATATATCCCCACACCTTAAACCCTGAAGCCTTCCCCAATGAGGATTCCTCCACATTCTAACCAGGAAAGTACAAATGACTGAGGATCTCCTTCCAGAAGTCCAATTAACCGATTTTCTTTCTCTTGGCAAGTATGAAAATACCCAGGCGAATTTGACATCTTGGTGGGTTGGAGGTGACTCAACTGTCTTTGATTTTTTCTCTAATAACTTGTTTATGTTTTCTTCGACTTAAACCCCTGGCACACTGGGGAAGAGTAATACATTAATAAGTGCAATATGTTTATCAAAAAGTTTGGTGACTAAGTTGACACCAGGATGGGTTAGCTGAAAATCTGTCTTTTCCACTTGATTTTGCCACTTCATTTTCCTGCATGTGACAATTAATCCCTGGAAGATCCCTCCCCCACCTCTGGTTTTGGGCCAGATCATGCTTGTATTTATAGTTTGAAGACATGTGCTGTTACTTCTTTTGCTGTCTAGTCTTCTAATTAGATTTCGGCTTTGGGCTACTTCCTTCCCTCCTCCCCAAGAATGGCTCATTATTTTGCCACTTAGTCATTTGCATGCATAACTTCTACAAATAAAAACAGAGAAACTTCTAGACAAATGAAAGTGTGTTTTATTTACAAGAAAAAGTCTGTACACTGTGTATACATAAAAATATACAAAACCAAAATAGAAAATATCAAAGTGTTAAAATGTGTACAAACACTTTTTTAAAATGCAACTCCTGGAAAACCTCAGGCCTTAATTAGTTTGAAGAGTACACACTTCATTTTTAAAAAATCATCATACAAAAAAATTTCCAAAGCTGTTAAAAAAGTTCACTGGTTTCCACTGGAAGGATTTCATAAGCATTTTATCTAGAGCAAAATGGGGTATGTGTTATAAATGTTAGATTTTAACACCACCAATGCATTTTATTTCTTTGAAACTTAGCTATAGGAGACTATTTTTTCATGGAACCAATAAATGTTTCTTTCCTTAATCTTGTAAAAACCATGAGCTTATAGGTAAACTATTCAAAGTTCAGAATTAAATCAGGCTTGTTACTAGAATGCTGTATTAGGGTAGTGGTTCTACCATCAGTATGCCTTTGAAATATTTCTGTTATTCTTTAATGTTAAAATGTGCAGAATGTGATAGTGTGTGTCTGTGTGGTTAGGTAGAGGAGTAATTTTTTTTTTAATAGAAGGACATAAAACATTTGCTTCCTTCTCTTAAAAAACTTGGTGTTTTCATAATTAAAATAAGATTTACTGTAAAGATTTCATCATAAAGATTAATGAAAAAGATTATAAAACAACCATGTGTGTAGATATGTATATATACAATTATATAACTATATCTACATGCACACTTTTATACTAAGGTAAGAACTATATCAATGTCTTTAATTCTTCAAATTTCATTAGCCTAAACTGGTAGAGAATATGTCATATTATTTTTCACAAAAAGCCTTCATTTATTTAATAAAACCAGAATCAGAATTTCCATGTTATGTCAGAGAAACACCTTTCATTTACCAAGTGTTTAAATAATGCCTGAGAGAAACATGCAGAATAATTTCACAATGAAAATATCCAGAGTATAAAAAAAACAAGTTTAAACTCAGGCACGTTTTAACTATGAGATTAATTTCTAAATGGAGCTGCCTTGATTGGGTGTGTAACAACAGGGTTAGAGACCTAAATCATCAGAAAGTCAGAAATCCAAACAGACAACATGACAACACATTCTGAGACTAGTGTCCTATACATTCAATCATGCATCTGTCGATAATTCCCCAAGTCCCATTCCATGCCATTTCTCTGTCTTTCCCATAGCCAAGCAGACATGAGATCAAGTAACCATGACCATATGCACCGTGTGTTAAAAGAAAACCTGGAGAACTTGGCTCGTGTCATTGGTGCATATGAAACCTAATGCGCCCAAACAGCACCTAATGAATTCAGTAGTCACAGTGTTCCTTACTCTCAGATGGGTCAGCCAATAACATAAGGTATAACCTGTTCCAGCAGAATGAACTGGTTCATAAACTCATCTTGGAGCTATCCAGTTCCTTGGATTTCCCAGTTTTGCATAAGCTAAGGATTATCTTAGTGTTGCTTTTGCCCACATGGTATGGCTATAATGTCAGAAGACTACTGGAGAGTTCAGGATTGATAAAGTGTCTGGCTGAGAGACCAAGCAGATGAGACACATAGAAAGTGCTATTTTTGAGCTCTGTGTCCAGGAAGATCAGAAAAGACACAATGATTCAAAGATGTGTCAAAACCTTTGTCTTGCCTGGTAAAGCACCTGAGGCTTACAGGCAACTTTTAATTGATCATCACTTGGTTCTGAGCACAAAGTTCTCCATAGAAGCAGCCCTGTAAGAATGTAGAAGGGAAGTGATTGGTATTCCACAGGAACAATCCAGGATTGAGAACGACGTATCTGTTACACACTGTCCTGCCTCACATGATCAACTGAAGAAAAAAATTTTGTGGAATCTAGATGTGTTTGAATTGTCATTCTTGATCAACATTTGTTTCTTTACAATAGCGACAAGAAGAGATAGAGTGAAACTATCTTGAGTTGCAAAGGAATGTGACATCTTAGTCCTGAGCATGGATAAAGAACCCCCTGATGGCCTCAGATTGCACCATGAAGATTTAACCAGCTTTCATTCTTAAAAAATGGTAGATTCTGGAAGGGACAGTGACAGAGGTGGGGTGCCATTTACTGTTAACTACTCCACAGAAAGGTGTGACTCTGTTTATGGGAGTTCACAAATGTGGTATGTAAATTTAATAAATATCTGGCAAAATACTGCCACTTAGGGCCCATTTGGCTAACACTAAAAGCAAACTTCATTAACTATCACTGTGTAACATTTTTGAGAATTTAAACAATGTAAACCTTTAAATAGATGAATGCCCAGCCAACACTATATTAATATGTGTATCACATTTTCTGAATGTTTAACAGACTCTGATCCCCAAGAGTCTTCAGGGCCATAATAAATTCAAAAATTTTAATTAAGTTTCCTTTATGCTGTCCTGTCTTTCTTGTAACCTTCAAGAAAGTACCCTTTTAAAAGTACACATGCTATAACAGAATGCTATTTAAAAATCTTTGAAGTGTTTTCTGGGGCTTTTGAACTAGAATATTTATGCTGATCCCAATACATTATTCTCCACCTATAATCTCATGTCACTTAAGAGGGGATGTTCTGGATAATATGGATGCCCATAAGTGAATCCATTGGAGCTCTATAAAAGGAGCTTTAATAGTTGTGGGCATTTAACAGAGAAAAACCTGGAAGACTTAGAAAATCCAAGGATTCCAAGAGGAAATACTTATCCCACATCAGAGCTTCCTCATTGCATTCCCGAGTTACAGAAGCTGTTACACACGCAAATGTGGACGAGCTTGAGATCTTCTGGGAAATTAGAAACACAGCTGGACCATGTATACTGAGACTTGAGTTAATACATAGCAGAAAACCATCTATCCCTTCCCATAGACTGAGTAACAGGGCTCTCAAAATGGACTTTTATTAGATATTTTCATGACTCGAAGTTTTCAATTACTCCCACTTTTATACTGTAATAAGCCACAGGGGATGTCTGTTATCCAACTTGCTTTCTGCTGAGTAGAATAACCAAATAGAAGCTGTCAGTGTCTGTAAACCACTCTTGCTCAAGAAAGCGGTCCTGAGAGCATTCTGGAACAAACCAATCCTGAAACAACAACAAAAAAAGCCCTTTTCCACTAAACTCTCCTGGCATTCATGGACTTTGCAAGGGAAATAGTATTTAATTAAGCTGCTGTCATTGCCAAGAAGTTTTAACTGTACCACTGAGATAGGTTTTGGTACAATATTAAAATAATAGTTTGGAAGGAATAAGCCTGTCCCCTGGCTACTCCTGCTGGGTAGTACCAATTGTCACATGTGTCCCCTGCTATCCAAGAGCTGTGGGATGGACCTGCAGGCCTGGAGGCACAAGGTGGAAAAGCTAAAGCTGAGGAACGTCCTGTCCCCCACCCTTGCGGCCTCGTGATTCTGTGGGAACTTGCCAGTGATGTTGTCTGAGTGAAACCAAGCATTTTAGGGAAACAAAAGGCCTGTCTGTGGTGCTCTCAGGGGTTGTGCAATTTCTTGGACTGCTCAGGATGGATGATATATAGTTTTAGAAATTGTCCTGATACACAGAGGGCAAAGCATTCAGCAGACAATGCAAAGAAGAGATGGGGGACATAAAGGTTGGAAACTTGTGCACCTGATCAGCTATACAGGGGATTTTTGCTGTCAAGATAAAACATCTGAGTGATAATTCAGGCATTCATCATAAAATCTAGGATACTTAAGAATGAATACATGTATGTATAAGTGACACGCTAGATATTAGACCTCAATTTGGATGTTTCTAGATAGAAACCATTTTATTAATTATCAGAAACCTCACCAAAACCTATAGTTGAAACCAACCCTAACTAAGGTTACCACTGGCATTTGAAAATGCTAGCATTGTTGGAGGTATCATACCCATGGTTAATACATGTGTTTTCTTTCTATATATTCTTTTTTTTTGCATCTTTCTTGAGTGTTTTTTTAAAATTCCATTTCTATATTCAAGGCAGTAATAAATACTCAATGGCTTTAGAAAGAGAAGAATTCTCAGGGTCACCACTAAATTACAATTTAAAGACTCAATATTACATTGTCTAAAATCTAACTTCAAGTATTCTTTTGTGACTTCGAGGACAACAGTAGTACCTTATTGCACATTGATTCCCAAGAGTCACTTTTAAGAGTGTGCATTGATGGGATTTGGTGCAGGGCAGCGCACAGCCTGGAAACCTGGCAGGACCACCTTGCCCTTGCGATGCAAATCTGCCTGGGTACCCGTGTTCAGGCGCTGCACCAGGAGCTTCTCATACAGCAGCGGGTGGTAGGCCCCCAGGGTGCAGGCTGCGTCGTAGTACAGCTCGTGGTAGTGGCAAAGCTCTGTCTGCCGGACGGATGGGATATATTCGTACACGTGTACTTCTCTGCACATGGACATCATGATGAGGATTCCTGACGTGGAAAGAAAATTAGAACTCAGTGAAAAACTAAGTAAAAGGGATCATTTTGGGGGAGTGATAATGACTGATGGGGCAGACTGGGAAGAAACATCTGCTCTCACTTGCTGTCTTGTTCTCTTTATACCTGCAATGCTACAACTTCCATTAAATGGAATCCGTGTAGCGCATGGTGTGCTAGGGCATATGAAGATGGAACCCTGAAGTTGGGCATGCTACTCGGGAAGCTGAAGCAGGAAGATTCCAAGTTTGGGGTCAGCCTGGGTACTTAGTGAGACCCTGTATCAAAATAAAAGATATAAAAAGGGCTGGGGATGTAGTTCATTGATAAAGCGCTTGTGTACCATGCATGAATCCCTGAGTTTCACAAAACAAACAGAAATTAAAAAACCTTCCAAGTTACTGATCCTTTCCTCTCTGTTTCCTCCCAGGACTACCAATTTCCTTTCTTATTTCACCAAAGACCTACTGTCCAGCTGCAAATCTTCTTGTGGGCTACTGTGATTCAGGTAAGGTCAAGTGAGAGCAAGGAATTGGTGCTTGCTAGACACCTGATGTTTGGGCACCAACACAGGAATGTACAACAGGCTCCCTCTTCTGCTTGGCAATGGTAATCTATGAAGATTTTTTTCTCCCTGTGTAAAATCATCTACGAGAAATTGACAAGGTGAATGAGGAAGCCATCTGCCCAGGGATGTTGAAATTCTCCTTTTATCCCTAGTCTGATGTACATGTTCTCTGAAGGTGAAGTTTTCCCAGGCCCATGTTTATTGTGCTGGATAGCTTTGGTGCTTTCTGATTGGGACTACAATTTGCCACAGGACTGGCTGCTGTCCTTCACCTGGGCATGCATATGCTGTCCTGGCTGCATCCAAGGAACCACATCTGAAGGAGTGCTCTTCATATCATAGGCGTCATTGATTGATATACATGCAGCCCTTCAGTGTTGCAGAGCTCTACATTGGCAGACTCAACCAAAAATATTCTAGAAAAAAATGCATATGTACTGAACATGAACAGGCCTTTATTCTCACCATTATTCCCTAAACAATAGAGTATAACAACTATTTATATGGCACTTATATTGCATTAGATATTTTAAGTATTCTAGAGATGACTAAAAGCATACAGGAGCACGTGCCTAGATCATATTCAAATACTAGGGATTTGAGCACCCGTCAACTGTGGTGTCTAAGGGAGATCCTGGAACAAATCCCCCACAGATACTTGCAGAAGACTGTACTTAATACATTTTTCCTGTAAGGTGTCTTGAAGTGGTTCAAGGACATCTTTTGCACAAAGGCATCTTAAAAACTAGCAATAGAACCATACCCAGAAACCATGGGTATCTGTTGCCTGGATGTTTCTCTGAGGCACTAACATAACTGCATCTGTGGGGCCTAGAGTCAATTTTGTCTCAGTTGGGACTTTTGCATCTCTGGTTCTTAAACTGGATGGCTCCCAAAGACAATGCCATACTTAGAAAAATACATTAATTATGCAGTTGGTCCTCCTCCTAAAGTAATAGTGTTCAAATTTGAGAATGAAAAAGAATGACTTGGGCAGCTTGTTAAAGTGCAGTTTCTGGGATTTATCCTCATCCCCCAAAATGTGGGTTCCATTGTTTGTGTTGGGGTCTAGGAATCTTATTTTTAAAAAACATTCCTAAATTATCTGTAGTGAAGGACCATTGATATACAAGCAGCCTTTAAGTGTTTCAGAGTTCTGCATTGGTAGACTCAACCAAATACATAGCTAGCTAATTTCTACATTTCAAATCACATATTTGCTAAGACTAGGATAAAAGCTATGCTTTCAATATAGTAAGTACCCATACTACTTTCTTATATAAGTACTATATATCTTAAAATAATTTCAAGAGCTTCAGAAGTGGAGAAATTTTTCAGTTTGTTTACAACCAGTCCAAACTGAAAGTCAACAGAGGTTAAGAAAAATGATCACCTATTTGGATGCCACGGCTATGAGTAGCTATTAAGTTTCTAAAGACTTTCAATTTCTACATTAATCTAGTTGTAGTCCAATAGCACAAATTCTCGGGTTAATGGTGGTCTTTCAACCAGGCTTTGAGGACCAGGCTGGTCCAACAAACAAAATTTTTGAAAAATGAGATCTCTGAGCTTTCATAGGTAGCCAGATGTCTTGCATGTTGACAGGTAGTTTAGAAGTGAACTGCTACCCAAATCCAAGTAGGAAGGACCTTTGAAAGTTTCCCTAGATGCTCTTGATCTTGTCTTGGTCTCAAAGAGTTACTGGATACTTGAATTTTATTCTAAAAAGTTTTCTCGAGAAAATTATTATTCTTGTTGCTAGCTAATTGCTACATTTCAAATCACATATGTGCTAAGACTAGGATAAAAGTTATGCTTTCAATATAGTAGGTACTCATACTATTTTCTTATATAAGCACTATACGCCTTAAAATAACTTCAAGAGCTTCAGAAGTAGAGAAAACTTTCAGTTTGTTCACAACCAGTCCAAACTGAAAGTCAACAGAGGTTAAGGTGTCCTGAGTTATTTGCATAATTCCTCCTGATTTTTGCCTATCTGATGGTGATTTTGCAACAATACTTTCCCATTTCATTTCCCATTTCATTTTGTATTTCCATATGAACTTGTGGCTTTGTGTTGCTCTGAACCTCAGCAGAGAGCATCCTAAAATTTCATTAATAGTAGAATCTTCCCAAATCTTTAAATGGCAGCCAACAGTAGTATGGATACTGAAACTGGTATGGAGACACCTTCAAAGAGAAGTAAAAAAACTAGTTTGTAACTTATTGGATACAGATAAAAGGCATATAAGGAGAATTATGGTTCCAAAGGGGAAGAGTACTCTTTAATATTTTAAACTTTTCCATCATCATGGTTAATTCATTTGGCATATGTGTACTTTGCTTTTTATTTTTCTTAAGGATGCTATTAATACATAAATTTGCATTTAGATTCAGACTCTGCCATTTAATAAATACTGAAAATTATTATTAGATGTGGTTAAATCTATATATCAGTTTTCCTCAGAGCTGTTAATCATACATAGCAATACATAAAAACCTGAAGAATAAATTTATTGATACTTTGCAGAAGAAACTTACTAGATGTCAAAGTATATAATAATAGTGCTTACATGGTTCAGAGTATGTGTGCTAAGGAACAGGTGGAGAGGGAATATTGCAGGCAGACAGGACTGGATTGGGGAAGAACAGAGCCTTCAAGTGCTGTTGGAGTTATCTTCAATTAACTGCAACATTTATGAAGTGAGGCACAGTGTAAACTATTGGAAATTTAGCGAAACTTTCTTTAAAAATATTAAACTAAATAACTCACCTTTAAATTAAAGACAGGGTCAAGCCCATAACCAGTCTTAGGATGCCCTGGAGAAAGTATTATACATATCATGCTGAGAAAAACGTTTGATTACTACCATCAGCACCTCTTGGGAAGTGCTATGATGCTGAGCCTCATCATCCACAAATGACATAAATACCAATAGCACATGGCTCTCAAACGTTTTTTAAATTACCACTGATAAAGTACTGTGTGGGGAGTCCCCAAAACACCCCTAGGTTTGATGATTTGCCAGGAAGACCCACAGCATTTGGCACACAGCTGTACCTGTGATTACATTTTATTAGAACAAAGAATACAATACAAAGTCATCAAAGGTAAAGGTGCATGGCAAGAAAAAGGGGCAACCAGGTGCAAGTTTCCAGAGCACTCTTCCCAGGGAAATCAAACAGGATGGCCTCAATTCCTCCAATAGTGAGCTGTGATATCTATTTCTTGTCCCTCCTGAGTTCATCTGTCCAAATCCTAATCCTCTCTGTGAATTAGAAGATGGGACCTCTGTGGGGGTGATTAGGTCATGAAGGTGGGGCCCTCCTGAATGAAATCAATGTACTTATAAGAAGAGACATCAGAGAGAATCTCTTTCTATGATGCTGTGTGGACACAGCAAGAAGGCAGCCCAGTCTACCAAATAAGAAGAGCGCCCACATCAGCAACCGAATTGGTTGGTATGTTGATCTTGGACTTCCCAGTCTCCAGAACCCTGAGATAGAAATTTCTATTGTTTATGCCACACAGTCTATGTTATTTCTATTACAGCACCCCCAAATGACTCAAATAACAACACATGAAATATGGCCAACCAAGGAAGCTTGTCAGAGATTTGGTATACAGAGTTTTTATTGGGAGCTTGTCATACAAGCAATCTCAACCTGGAACATAACAAAATTTCAGTCTCTTAGAAGCAAAGAAGTGTCCAGCATAACCCATTTTGCTTGCATAAACTGTGCAGGCAAGGAGAACTACTCCTTTCAGTCTGAGGGGTGGGAACCTTTCTGAAAGCCAAATTCTTAGATGCCAGCCAAGGGTTAACATTATAAGCAGGCTTTCCTAAGGAAAAGCAGCCAAGTCTGCCAGGTTAAATTTTTTTCTGCACTAATACCATATAGGCTTAAATTCAGAATATCACATTACTTCATAATCATTTCCTCATGCCAGACTGACATGGGGAATTCACATCTGGTTATGCTAAAAATGTTATTGACTTTTTTTTTCATTTCCTCTTTAATATCTGCTCAGGATTACTTAAAAAGTAAGAAGAATACAGATCACCACATACCATGCAATTCAGTAGAAAGTAACTATAAAAAATCACTTAAGAAATTTTATGTTAAATAATTTTGTTTACTGACTACCAAAAATTAACTGCATTCATCACTAACAAAAGTTTTACTGCTTTCAACATGGAATTAAACTTTTTGAAAGGCAAATGAATATTTAAACACTTTTTGATGTATTTTTTCCAAGCCAGTCAAATGGGCACACAGCTATGTATTTAAAATCTTTAAACAGAATTCAACTAATATTAAGTTCTTTATGTGGCCAATTTTTACAGATGAGTCTATACGAGGGATTCATTTGAAGAAAGTATTAGTATTTGGCATAAAAGTATTAGTATTTTCCAGGCAATCATGACTCAAGAGGCATTCATTTGCCAAACTGTATGTTTTTAAATATTGTATCATGCTACCTAATTATCAAACCAATTAAAATGCATTTCAACTGTTCTTAATAAAATGTCATTGTATGTGATTCAGTACAATAAGCAAATGGACACTCATTTATTTGCTCTAAAGCCTGGATTAATAAGCACTCTTGAACTCATGTTCAGATTATCACAAATTCTGAATAAATGAGGTTCTCTACAAATCCCTGTTTGTACATAGAGACATATTTCATATGATATCAGAATCTAGTACAATTATTTAACATTAAGCTTAATTGTAATTATAGAAAAATTATGTTAGTTTTTACTTGGCTGCATATTTAAAATAATATCTGAAATCATTAATAATGGAATTTTCTCCTTGATGAAAATATTCTTTTATCAAATAGCAAAATGAGCTATGTATATAAAATAGAATATATTTCAAATAATAGGAGATAATATCATCTTAAATCAATTCTAATAAACAATTAACAAAATTTGTATGTGAAATAAACAGGGCATTTCTGAGAAAGACTGATATAGTTCATTGCAAAACAGTTTTCTGAGTGAATATATATATATTCACTCAGAATAAAGGTAAGAGGCTAAGCATATTGAACATGCCAGGTGATTGGAAATCTAGCAGCTGTATTGTGATTTCTCTGTAGATTTGGTCATAAAGTGAGAAACTATGAGAGCCACACTTAATATTCCTTGAAGAAAATAAGTGACTTTTTAAGTGATATTTCTATAAAATATTTGTAATTAAAAGATGGTTTGGAAATTTAAACTTGATGGAGTAAAATAAAAATTTAAGAAGCATCCAGCCCATTAAAGAAAATAAAAGTACAAGAATAATACTTGAAGGCCAGGTTTTAGCACATTTATATTGTATTATTTGATTCATTATTTAGAGGAAAATGCATTATTGTTCCTAATCAAACAAGTTTGTGGTACATTTTACACAATCACACACAAAAAAAGGATATTAAGTGGCTTATTATTTTGTGTTAATGCTCTGAGTTTGGATGATATATTAGAAAATTAGATCCCAAAGTGCAATATATAATGGAAAAGAAAGGAAGTTATAGCTTGTTCTTAAGCATATTATTCTTGTGTATATATTAAGTAGCCCAAAATTATAGTGTTTGCCTCTGTGAATTTCAGAAATATTACTTACAATATAATCAGTAGAGGCTGCCTTTGAAAAAGAGAGTGAGGGTGTTTATGTTTTCTATAATAAAAAATTGGCAACTGTACATTCTAAACAAGCTGCATGTCTATATGTATGTTGGATGGGAGGCCTGGCTACAAGGCCTGTCTGTCTCATAGTGCTCAGGCTGTGAGCCACGAGTGGGAAGGCTAGTCCCCCTGGTTTGCCTGGATATCTTCTGTATGTAGGCGGCAAATGTTAGCCAGGCTTTTTGACTCAAAGTGAGCTCACTCACCTTCTATAAAATTATCTAACATTATGAGGGCAAAAAAGAAGCCATGGGATTGCAGGTAAATCATTCCTTACTCAGTCAGGCTGAAGCAGAAACAAAATGACTTCACTGCACCAAATAGCATGGTAAAAATCTCTAGTATACAACTATGGATGAAATAGAGAAACGATCCTCATAGTGAACTAGTAGCTGGAAACTGGCTGAGGGTAAGGAATTTTTAAAAAAATTAATTGATTAATTCATTCTAATCAGGTATGTATGAGAGAAGAATGCATTTTGATTTATTGTACACAAATGTAGCACAGCTTTTCATTTCTCTGGTTGTACACGATATAGCATTGCACCATATGTGCAGTCATATCTGTACCTAGGGTAATGTATTCCACCATCTTTCCTGCCCCCATACCCCCTAGGGTAAAGAACTTAACAAACTGAAAAAATTGCTATTGCTCCAAAGAAACCAGTCTTCATGTATCATTTAAATTACCTTGCTATATCCTTTTAACTTTAAAAATAAAGGTGCAGTCCAATAGATATATGAATCCCTTTACTGTTGCTCTAGAGAAAGGAACAGTACATAGAATACATCTCCAATGCATCTACTAGTTACTTCTTTCTGTGAATTGTAAGGACAAATATGGACTCTGATATAGAAATACAACTAGTCATTGGGAAAGTGATAAGTCAGCACTTATCCACAATCGTCAAAATGCCGTAACCTTTGCTCCAACATTAGTACTTCCAGGAATTTATTTTAAGGAAATAGCTTGAAGGAAAGAAAAGTTTAGATGCCATATATACAATAAACTTAAAATATGTGTTAGTAGATGAATATAGTAAGTACTCATCAACACAATAGTTTAATGATATATCAAAGACTTTAAAACAACCAAAATATTCAACAACTAAAGAGAAGCATAAATTATGATATACCTATCTGATATAATTCTATGTCCTCTGTAATAGCAAAGAAAACCAAAGTCTGTATTCACCTTGATCACAAGCCTTTAATGAATATTCTGTTTGAAAATGTAGTCTTATTTGACCAAGCATAGAGTTTTAGATAAGGCACATTACTACCATAGTATACAGTAAATATTAGTTATTGTGATTAGTCACATAAAAAACCAAGGTTAAAAGGACCGTTTAGTATGTTTGAGTTACAAGCCAATTAACTGGGGTTTACAGATGGTAAGTAGCTTGCTCAAGCTCAAACTGTTATTTGGGCCAAGATTTAATTCTTCAGAGTTTACAGTTTTAACCACAATGCACATGCCTCATGATAGGTTGAGGAGGGGTCATTCTACACGTGGGGTGAGTTACACGGAAGGTAAGAATTCAAGAGAAAGATCTCAACCTCTCACTCCCTGCTTCACTCACTTGCCCAGAAAACATTTACTATGTGCTTGTTCTGTGGTGCCACTTGCTGAGACAGGCAGAGGTCATCATACCTATGCCAACACCTTAATGTGGTCAAGACTTGGAAGAGCATACAATAAAAGAAAACCAAGATGGCAGTGCCAGGACGTGTGTGGGGGTTATTTGGTGTTTAAAAAAATGTTTAAACATGTAGTTAATAAACTTACTTTCTTGCTTTTTTTTTGATTCCTCAAAAAAGTTGTAAAGAAAAGCTATTGAGAAAAGAAAGTCATTCTCTTCTCTAATATTTGGTTGGTAAAGCCTTAGACCCCAATTTTTTGTGTGGATTAAAAAAAACTCTATACCTTCTAAACTTACATGTTAATATAATGGGATTTCTTAAAAACTTAAGTCATATTTCACTCACTTTAATACTGAGGTCAAAAATGTATTTGCAAAGTTATTTAAAAATGTATTGACAATATAACAAGGAGAAGGGTATTTGTATGTCATTGCACATTAAAGATTAGGTGTGTCATTTGCTGGATTATTAGAAGTTTCAGTAGCAGACATTTTTGATATTTGCTGATGTATATTTTTTATGCCACTGAGGATTGAGCCCAGTGGCAGTAGTATTCCACCACTAAGCTACATCCCCAGTCCTTTCATTTTTTAAATTTTGAGAGAAGGTCTCACTAACTTGTCTAACCTGGTCTCAAACTTGCGATTCTCCTGCCTCAGCCTCCTGAGTCTTTGAGATTACTGGCAGAAACTACCGCTCCCAGCTTTGAGATATTTTGACTGATTTTCAATCATTAAAACAAACTTTCAAAAAAAAAATGTATTGAAAGATTATAATCAGAGCCGGGTGTGGTGGTGCATGTCTGTAGTCCCAGCGGCTCCAGAGGCTGAGGTGGGAGGATTGTGAGTTCAAAGACAGCCTCTGCAGTTTAGGAGATTCCTGCAGTTTAGGAACTTCCTTTAGGAGTTCCTAAGCAACTCAGTGAGACTCTGTCTCTAAGTAAAATACAAAATAGGGCTGGGATGTGGCTCAGTGGTCAAGTGCCCCTGAGTTTCAATCCCTAGTACAAGAATCAGTGATAATGTGAAACATTTTGAGTTAGGTTTCCATGTTTAAGTTCCATGAATATTCATTTCTTTAACAGTGATGTTTCAAAATATTTTGTAGATTTGCTTATCAATAATTGGGTCCCAATGTTTAAAAAAGTAGAAAAAATGATTTTAAAATGTTCTTTTAGAAATTTGAGAGGACTTACTTATGTGTACACTGTAGATATTAACATTTTAATAAATATTTTATTAATATTAAAGTGAATGTATGAAAGGAAATTCATTTAATATAAATATGGATTTGTATTATGCCAATATTTAATAGTTCACACACATTCTCTAATTCAGTTATTATTTTAAAAGCACACTAAATTAAAAGCTTTGATAATTTAGATAATCCATATCCATAGGGATATGGATGTGAAGAACAAACTTCTAAAATGAGATATTTTCCCAATAATAAATTTTGATAAAATGGTATTTAGATTTTGCTTGCTTCACATGATAATGTGTTCTTCAAATCGTACTTTTGTTGTTTCACTTGAAGCAGAAAAAGAAGCAAATAATAATTTGCAGATAACATAAAAATTTATTTAGTTGCAAACTAAGCATTTCTGTCCAAGTTTGATTTCACTAGGAAACCTGATTTTATTTCTATTGGGAATGATAATATACATGTCCTACAGCACAGAGGAAAAGACGTAACCCCTGCCCTGGGGTATTGAGATCCATTCTGATGCCAAAACATCCCCAATCTTAGTAAAGAAGAAACACTCAGACTGATGCACTGAGCAGAAATTCCTTCTAGACTCTTTTTTCTCTTCAACATTCATTGCTTCCCCTTTTCCCAGAAGACACACTCATGTGCATGCCACATACACACACCCTAATCCAAGAAGACAAGACCACATGATTTGCAAGCCATCAAGGAGAGAGTTGGTAGTGGGCTAGGGTTTGCTAATGAAGGTGTGAAAAAGATGTTAGGCTTCTAGAATAGAAGGTATTGGATGAAAAGCTTAGTAGTCAATTCAGCCTGCTTTAAAATTGAGTGACAGAGGCTGAGAAGACCAAGATCAAAGTATTAATAGATTCAGTGTCTAATGAGGACTTTGCTTCCTGGTTCAATGATGGCTCTTTTTGCTGCATCTGCGCATGGTGGAAGGGATTAATGAACCCTGGGAGCCTCTTGTATAAGGGCATTAATTCCAACCATGATAGCTAAACTTTCCTAAGCTGATTATTCCCAAAGACCCAACCACCGTCACTTTGGGATGTGTGTGTTATGGTTTGAGTATGAAGTGTTCCCTGAAAAACTCATGTGTTAGAAACATGATATGTGACAATGTTCAGAGGTGAAATGATCAAATTATGAAAACTGTGACCTCATCAGTGAATTAGTCCACTGGATGGATTAATAATTTGAATGGACTAATTTGGTAACTGAAGGCAGGTGGGGCATTATTGTAGTAAATAGGTCACTGGGGTATGCCCTTGGGAATATTTTGTCCCTGATTCTTCACTCTTTCTGCTTTCCTACTGCCATAAGCTGAGGAGCTTTCCTCTATTGTCCCCTTCTGCCATTATGTTCTGTCTCACTCAGGCACAGAGCAATGGAATAGTAGAATAGACTTTTATTATTCTAGATTGTTCTTGTTTGGTATTTTGAAAAAGATGAAAACTGACTAATACAGAGGGCGAGGTTTCACCATGTGAATTGAGAGAGGACATAAACATTGAGTTCACTTTACTGAATCATGAGACCAAATGTTATTGAGAGGATGGTTTTCTGAAATCAATAACAGTAGGTTTCCAAACTTATAACCCATTAATCAGTATTCCCAATAAAACGGGATATAGAAACAGAGATTCACTTTTAAGAATGACATTTACTAGCAGCTATTATGTATGTCATTTCACAATAATTTCTAAGAACATAAAATCTGTTTATTAGTAATGACAGTAAATTTTTAGCCATGTCTTCAAAAGAAACAAAATGAATAATTGCATTTGTAGTTAAAATCTGGAATGTAGTATTTAATGCTACACAATTTCAAAGAAAAAGATCAATGTTATATTTTTAGTAATGCCTTATATTGTTTTCACTAAACAGAAATAAAAAAAATCATTCCACTTGTCTGTAAACATTGTGAAAAAGAAGTGATCAGTGATGAGTGGGAATCCTGAGTCCTCCCACTGAGTCCAGTGCATATCACCTTGCCGGGACATATATCAATACAGAACCTATAGACTAGATTTCTAAAGCTCTACCAACTTTGAGATTTTAAAAAGCTAAAAGAGTTGTTCTCAAAGTGTGGTTTTAGGACTAGCATCATCATCAGTTGAAAACTTGTTAGAAATGAAAATTCTTACCACCTGCACCTACTCAGAATCATCAAGTAATCTGGTTTATAAAGCTGTCATAGCCGCCCTCAAAATTGTCTCTGAATTGTTCCTGCCTGCTAGTCATGCCTCCATGTAGTTTCCTTCCCCCAACAAGCGAGTTGACTTACTTAATGAATGCAATGTAGCAAATCTGATAGTTTACGGCATCCTAAAAGCACTGTTACTTCCTCTTTGCTCTTTCTCTCAGATTTCCTGCTCTTGGGAAGCCAGCACCGTGTTATAAGGGTGCCAAAGAAGCCTGGTAGAGTAAGGAACTGAAGCCTCCAGTCAACAGCCATGCCACCAAACCATTTTGGAAGCACAGATCATCCAGCCTGGTCCAGAGGGCTCATTTATAACCTTATGAGACTCTGCAAGCCAGAGTCATTGGGTCAATCAGCTCCTGTATTCCTGACTCACAGGAAGTCTGTAAAGGTGATACATGCTTATTATTTTTAGTATCAAAGTTTTGCTTTTCAGTGCAAAGCATACACTTCACGGGCAACTATGATGCATGCTGAACTTTGAAACCATTGAGCTAGAACATGGATGGTTAAACCCACAGGTGTGGAACCCACATGAGAAGGGGGGCTAATTGTATTTGTTTTGTTTTGTTTTTCATCTACTTGTCACCCTGAGAATAAAAACACAGCGATGGCCAGAGTAGACACTACCCAGCCCTTTTTTGCATCCTGCTCTTTTCAAAGCATTTGTCACAGTTTGTAATTACCTTTCATTTACGCACACCTACCTGCATAATAGCTCCCCCTCCTCCATTTCACTGCAAGTTCCAAGTGGGCAGGACCTTTGCTTGGTACACAGGAGGTGCTCAATTAGTATCTCCTTGGTGGATGACTCTTTCCTTCCTTAATGAATTGAGCCTCTTGAACAGTAACCACACTACATTTAAGGGGCATCTCTCTGGGAACCTAATTTCTTTATTGAATCCATTTCCATAAAAAGAAATGTCTTTCATGTTCAAAATAGTTAGCTTTTAGAGTTCCTTTATTTCACATAGATTCCTAAAGGCATATAAGAAAATGTAGGCAATGGGTTTAGAAATACAAGTCACCAAATCAGAGACTAGTTTTTACAACTGTATGAACATATCAGTGAAGAATGTAATTCTCACAGCTTTAGCTGGACCAAAGGTCTATGTGGGTAGGCATAGCAGGAGGCCAGGGATGCTGCCAAGCTGCTCTGTGAACAAGGACCCACCCTGCTGACCTGTGTACCAAGGGCACAATGTCGGACTGTGCAAACATTCTAATTCCTCCTAATAGCTCTACCCTGGGTTCTTTTGTTCAGGAGCTGATGTTAGAGGTGAAGATGCTTGGAAATGATGAAGTGCTGGGACAACAGGTCAATACTTTTCAATATGACCTTCTTCATTTGGAGAATACTTTTGATTAAAAAAAACCTCATTGATCTTTTTAAAAGTTATTATGGCAGATAGACTGAGATGTGGGTGACATCATTCCACGGGTATTTGAGAATGTCAGATAAATGATAAAACAGGCTCTCAGCCTATTTCTGATCAAGACCAAAGAGGAAGAACAAAGACTACATCAGTATCAGGGGAGGTACTCAGAAGGCAGTCTCTACTGCCCATCCTTGGTGAGAGCTCTCACACATTCAACCATGGTGAAGCTCAAGAGGAAGAAGTGAATTTAACAAAGTCAGACTATGTCTTCTATTGCATCTTCGATCCCACTCAGACAGCACAGCCTTTCCCACTTCCCAAGTGGGAAATTATCAACTTGTTGTTTTTCTTTGATTGGTAAAACTTAACAGTGCTGCCCTACACAACTTTCTATGACGATGGCAAAGTTCTCTATGTGCACTCTCTGATATGTTAGCCACCAAGAACACATGACTGAGAATTTGGAATGGAGCTACTGGGACTCAGAAACAATTTATCCTCTTATTTAATTTGAATTAATTGAGATTTAAATAGTCACATGTGGCTAATAGCTGTATTGGATAAGGCAGTGCTAGAAAATAATAATGATTGTAAATTGGCAAGATACCTTATCCTTCGAAAGATCTTATTATTATTCCCATTCCTTGCCTGAAAATACCAAAGAACAAAGAATGAAGCAACTTGCCCAAGGTCATAAAGCTAGCAAATGGCACAGAAAGATTGAAACTCACACTCAGGTATCCCTGACTTACAGTCTTGCAATGACATTGAATTGCAATTTCCTTTCATGTAAAGGAAGCCTTAAAGGCAATCATGAGCCTTTGCAAGCTCCAGGCTCTTGGTAATTAGCAATCAAAAGAAGCTGGCCATATATAGCATGATTTCCTTCAATAAAATAGTTGGGAAAGTACTTTTCTTGACAATGACAACATAACTTTTGAATTTTTAAAACTACATGTCAATAATAATTATATCTGATGGTCCCCCCTTGCTTAAAAAGTTTTGTCCTAATCAAACATTAGTCACATTAATTCAAGATGACAATATAAAAAGAAGTCTTTATTAAACTTGTGCCACATCCTTTTATGCTTTCTAAGCATTATTCTACCCTTTGCTGACAAACCAGATAATACTTTCTTTCCTAAATCAACAGCATCCTATGAAACTGCACAAAAGATGAAGAGTTTGGAATTTAATGGGTGATTTGGAAGCGAAGAGTTTCAAACATGGCTTTAAAAGAAGCAAGGGAAAATAGAACTTAAGGAAAATAATATGCAGTCCTATTGTAAATTTTTTTTGGAGTTCTATGTAAAATATGTCACATGATTGCAATAGCATAACCCCACTCCAAAATGCACAAGCCTTGCTTCCGGATATTTGTGTATCCTGCTTTCAAAATCAAACCTGCATTGTCTCTCAAACTCTCTCCTCTATTCACAGGGACCTGTGGGCAGCCCAAGGATGGTGCAGGAGGGTAAATTCATTGAAATTGGAGTAGCAACAAAACCAATATCTTTTGGTTTTCCTGTAGACTTCCTATCACGCAGGGGATCTAAGATATGCCTTAATGATGCCAACTTAGATAAAATCAAATAAATAATTGGTGATAAGCTGAAACATAAAGAAATGGGGTAAAACCACAAATTTTGAGGGTTAACACCTGGCTGAAAATATAGGCTGTGTGATTATCTTGATATGTATAAAATCTATTTTTGGATTAGAGTTAGTGGGTTCTCTGGTTCAGAGAGCTCCATGTGATATTAAAACCTGTCTCATCAAAGCTCTTACCTACCAGTAATCTTAAAATACATCATACTATCTTAGGGTTACAAATTCAGCTCCTCAGTCTGGCATCATATGAGCAACTGAACGGGGGTGGGTAGTGGATTAAGCAAGTCAAAAATTCCTGGACACATTTCTCTTGCCTCCCATCAAAAGGTGGGGTCTATGTTGCCTTCCTGTGAATTTGGTGAACTCTGAGATTGCTCTGACCAACTCAGTAGCACACATGACACTGTAAGCCTTGCTTCTGGATATCTGTGTATCCTGCATTCAAAATCAAACCTGTATTATCTCCCTAAATCTCTCCTCTATTCACAGGGACCTTCGTGCAGCCCAAGGATGGTGCAGGGTGGTAAAGCCTCCAGGCATTGCCTTTAAGAACTTGACAACCTCTATTTCCCTCTTTCAGAACACTCTCCCTAGCATCTTGAACTGCCATTTTAAGAAGTCTAATTACCTTGGGACCACCATGAAAGAGAATGCAGGCTCGTGGTCGACAGTCCTAGCTGGGGTCTGGTTTTAGCTCTCCCTGCCAAGGGGCTAGACCTGCAAGTGCAGCCATCCCATGAAGCAGTGGGTACCAGGTGACTCCATCAACATCATATGGAACAGAAAAATCATCCAGGCTGGCCCATTCTGACTCATAAAGTCGTGGGAGAAAGTGAAATCGTTCTTGAATTACACCTTGAAATTTTGGAGTTGTTTATGTAGTAATAGATAACTGGAAAAGGTATTTCTCATTTCCTTGGTCTAATCTCCAAATCCACCTGTTAATTGCTATACTTTTATAACATGACTTTATTAAATACGAGGTCCTGCACAATCATTAAAATTTTTAATATACACATACCAATGAAACCAGAAGATGGTGGGTTTGGCTGAATCTTCTCCTTGGTATTCTCCTGGATAATGTCCCAAAGCTGCCATATAAATTTAGGATGGAGTATGTAAAATGGTTGAGTTGGGTTTCTCTGACGATGTTGAATATATGGAGTAAATAGGTTGTAATCTGGCTTCTTGTACCACTAAGGAAAAACACACATAAACACATGCAATCAAGTCTAGGGGGCTACAGTGTAAAAAGGAGACAGGATAGTATGCAAATAAATGAATGTAGATCCTGAGGGGCCAGGTTGGGGCTAGAGGGAGTGTGGAGAACCATGTCATATCATGGCTATACACACTTCCTCAGGGACAGGTATAAGCAAGATCAGCGTTCTAGCTCTAGCAGAGATGATGCTTTGCTTTTTAACAAAATGAGAGTGAAATATCGGGTTATTAGGCTTTTGCAAAGGGTCTGATGATAAACACCTGAAACTCTGTGGGTGGTCTCTGTGGCCATAGTCAATGCTACTATGACTGGGATGGAGTGACATGGGAACTCTTGAGGTGATGGTACTCAACTCTTTCTTGATTATGATGATGGATACATGAGAGTGTAAATTTGTTAGTATTCATAAGAATGTATATTTACATTTATTGTAGGTATATTGTATGAAAAAGCCAGTAAATTTGAATAAAAAAAATATCTTCAGAAATGTGTCAGGTGCCATCATTAGTTGGGGTTTGGAGGTGGTGTGTGGGGAAAGGCTTAGCTCTAAGGGTCCTGAGAGCACTGTTCTCACTTTCAAGTAGATGCCACAGGTATGCCATGGATATACAGGAAGATACCAAGTAACGGTCCAAAGCTGAAACATTTCTGTGGTTTCAAAAACTTTAAGAATGGCTGGATCAAATACTCTGGTTAACTAAATTCCCAAGCCAAGTGGCACCAGCAAAGAAGCAGGAGGAATATGGGACCAGAAAAGGAAACTTTTTCCTTTCTCCAGCTTCCTCCTAGATCCTCACATGGCAGCACAGGCCCCACAGTTACGGGCTGTGTTGCTTGGATTTTGGCACCCTCTCTGCTCACATCTGTCAGGTGGGACAGCTTTGTGCCCTGGGCTTGGATGTTTCCAACAAAGGAAAAAACAAGGTCGACAGACAGAAATGCTGTCTGTTCACAAATAGCAGGAGAGCTGCCAGAGTTTAAAACTGGGGACCTTGAGCTGACAAAATATCTGAAAGGTTCCGAGTCCCATTTAATGTTTGATTCTCAGTGGAGGACACATAGGAGAATCCACCAGACAGCTTTTGCAAAAAAAAAAAAAAAAAAAAAATACACATCAAGGCTGTGTCCTCCATTTCTGGAAATGGGGATTTGATGGACAGAGTTTGTGAAAATATTCTGCAGGTGATTCTGATTTGCATCTCTCATTAAGATGCTGTTGGCAATCAATGTCCAGCCTCAGTCTCAAGATGGATGGTGACCCACACTCCTTCGGGAGGGACCCATTCTATCTTGGATAGCTTTCTTAGAATGTTATCCCTTAGGGCCCTGAATATCTGGCCTCTGCATTCATCTTCATGGACTAAGTCCCAAGTTTTTTATTTTGTGAATGTTTCCATGAAATTGACATGGGTACATTAAAATGGGTTGGAAATCATAATCTGGTGCTTATACATAATTATATAAATTAATATTAACTAATATTATTATACTATAATATAGTTATATTCTTCCCATTAGTGTTATTATTATATAATCACATTATATATTATATGCTACAGCTAAGTTTTTATAGGTGTTGCACATCTAAAGGATGGCACACAAAAGGTTAAGAAAGTTGAAAGCTCTCTAGTCATGGCAAATCAAGTTAAAGACATTTGCATACTTGATAACATACCTTGCTAGGCTAAACATTGTCCATCTTTTCCAGCCCTCGTTAAAAAATAAGCTCATTGGCTTTTCATTCAAAGCCATTGAAAGTAGCTAGCTGCTTGCTTAGGTAGGTGATGATTTGCCAGAAGGTCCCAAATGCAGCCTGCTTATATTTTGATGACCAGTAATAAACTTGTTTCAGCTCTATTGCATAAAATTTAACAGATTCAGAAGCAGGAGGCAAAGAGAAACACTCAAGGAAAACCTGGAACAGGCTCCACTTGAATAACAATGAGCTGGTGGATGCACAAAGTTTAGATTTTTTTGCCAACCACTTTCAATTTATTTCCAAAGGTCTTGCAACCACTCAGAAGGGGATGTTATCGGGTTACAATGGAACAATTGTAAGTTTAATCAGCCCAACCTTTAGTATAGCTAGGGATTTCTGAGCATTTAGATATGCACATCTTTCCTCCATTCCTCCAGAACAAAAGCAATTTAGCATTAGATGGATAATGTTCAAGTATACTACCATATCTGGGCATCAAAATGAGTGCACACATATGTGCTCAATTAGGCCCATGATCAGTTTCATTCTGTTGACATGCAATTCTTGACCTGCTCCAATGATTTATCAGTCAGAGGCTCTGTCTGACCATTGGGGTCAGGGCATCTGGGAAACACTTACCAGGTTAAGATTTGCAGAATAAGGAGCTGGATCCCAGGCCACCAAAATGACGTCTTTATACAAAGAACTATCAATGAAGTTATGGCTGGGGTTGGTCAGAATCTGCAAGCACATGGGGAAAAAAGTTCAAATGCTAGTGTTTACTACTTCAAAACCATATTTTTAAAAAAAGAGATGAAAATTTAAAAGAAGAATCAGAGCAAGGATAAAATGACTTTCTATTTTCCTTTGGGAGAAGAAGAGAAGCTGCCATTGCACACTCAGGCACTTAAAGAATGTTTAGGGAAATGAAGGTTTTTTTAAAAAATATCAGTTCTTAGATTTTTTCCAGCACTGCACCTGAGCTCCAGCCCCTGAAACACAGAATTCCCCAGCTCAGTTCAGGCCCCCTGACCCTCTCTATAATAGCCTTGACATGTAATTTAGACACAGTGTAGATGTGAATGAACTGAGTTATGAAGCAGCCTCCAGAGTGCTAGCCACAGTTCTCCCTCTGTAGCCCTATCTGGTTCTGGATGAATTTGTCAATTTCACCTGCCAATCATTTTTTATTTTTTAAAACTATCATTTTGGGGGAAAATT
Organism: Geosciurus inauris; assembly: GCA_004024805.1. Classification (NCBI taxonomy): domain Eukaryota; kingdom Metazoa; phylum Chordata; class Mammalia; order Rodentia; family Sciuridae; genus Geosciurus; species Geosciurus inauris. Next base: position 216,829 of record PVHX01000760.1, on the reverse strand, counting down.
CTATTTTCCCCCTCAATTTTAAGAGGCAAATTTTCACCATTATTAAGATGTACCTTTTTATATAATAATGTGTCTGAATTTAGAATGTTATCTTACAGGCAACATGTATTTTAATTTGGTAGGGTTTATCTCTTCTTCTCCGAGGAGCTGTTATTAATCGAGTTGTGGATCTTACAGCCAATGACATCTATGAATTAAGGAAATATGGTAATTGTTTCTTACCTCGCTGCAGGCTCCCTGGTGCAGTGAACTGTACAAAGAGCTAATCGTTTGTTCTGCAAGCAATTCACCATAAATCACTTATCACCTCATTTTTTTCTACATATTTTTGAAGCTCTAGAAATTCTTGTGGTTTTTTCTGAGAATAATTTTGCCATAAATTTGGAAGACATTCTTATTAAGAACATGAAGAAAAGAGGATTTTCATTTTCCATTAAGCAATTCATTTTCAGTATTTAAATTTTCAAATAACAAACTCAAATTTCAAAAGTATAATAGAGACCCTCAGATTTTGTGCCTTTTATTCCTGGCCTTCATTGCCATGATTTCTTTTAAGTTGAATTGCTTTTTCTCAGTTCACAAAATGTAACATGTTTAGTCTATGATAATAAAAAAAATTCTATATCTATTCTGATTTTTCCTTATTTCTTCCTATTCATATCACATCTAAATTCTCATTACTCTGCATTTTTCATCATTCATTTTTATAATTACAAGACCACTAGAAATAAGCAAGTATCATGGTTATGGGTAACCAGATCATTTCTGTTCACTCATCCAGTTAAATTATTTACCTACAAAGGGTACCCCTGTGAAAAAATCCATCCATCTTACCTGGGAGTTAATGATGCGCACAGTGGTTTTATTTCCAACATCTCTCTCATAACCACGTGTAGGAGCAGAATTAAATCTCAAAACTGCATCATGAGAATCTAAGGGTACATAAATAACAAGCTTACTTTTTCTTTCCATAGAATCACATTATCTAGGAAAAAAATGGTTAAGTAAATCTTTCAATACCTGAAAACAATCAGACACCATTAGTAAAATTAACATATCCATACACATATTTTTCAGATAATTTACTTTTGATTTAGGATGAGATCTTGGCTAAGGAATATGGAAACATACAGGCCATAATACCCTGCATTATGGCGTGTGAGTCAATAATATATCATGTATACAACAGTGGTCCCATACAGATTAGGTTTCCTAGTGACATTTGCAACGATCTTAGTTTGTGTAAGTATATTCTATGATGTTAACAAAATGTTGAAGTTGCCTAACGATGCATTTCAAAGAATGTATCCTGTTAAGTGACATGTGACAGTGTTTGTGTGTGTGTGTGTATACTCAATTATAGGTGATCCTGTCATATTTAAATGCTTTCTATCTTTTCACATTCTGTACAAGTGACACACTTAATGCAGACATTCCCCTAAAGGTCCCAAGCCATTTGGAAGGTGGATCTACAGGAGCAGGTAAAGATATTAGGAAGGCAGGGGCTGCTCAGGGTCTGCTGGTCCTGGGCTTTTGACTGCCTGTGGCACCCTGAGGTTGGTCATGGTGATAAAGAACTGCATCTAATGCTACTGCCTTCACAAAGATCAAGTGCACCTCTCACAGGGTGAAAGCCACAGCATTTAATTCCACCTTACTACTTTTTGGTAAAGATTTCTGCTTAAAGAAAAACAACAACCCTGATTTCCATGCAGCCTTCCAGACTGCGGCTGAAGTCAAGAAGACCTGTGTGAGAGCAATCTGAGTCTTCTGTGTTCTCAGAGCCATGGCTTGACAGACTGTGCAGCCCTGGAGAGACCACCAATGTCACCATCTGCCAGCCTCCTTGTTCTCTGTAATAGCACACTGTGGACCTAAAACGTTAGTCTCTACCACCCTTCATACAACTTGGCAGCTGGACATACCCAAGTTATCTGAATTTTGGGCAGAGTTGCTGGGTGAAAACAAGGCTCCCCAATCATGGAGGCTGAGAGGGAGACACAGAGGAATAGGGGAAGAAAGTGGGGCTCATCTAACTAAGGGTTGAAATGGGGGATTCCCCTTGCTTAAGGCAGGCTACAGGGACACACATCTCTTGAGATTTCCGGAAACCAGAGCTTATGAGCTATAAGGGAATTTCTGAGGTCTTTTTTTTTTTTTTTTTTTGGTACGGGGATTGAACTCAGGGGCACTTGACCACTGAGCCACATCCCCAACCCTATTTTGTGTTTTATGTAGAGACAGGGTCTCACTGAGTTGCTTAGCACCTTGCTGTTGCTGAGGCTGGCTTTAAACTTGGGATTCTTCTGCCTCAGCCTCTCAAATTACTGGGATTACAGGCGCCATGCCCGGCTCTGAGGTCCGTCTTTAGCTTCAACCCTGCCGTGCAATTTCCAAGTTTAGCTTGCAGCAGTGACAGTGCTTGTTTGTGAGGGTGAGAGATGGGGCCATGTATTTCTTTCTGTATGTTGAAGAGCCTTGTCAACGTGAGAGCATAGCATTTACTGTGACTACTCCCCACACAAGAAACGGAGGCAACTGGCCTCCTTTGCTTAGATTATGCTCTGCTCTTCTTGGACATCTTCCTATTTCCTGAAGAGCAGAAATTACCAGAGATATTCTCATTAAAACAAGGTTATAAAAGTGTCTTTATTAGCAAGTCCTAAATGCAAAAGAATTGGGATTCCAGTTTGGAGTACCAAGAAAGTAACAATGAATGCATAAAGCACATGTCTGTGTAATTTTAAAAATTCTACAATATTCTTTTAGGGGAAACTTTGTAAAAGGCAACATGTATGACCTACAGGCCAATTCTGGTAGTAAAGTGTAAAGTGGCTATATGGCTCACAATGCCTGAAATATTTACTACCTGGCTCTTTTTTTAAAAAAAATAAAGTTTCTCCATCTCTGGAACTGAGGGAATCTATGCTTTGTATAAATGATGTAAAAAAATCTGAACACTTCCAATTAAAATTTAATTCTTTCCTTCACAATTTTAAGCACTCGTTGACATTTTTCTGTTCTGAATTGCTTTCTTACTTTTACTAAAATGATGCATTATCATAGAAAACCAAATGATACTTTAGATAGAAAAATGAATGTACTCAAAGCAGTAGAACTCACATTTCAGTCTCAGTACCTCTTAAAAAAATTCTTTGTAACCCATTTTCTGTGAAAGAAAGTAGAATAGAAAATTTTAAGTGTCTATTAATTTATGTTACAATAACTTTTTTTAAAACAAAATAACTCTATTTTTAGAACCAAAAAGTAGTGAAAAACCTGACAGTATTTTTAATGTTTGCAAAACCTTAGTTGTCTGGCTTTTAGAAGAAACATTCATCCTTTTTCAATATATTGTTTTAGCTGTAGTATATGAAGACTTAGATATGTTATTGAAGAAGGGAAGGTTATTTTAAGAATATTTCCAGAGAACTGTATATATTCTTCTTTAATACTTCATCAAAACTTCACAAGTACTGATTTGTTAAAGGTTGATTACAGTGTGGAAACTGAAAAACATCAATGAGTTGCATTTTTTCCTAATAAATTGATGACTCCAGATTTAGTTTTGTCTGCCTTCACCAACCAGGCAGTCTTCACAAGAATCCCCTTGGAACAAGTGTGTTTTTAAGATAGGCTTCCAAAAATGTACTTTTAAAAAATTCAAATAGGTGCAAATCCAAGATTTCAATAAATTCTGACACATTATAATCCATTAGACTATTTGTTCTTGAATGGGTCCTTTACTCACACATAACTTTGTTATATCATACAGCAGTCATTTGAAAACTCTCAGTTAAAAAAGTTGGGCAAAGGGCTGGGATTGTGGCTCAGTGGTAGAGCGCTTGCCTCGCATGCGTGAGGCCCTGGGTTCGATCCTCAGCACCACATACAAAGCAATAAAATAAAGACATTGTGTCTATCTACAACTAAAAAAGTATTTAAAAAATATTTGGGCAGAACTTCCAAATATCAATGCATTTTATTATAAAGTATCAAAAAATCATACTGATTCCACTATGGATCTCATCAGTTTTCACGTATAGGAAGCTTCCAAACTCATGGTTGAAAGCTTAAATTCTATCCTCTGCAACATATACTGTCCATTATTTTCTTAAAGGTGACAGGCTTCCTTAATTCCTTTTTGAGAAAATATCTGCCAAATATCCAAGTATGAATAAAGTATGTCTTTCAGTCATTTTTTTTAACCACACACTATATTTCATGACAGGAGTGGCTAGTTCAGCTCACATCAAAATACCACAGTGCCTTTGCATGTCACTGAGCAGAAGTGCTTTCTTTTGCTTCCCACTTGGTTACACAGGATCTGAAAAATGCAGGCACTCAAAGGTTGAGATTTCACAAAATTAACTATTTTGATTACTTCATTGAGGCCAACCATAAGTGAAACTTGCACTTGACTATGATGCCTAGTGGTTAAAAAAAAATTTTAAAAAGTCTATTTTTATTTTAAAAAATAAAAGATTACTCTTGTTGGGTGCTACTACCTAAATTTATACTAAAAAGCCAGTAGTTTTATCCATCATTACTTTTGCTTGGTCCATGCAAATGTCAAAGTTATAGAATATTTTTACCTTCTGGACCACTGAAAGGACCCTGGGGATCCTAAGTAGGTCTTAAAAAAAATGTTTATCAATCTCTAGAACTGAGGGAATTTATGCTATGTATAAATGATGCCAAAATACCTGAACATTTCCAATCACAATCTAATTCTAAGATGAATTGTTTGAAAATTGTTTGAAGTGGTGACCTACGGTACATCCCTGAGAAGGCAGGAAATAAGAGGCAACACAAGACAGTGAGGAGACCGGGGGAGACAAGGCCAGGGAGGAAGTGTGACTCCCACACTCTCAGACTACAGCTCTCCCAGGAATCCATGCTGCCCTCCCCTCTACACAGCCTCCACCTCAAGATCAGATAGCAATCCCAGGGTCCCAAGAGGTAGATGTTTTTCAAATGAATTGAGTAGTAATTCAAAATTAATCACAACACCCTTGAAAACCTCTCAGTATTTAACAGTCCATTGTCCTATGTGGAGCTATGTTCTAAGCCTTCCAATACTTTCACAAGGCAGAGGCACTGCATGGAGGAAGCAGAGCTGACAGAGCCTTGTGCTGAACCTGGGGGAAGCTGTCAGTGAGCAGGACTAGATGGGCATGTTGGAGGATGAGCCAAGAGGGTCTCCTCACATAGGCGTGTTTGCAAATGCATGCCTGGCTGTGCACTGCCTCGGTAATGTCAGTGATGCACCTAAGAATCTAAGCTGTCCATTCGTATTTTAAAAAAGAAGGAACAGACCAGATGAAAAGCACAAGGGCAATAGAGTAAAGCTTCATTTCTAGAGAAGACATTTCCAGGCCTGATCAGTGCTGTGTTGATGTTAGGAATGGAGCCTGGCCAAGAGCATCCACTGAAGGAGGATCAAATCCTTCCAGTAGCTGCCAGACCAGGAGACCACCAGCACCAAGTCACTGCCTTGCCCTGGCCCATGCTCTGCTTTCTCTCTTCTTCCTCCCGACCCACTGGTCAGAAAACAAAAGCTTGAAATAATGAGAGAGGACAAGTCTTCAGTCACTGGGAAATGGCCTGCCAGGGATCAGGGTTCAGCCACGAATCATCTCCTGATTCCCACTGCCCTGCTCTCTCCTCTGGCAGGACACCCTTATCTCTTATTTTCCTTGTGCCTTCAAATCCAGGAAGTGGGTGGATCTTTCTTGCTATGGCTGGGATAACTGTCCCCTGAAGGCCCATGTGCTAAAGGCTTGGTCCCCAGCTGTTATGGTTTAGATATGCGGTGTGTTCCAAAAGCTCGTATGTGAGACAATGCAAGAATATTCAGAGGTGAAATGACTAGATTATGAGACCTGTAACAACAGTGGATTAATCCACTGCTATAGAGTAACTGGGTGGTAACTATGGGCAGGAGGGATGTGGCTGGAGGAGGTAGGTCACTGGGGTGTGCCATTGGGATATATATATGGTCCCTGATGAGCAGAGCTCTCTGTTTACTTCCTGGCCATCATGTCCTGAGCTGCTTTTCTCCACCATGCCCTTCTGCCATGATGTTCTGCCTCACCTTGGGCCCAGAGATATGAAGTTGCCCAATCGTGGACTAAACCTCTGAAACTGTGAGCCCAAGTAAACTTTTCCTCTTCCAATTGTTGTCAGGTCTTTATGGTTTCAGCAATGTAAAGGCTGACTAAATGCCAGGCTTTAGGGAACTGGAGGAAATTCTGGGCTTAGTAAAAGGAAGTTAGGTCACTGGGGACATGCCCTTGAAAAGGATACTGAGATGCTGGCCTCTCCCTTCTCTCTCTGCTCCCTGGGTGCCCTGAGGTGAGCACCCTCCAGCACTCTCTTCCCCCATGACATGCTATTTCATAAAAGACCAAAAAGCAACAGGGCCAGCGGACCATGGATTGAAACCTTTGCAACTATGAGCCCAAATAAAATTTTACTCCTTTTAAGTTGTTTATCTTGGGTATTTGTCACAGGGACATAAATCTGACATACTCTAAAATAAGAATATACCCTCTGCTTCCCTGTTGGAAAGATCTCACTGCCTCTGTACCTGGTGTACAGGGTGAGAGCTGAAGTTCCTGTAACCCAGATTGAGGTTTGACTCCAGGCTCTGCCCATGTGATCTAGGTACCTCCATCTCCTTATCAGTAAAGAGGAATAACTGTATCTACCTATTATTTACAGCTGTAAGGATTCTAATAGTTAATAGAGAAAAAAACATTAGAATGGGTCTGGATAAACAATCTCCAGTGGTACCTATTATCACAATTATTAAGTGAAATCTAGTTCACTTAATAATTCTCATTTCTAGTGTCCTGAAAAGCATAGTGCTGTCCTTGTTTCCCCATGAAACTGAATCTTTAGCCCAGATTTGCCTCTTTGGAGCCTTGCTTCCTATTGTCCTCTCTCTGCCGACCCAACCTTAAGCCTTCAGGGTGGGTTAGGATTCCACTATGATTTCTGTCCTCTTGATCTGCTTATCTCTCTGTACTTCTCTTATTCACAGAATATTGGACTTGTCTATTTGCAGTCTAGATTTCTCTGGTAGAGAATTTGAAGGCTGAGTCTGTGCCTTTCATCTGTGTCTAGCATAGGAGCTGGCAGAGATCTGGTGATCAATAAATGACTAGTGCTTGCTGAATGACTACTTGAACTGTCTTCTTGCCTCCTTGAAGTTAACAAGACCTACCACATTCCAAACTCTACAGCAAGTATTATGAATCCCACCCCCTACACATCTCCATCTCTTCCTTCCCATTTCCCACCCACTTGCCATTAGTATTCAACAATAAAATACACAGACCTTGGTCTTCTGCATCAAGGCCATTACTGTCACCTAGAGTAGACCTCTTCTCTGTAGTGTGCTTCCACAAGTGTCCTAGTGGTGACGTGTCTACCATATTATTGCTGCTGGTATGTATGAGTGACACAGACCATCTCATGACTCTAGGACAGAATGCTCCATGTTTCTAAAACATCTGAGGTTTCTTTTCACTAGTATGTTCAAAGCGAACGTGTTTACAACTGCTATATCTCTCTAAGTAAAAAACGGTTACTGGGTATGTCTAAGTCTAACAGAAGCGTGTTCAGGGGCATGACTGCACTGGCCACGGAACAAACACCAGGGGGAGCCCAAGGGCAGCCAATCAGCAGACGTGAGGCATAACTAGAAGGATGGAAGGAGCTGTTGAGTACTGGGGACCTTAGCCTGGAGGGGCCCTGGGGCTACTTTACACAGACTTCCCTGGCTACTTTCCAGCTTTGCCTTCAATTTTTCATCAGATCATGCAGAGGACTTTGGTAAGTCTTTTGATTTTCACTTAGCCAATTCACAAGTAATTACTGAGGGGCCAACTTGAGGTTAGCTACAGCATGCTCCCATTATTCCCAGGTGCCAGAAGGAATGTGCTATGTGAATTTGGTTTATCACGAGAGCCATTACTATGCATTTTGCAGTGAAATCTTCAGGTGAGCAGGTAGGAGAGTGGTCAGCACCTGGCAGGCACAGTGCTGGTACTGAGATGCCAACTCATAAAGATGAAAGACTTTGTTTTTCCAAATTGAGTGTCATTCTGATTACTTGTCCTGAAAAGCATAGGTACAAAATTGGAGTCAAAGGAACCTAAATAAAACAAGAAAGATAATTTTTAAAAAATCTTCCGGGCATGTTCTTCATTTGTGATTTTACAATTCTGATCATGAAGCCTCATCCAAGTACACACAGCATAAATTAAAATTTGAATACTGGAAACTAACAAATATATAACTCTGGCATTTCATGTTTCCCAGAAACACCGACTTTCCAATGTCTTTCATACTCTCTTTCAAATTCTGTGTAGAATTTAAACACCCTGGTCAGGGATATTTATGCAGGAATAAAGAGCAAGGGAATTCTCTTTGGCATGTGAGAGCAATCCAAATACTAAGTATTTATGATGCAGAGGTGTTTAAAACAAAACAAAACCAGAAGCAAGTTACTGCCTGCTTCAAAGCATAATACTTAAATTCCTTCTCTACATTATTAATATTGGTCCTCGGAAATGAGAAAGAACTGTGGTGTTATTTCACCCTGGGGACCTCTAACCAGCGCTCTTTCTTAATAAATTGCAGGCTGCTCTGCTGTGGCTTTGGCTACAAGCTTATGTGACACATGGACAGCGTTATTATGAGCCTGCTGTAATGTCACCCGGGGAACCCAGACCATAAGCCCAGATTCGTTGTCTTAGGTTTTTCTAACTTAAAAAAACAAAAAATTCCCACTTAGTCTCACTCCCAAGGACATGTGAGCTGAGGTCTGGGTTTCTAAGCCTGCCGACAGTGGCATCTCTTTATTCTAAGATAGCTCTGCAACACTGGTCACTCTTCAAGGACACGGAACGACTAAGGGACCTGCTTAAAATGAAGCCAGGAAACAACTATTACTTCTTTGTAATGAGGGACCAATGCCCTCTGAATGTCACTTCCAGACAAGTTATGATCTAAGACCAACTGCAGTGAGAATGTATTAAATGCATTTGTTTCACATCTGGAGTTGAGGGTGAGCCACACTGGCTTCCTGTACCTGGTACCTAGAACCAGACATTCAGGAGGGGCAAAACATATGCCAATTAAATGAATAAATTACCTAAAGGGCCAAGCTGCTTGCTTACTGGTGCAGCAATAGAATTAGCCTAACCAGAGAAAGGTCTGGAGAGCAAAGGGATCCAGAATTGCTGAGGGAGAGAAGAGCACCAGCAACAGAAGGGAACAGGTCTCTGGCTAGAAGGGGTGAGAGACTGGGGAGGGTGAAGAAATGAATGCAACCCAGAGCAAATGGAGAATTCTATGAGATCCAGTCCCAGCCCAGCCAGTGTAGAACCTAGACTGTGTGGGAGGGGAAGATACGTCAGCCCTACCCTACTTTCTGCAACCAAGAGATATACAAGCACCAATATTTTACTTAAAGACTGATAGGGAGCTGGAATGCAAGAAGTCCAGAGGAAGGACTTCTGCCTTAAGAATACAACACAGAAACCCTGTCTCAGTGTCCCACCAGTCAGCATGCCCTATAGACTTCAAACTTGCAAGTCCCCACAATCACAGAGCCAAGTCCTTAATATAAATCTATCACTGTCTCTATAATTCTTCTGTTGCTGTCATGCACCCCAATAAGGGAGCTATGAAGCACCCAGGCTCCAGGGCTCCTGACATGGGTTTGAACACAGTCTGGCAGGGAAGATAGAAGCCCAGGTATAGTCAGGCTACTGATTATTCTGGATAAGGCCCCTACTATGTACCCTGGCCAAGACCCAAAGGCTGCGCTTGTGCCAAGAGTGCTCACTTTCACTGTGCAAACAGAGCTCATTTTCCCACGGGAGCATGTACTCACAGCAGTGGGATGTTCTTCAGAGCCCATGGACTTGGATTTGGTTCTTGAAGTAATCTAAATTGTCATCCTGTCTCCTCTCAGCAGGGGACACATCTGACTGTGTGACCTGCTTTCCTTTCTCTTCTTGTTCCTTCCCATATTCCTGCTCCATGAGGACCTGCCCTGGTCTTTTCAGACACTGATGGACACCTACTGATGTAGACCATGGTTTCTGTGGGAAATAATTTCTGAGATACTAGCAGTGAGAAGGACGCAGGGCCAAGGGCGGGGCTGCCTTCCATCTCCACTGGCACTAGCTATAGGAGGAACATCTTTCCAGCTCCCCAAGAATCCCCAAGACGCGGCTCTGGAATACCTCTGCTGGGATCACAGTATCATTTTGTCCCACCCAGGGGAAACCCTTAATAGGCTCTTCAGAGCTAACATCCAGTGCACACACCCCAGCCTGGCCCACCAGTGATAGCCTAGAGGTACACACAAAAAGAACCAGACCCCAGTTTCCCACTGGCTCAAGATGGGGTGATTGGCATCCTCATGGTGAGACCCACCTATTTCCTCCCCCAAAGAGGAGTTCAGGATGGCGCCCGCGGACATGACCACTGCACAGCTGCGCAGGCCACCTGGGTGCAGCTGGCCCAGAGGCACAGCAGGCACCAGCTGCCTCCAGCCCAATGCTGAGAAGGGCGCCTCGGTGCCATCCAGCGTCCTCACGCGCACGCGGCTGCGGAGCTCGCAGAGCAGCTGGGCCCTGCTCAGCCGCGCCTCCCGTTTCCCATGGAAGCGCACCCCGTGCTTGTTGGTGTTCAGGTAATCTCTCATGGCCTTCTGCAGGCGCGGGTTCAGCATTTTGGAGGAAACATTCCCCTTCCAAAGCCGGTACAGGAAAGCCCTGGACATGGAGGCATACAGCCTGTCGCCATCCTCGCGCTCCTCCAACGTGTGGCTTTTCCCCTGCCTCCTGTGCCTCTTCTTCACATGCCTTCTTTGAACTGCACTAGCTGGCAAAGCTACCTCCCGTTGGGGCAACTCCGCGAGGGAGGAGAGTCCCAATGTCCCCTGAGTGTGACTGTGCCACCCTGGCTGACCCTCAGCAAAAAAGTAGTCATCGTCCTCCGGGTAGAAAGCACTTTGAGATTTCCTCCCCACCTGGGATGAAAAAAACTCTTCATTTTCGAACGCATCTTGGGCCTGGGCCCATTTCTGTGGGTCCATTGGAACTGTGTGAAAGGAGCTAGCAGGGTGTCCACCTGGCAGCGCCTTGTTTGCATCCAAACTCCTGGGCGAGGAGGGCTCATGCATGGCGCCCATGATGGCCCGCTGCTTGCCCTGGATGGGCAGGAGCCCGCGGGTCTCCAGGAAGGGGAAGGTGCTTGGCACTGGCTCAGCAGGGTTGCTGTCGGTGAAGTAGATGAAAATCACTAAAAAGAGGAGCCCCCATGCAAATATCCCAAAGAGCATTCGTTGTCTCCATTGCTTCAGGTGTGGTTTCATGGCAGATCTCTGGGGTCAGCACCTCGGTGTTCGGAAGCACTGGGAGGTGGGAGGCACCTGAAACACACCGGGAGCTACAGTTAGTCAGCGTGGAGCCCCGGTTCAGACACTGCTGGTGACAAACTAACTTGGGCATTTTTGTTGACAGGGAAGGGGACTGATGGGGCATCAGAAATCAGAATCATTTGGGAGCTTCACTAAATTCAGGGGTTCTGTCTCTCCCTGCCTTGCCTCACCATCTCAGCCCAGAATTTTGGGAGATGAAAACCCTCCCCAGGTATCTCAGAGATGCATTTGACTCCTCACCACTCTAGGGTATTCCAACATAATCCCCCTGCAAACTGAATTGATAGAATCTCAATTTGGTGAAGCTAAGCGGAAGAGTGAAGCAGAGTTTGTCTGTTCGTATATGCCTATCAGTCTGCTAAAGGCTCAAGCTCATATATTGTACACCAGGAATGCTGAGCATTTCTAAAGGGTGACAACTCTATTTGATTCCCCATAGTCTCCTGGGCCTAGAAGGCTGCCTGGAACATACCATGTATGGCACTGAATAAAGAAATGCCTCAGTGACCATGGTAGCTATGGATGAATGTCATGCCAGGGTGCATGTTGATTTCAACAGGGGCCCCAAATCACACCCTCCTACTTGTACAACCAAAACAGAATCACCAGTGCCAAGAAATGAACATTGAAGAAATACCAGCAGTTAGCTTGCTTTGTGCTGGGCTCAGTACTTAGCATCTGTCCAGGATGATCTCATGTGGCCTTTTAGTATTTAGTAAGCTAGGAAATATTGGTATATGCATGTCCTAAACGAGGAATCTAGGGCCCAGCAAGGCTAAGCAACTCTCAAAATCATAGAGATAGCCTGCAGTAGATATTACATACCCATCTGGTTGCTGTAAGGTTCATACTTTTAACACTAAATTCTGATTCCATCTGCACATACCAACTCAAGTTATATTTTCTAAATTAGGCTCCCCAAACTATCTGTGGTAAAGGATCATTTTTCCCCAAATTGTCACTGTGTGATATATTTATATTTCTTTCCATGCTTGAATGTCATGGCAAAGTCCAGTATCTGTTCAGGTTTCTAAGTGCTTACTCACCAGTTCTGTATACATCCCTTTGGCAACTGGTAATGAGCAGTTTGCTAATGCGTAATCTGGGGCCACTCTTGGAGTGGCATCTTCTACATTACCGGCCTAACTCAGGAGACGGTGATTCAAGCTGTAATGCCCAACAGGAAGGTCTAGAAATTGTGTCCAGTATTTCAAGATATCTAATAGAATTGGAAAATTACCCTTAATCACGATTGCTCTGCTTGCACTGCAGGCATGTGCATTGCCATAAACTCTGACACTAGCATCCTGAAGTCCACAAGTTAAGAGTTTGGTCATCCACAAGACTGTCCTCACTTTGGATGTCAGCTGTGTTACCCATCCTTCTTATGTTTCAGCCACCAATCTGTGAGGTTCCTTTGACACCCATCAAATCTGGTACTCTGTTAGAAAGACTAACAGAAGTCAGGCAAGTGCTGTACTTATGGTTATAGTTTTATCATAAGGATACATATAGGGTGATACCTGGAGGGAATTCAAAGTTTCCAAACCCTCTCCTGTGGAATCTGTGTGTTTCCCTCCTGGTACATTGAAATGTTCACCAACCAGAAGGCTTCACTTAGCCTTGGTGCCAGTTTTTATTGGGGTTTTATTATGTTACCATGACTGAATTGTTGGTCATGTGACTGAACTCAATGTCTAGCATCTCTCTTCTTGAGATTCCCAAAGTTCCAACTTTGTAATTTGACCTGGTGTTTCAGGTGATCAGTCCCCAACCTGAAGCTATCTAGGGATGCTATGTGAGTTATCTCCTGTTGCTTAGAAAATTCCAGAAGTTTCAGAAGCTTCAGGACAGGAACCCAGAGAAAAGGTCAAATTCTTTGGCACCAATTCTGCAGTCTTTCATTTAAAGGGCTGTCTTTCTGCTTCTGGCTGGGAATTATCATTTCCTAATTTCCCGTACTGAGCAGCAGCTCAGTGGGTAATTACAGAATGGGAAACAGAAGTTCCTTATTTCAGCATTAGCTTGAGAGAATAGTTTTAAAACATACAGACAAAGGTGAGGTGTATACTAAGTGGAGGGGTGTGTAGGAAGGAAAATGAAGACTTCAGCTGTTGGGAAAGAGAAACTTGTAGCTGCAGGGCCAGGGCCTCCCTCCCCGAAAGATGAATTAATGTTGCCTTTAGTTTAGTAGTATCAGGAAGCCGTGGTGAACCTGTTAAATTCCACAAAATGTTTTTCAGATGATCAGATACTGACTTCATTATATGAAAACACCTAGTTCCAAGCTGAAGAAAGGAAGGAAGCTTTCCTTGTCAAGGGGGATGATGGGAGATATGATAAGGAGGGAGAATTGGAGGATGTTTGGGACACACAGAAAGAGAAGCACAGAGGGCCCTGCAGTGCATCCAGGACCCTGTGACAGCTTGTTCTCTCTGCTTGATGTAAGAGGAAGTAGGAGGAGGTAGGATCCATGCAGCTCTCTGAGCTCCACAAAAGGCAAGAGGATCCCAATGCAAAAGGCTGCCGCTTCATCAGGTAAGACACATGTGGCTCCCATAGTAATTATAGAAAAGAGTGGGTTTGCTGCTTTTATTCGTGATTAGACTTCAACTTTTAATAATCTAAAAGCCTCTGCTGCAACTTCTGTAGCTTCAAACCTTCTGTTGCTAATTAAGAGAACATTCTCCAAAATGATTACATCTCAAGGCAACCGCAAATCCTCTGCTAGCAAAATGCTACAGAAATCACTCCAAGTATCGTGGGTCTCAGCCATCAGTGTATTTCTAACAAATCAGGGTAGAGAGGTAGGAGATGTCATCAATGTTAAAACCATGCATTATGCTTTTCCTTGAAAGAAAAATACAGCCTAATAGAAAGGGAGGTTTGGCTAAGCAATAGAAAGCCTATTTCCCCCCTAATACAGTACATCTGAAATATCATAATGACACAGCTCAAACAAAGTTGTCTGTTAGACACACTGCTACTTGCCATCATTAGCTGGTATGATATAAATGGCATCAGGGAGGTATAAGAGGCCCATCAGGCAAATCATCTGTCCCCAGGCGCCGATGGAAAAGTGCTCCCTAATCAGACCTTCACGTGTGCTTTGTTGACGGTGGTTTAAGTGACTAAGGCTGTGGAGTTGTTGCCAGTTTTCCCCTGGGAAGAGCTCTGGCAAGATTATACACAAACCGGATGCAGTGTGGCTTTCTTCCTCCTGCCCACAGCAATTCCGACGTGATTACCTGGCAGTGGGAAGGTCTCGATTCCCAGTGGATGTTCTCAGCCCGTTGGCACTACTTTTTCCCATTCCCACTCTCTCTCCCACTTCTGTTCTCTTTCTAGCCAACCCTCTAGGAAACTTCTATTTTTGCAGGCTAAATCAAAAGTCCCCCGCCTGCTGCTGCAAATTATTTTAATTGTTCTACTTGCCTAGGAAGGTTGGTGGGTGCCCGTATCTTCCATACTAATTCCCAAACAAAGGAGTGAGTTGCATTCCCTCATGGATATTCAGCACTAGTACAAAAGAGTGTTTAAATTCTCCTTCCAATTGTTCTGAAAGAAATCACATTTTCCAAAAGGCACAATTTATCACAAGTTGTCAGATGAAATTATGAAATGTAAACACTGCTGCAGACAAACACTACAATGCAGCTTAGGTTAATGCAGCTAACTTCTTATTTTGTTCAAGGGCAGAGAGAGGTTAATTCTAGGCCTTTCTGCTTCAATGATGTCCCTTTCAAGCCCCAGGGTTGACAAGCTTTATCACCAGTTTTTTTGAATGGAGTTGTCCTCTTCTTTTTTTTTAAACACACTTTGACTGATGTGTCTGCTATAAACGCCAGCTGGCCAGGTTTTCTATGGGTCTGAGAAACACCCATTTGTGTGTGTGTGTGTGTGTGTGTGTGTGTGTGTGATGTCTGGACTAATCTTAAAGCTAAGTATTTATTTTAATGTTGAAATAATAAAGATTTAGTGTGTGAGCTATAGTGAGACATTCTTTTATCTTAATAGCCTTCGGGAGTCATTTTCTTTCAAGAATCATTTTTCTAAAATTAGCTCGTCACATATCTGAGAAAACGCTCAGTCTGTGTGAGAGGAAGATCCTCCCCCGCTGGGATTCTATCTCATCACAACCTTGTGGTCCCTTTTTACAATGGGCCCTTTCCTTTTTCCATTTTTCATAATATAAAAAAAGTCTCCATACTGCTAAAGGCAGAATGCTAAGTAGAGTCCACTCCCTCATTCATTCTCCTGAGTCCCAGCCCATTCTTAAGCTAATGTCCAGAAGAGGAGAAAGAAAAGGTCAGCCAGGTCAGCAGGGCACTGTGGTGGTGGGACCCCAGGCTCCCTTTCTAGGGAGCAGGATTTGTCAGGCCTTTGTCCGAGGAAGGGCAGTCCCATGGCAGCTGGGTCCTCCTCTTTGTGACCCAGGGCTGTGTGACTCCAAATGGATGTGGCTTCTATGATCTGTGTGCTAGAACTGACAGACTCAAAGGATCTCGCTCAGCAAAGGTATAGGTTTAAAACACTGGGACTAGGGCTTCAGAAACGTGAGCATGCTACAGCGGGGTGAGTGCTGGCTTCCTGAAGGCTCCTTGAGCCACCAAAGTGGGTTGGGCTATAGAAGGGTTCCAATCAACATTTCTAAAATAAGTGAAATAAATGATTAAAAGTAATAAAATAAACGGGGGAATGTATGGTGCTGGGATTGCCCACATATGGGCTCCTGGTTGGGTTAGGAGGGAGGCTGTGTCTAGCTTGCTGTGCTTCTCAGCCTGACAGGAGTGTTTGGGCATCTCTACGTATGGTTAGGTCATTGAAAGTGGGATGGCTAGCTTGCTGGATGGCTAGGTTTGTATTCTCAACAGTACTAGTACTAATAGTTCTAGTCACAGTACTAGTCAAGATGCTGTGGAGTGAACCAGCAGCAGTGATCAGAGGCTGTCATTACCAAATTCCCAGTGTGTGCCAGGCTTTGTACCAAGCACCTCACAAACACTGTCACATTTTAATTCATTTCAGTTTAGTTCACAATAAGCTCTTTAGTAAACATCACTACTGCCATCTAGAATACAAACACAACAACAACAACAACAACAACAACAAAAACTGAAGCTCCAAGAGGTTCTTTTCTAGTTGGTTGTCCCAAGCTACTCTTTCTTCAATGTCTAAAGCTAGAAAAATTGCTAGGTGCTATGCTACCATCAACTTTATAATTTTTGTTTTTTGGTATGGGGATTTAACCCGGGTGTGCTTTCTCATTGAGCTACATCCTTTTTAGTTTTTATTTTGAGATAGGGTCTCACTCAGTTGTTTAGGACCTTGATAAATTGCTGAGGCTGGCTGATAAATTGTGATCCCCCTACCTCAGCCTCCCGAGTTGCTGGGATACAGGCATGTGTACCACCTTGCACAGCTCAACTTCACAATTTTAATGAGTTCTTTTCCTCTTTGCCATGAACTGCCATGCCTCATTTCAGGCAAGGTTCCCTAAATTAACCAGACCAGTTCATCCCCTCACATCCATTTCCCAGAGCATCCCTGATCTTATTTACTGGAGTGACTGATTTTCTCAGTGAGGTTTTAGCAGTCACACCTCCATGTTCTGGCATTCACTGGAGATGCCTTAGTCTTAGGACATCCCCCAAGGGGACTTTTCCTGGTCACAATGGGTTGCCAATCCATACATATTTCCAGAGAGACTGCAAGAATCAAAGCCTATGATCACTAGGACTGTGCCAGTCAGGAAGGAAGGCAACATGATTCACTGCATTGCTTTGAAGTCCCAGGACTACTGAATGAATGGAGGAGAAATAAGCAATCCAGAAGTGCTTCAATGATGAGGAAGTCTAGAGTTGGATATGGATGCATCAGTATGGAAGAGGGTTTGGTCATTTCAAGCCAGTGCAACACCTGGGCCAAATGTTCCTGGGGTGAGAGTAGGTACATCGATGCAGTCAGCTCAGGTGGGACAAGGGTAGGCTGCTCTTACAAGACGATGGCATTGACTTTCTGGTTTCAGATAATTTCTATGATATGGGGTTTTTGCTCAAGAGGCAGGGCAGATGGGAAATAGTTTAAAAGGCAAAGACTCACACATGTGAGTCACTCTGGGCAGCATTCCGGTGGGGGAGGGGGAGGGGGAAACGTTTCCAGACGTCTATCATTGGTTGTGGAAAGACAACACAAGCTGCCTACCAGCCAGGGTCTGCTGGCTTCCTGAGACAGCATTCATCTGCTTTGCACACGGTGTCCTGTTTGTTTTTCGATAATTAGCATTCAAATATTTACACCCCGTACCAATGTTATGCCCAGGCTCATGGCTGGAGTGATAATTTCGTTTTGGCCCTCATATCTTATTGTCAAGAAGATGTAAAGGTGCAGACCTGCCCTTGAGGCGTGAAAGGTCTGCTTGGATTCCTAAAAGGCAAGTGGGCTTTGGGGCCACTAAAAGTATTGGTGCCCAGTTGGTGGCTCTGACAAGGAGGCTTCTGTGCCAGCAGAGGCCAACATTTAAAGAAGCCATGGAGGACCCTAGCCTATCGTGGGCTGCCTGTGGATGTGCCTGTGATGGTGGAGGGAATGCTGGCACCACTCCAGCAGGGAGTCAGGGCTGCGGGGCTTTGGGTGTTGCAGAGTGACCCAGATGACAATACCCATCAGGAGGAGCAAAGGCAGCGTAGGATTGACCAGAAAGCCTAGTGGTCACATGATGTGCTGCGTGAGATTTTGGATAAGCCCTTGGAGCCTCAGGGTCTTCATCAAATGTTGCGTCAGAACAGTCCTTAAATCATCACCGCCTTGTGAAATGAATAAGTAATAAAAAATGGAACATGTTTAGCCCCACCAGAAGTGAGAACTCAATTAGTGTCATTTTTTTCAGTTCAGATTTTGAAATTTTGTAAAAGTGGAAAAAGTAGCATCACAAGCATGGATTTCACTGTGTGTGTTCTGGTGCCATGTGTATACCCGACATTCTACCAGTCAGCATCCCTCTTTTTAAATGACCCTAAATGGACATGTTCCATTTTAGATAAACATGAGTGCCTGTCTCAAGCTAATAAACACTAAATCAATCTGTCTAAGTAAAGAACTCTCTGGTGTTTCAGTCCTAAAAAGTGAACTTATGCTAGATTGAATGGCTGATAAGTGTCTTCTAATGGATTTATTGTACTAACTAGTTTATTATAATTTAAGCTGCTATAATTCAACAAATTATTTTTAAGCCTAAGGGAAGGTTGGATATATACCACATGATGCTTTGCCAGTGGGAAACTGAGATTGGGGGAAATTAAGGTTGAAGTGCTTGAGCCACAAAAGCCAGGACCAAAAGGATACTATAGATTTGATTCCAAAATCTTCCTTGCCTCCCATGAGTCCTCTCACAAGAACTTCTCATGAGAAAGTGGGCTTAGAGGAACCTTTTCAGGAGACTTCAAAGACCCCACATAAGGCATCTGTTTCTCATGCTGGAAAAAGTTTTGCATAGAAAAAGATGCATAAAACTAAATAAATTTAAAAAGAAAACAAAAGCTAAGTGTCTTAGCTTCATACCCATGAGCTAATCTGAGAAGTAACCCTGAGGGGAAAATAGAAGCTGCAAAAGCAAACACACAAAATTGGGCCATTTATGTGAACTTTTAAAACACAATACAAACTGAATTAGTAGCTACCTCTGAAGAAGGAGGAAAAAGATTTGGATGGGTGGGAGGAAAGCAGGATGCATACATCTATGCAAAAAGTATTTTATTTTCTTATAAAGAAAGGATCTGGGTTGGTTTCATAGCTTAGCTATTATGAATTGAGCTGCTATAAACATTGACGTGGCTGCATCACTGTAGTATGCTGATTTTAAGTCCTCTTGGTATAAATGAAGGAGTGGGATAACTGGGCAAATGGTTCCATTCCAAGTTTCCTGAGGAATCTCCATGCTGCTTTCCATAGTGGTTGCACCAATTTGCAGGCCCACCAGCAATGTTTGAGTGTATCTTTTCCCCCACATCCTCACCAACATTTATTATTACTTGTATTCTTCATAATTGCCATTCTGACTGCTATGGAATCTAGATTCCCTTCAACAGATGAATGGATAAAGACAATGATGTACATATACACAATGGAATATTACTCAGCCATAAAAAAGAATGAAATTATGGCATTTGCTGGTAAATGGATGGAACTGGAGACTGTCATGCTAAGTGAAATAAGCCAGTCCCCCCAAACCAAAAGCTGAATGTTGTCTCTGATATGTGGATACTGACAAACAATAAGGGAGTGGGGAGGGAAGAATCGAAGTTCATTGGATTAGACAAAAGGGAAGAAAGAAAAGAGTGGAAATGGGAATAGGAAAGACAGTAGAATGAATCAGAAATTTTTATGTTTATATATGAATACACGACTAGTGTAACTCCACATTGCGTATACCCACAAGAACAGGATCCTAATTAGAATGGATTGTACTCCATGTATGTATAATGTGTTAAAATACACTCTACTGTCATGTATATCTAAAAAGAACAAAGAAGTTAACAAAGAAAAAAAAGAAAAGATCTGAAGTAAATATGGAAAAATATTAACAGGCTCTAAATCTAGATATATGAACTTTATTATATTAGTTTCTCTGTTTTACTGCATAGTTAAGGTATTTAACAAAAGTTGTAAAAAGTCATAAAAATAAGAGAGTAGCCATTAATTGATCATCATTAATTCTATATTTATCTATTTCCAAAGTCTCTTAGGTTACAACTCCTGCTGATAAAGTAAAATAAAACATAAAGTGAACACTTTACACTGGACTCCAGATTTAGTTAAAGCTTTCATGGGATAACATTATTAGCCAAGAAAATAACTTTATAGCACAATGGTTTTTGAAAGCAGAGAAAAACTGAGCTTATGGGGCACAAGGCTCCAGACCCTGGCTCTCAGGATCCATGTGAATGTGGGCAAGTTTCTGCACTCAGCCTCACCTTCTGCAAAAAGAGGAACATCCAGCCTCATAGTGTTGTTACAGAAAAACCTGCATTAATACTTTTTAATTTTATTTTTTCTTCCTGCTTACGATAATATTATACATATTTATGAAGTACAGGTGACATTTTAATACAGTATATGTGGATCAAATCTGGGGGATTGGCATTTCTATCTCTTTATCAATTCTCTATGTTTGGAGCCTTTGAGCTCCTGTCTTCTAGTTCTTCATGTGATATATAATAGGTTATTGTGAATGATTGTCCCTCTACTGTGCTATAGAGCAGAACTTATTACTCCTAACTATAAGTTGGTACCTGTATCTAACCTGCCTCTATCTCCTCTCTGCTCCTTTCTCTAGTAATCACTATTCTGCTCTCTTCTACTCTGAGATCGCCTTTTTTTTTTGTAGCTTCAATATATCAGAGGAAACATGGGGCATTTGTCTTCCTATTTCTAGCTTATTTGACTTAATGACCATTTTGCAGCACATGACAGGATTTCATTCTTTTCTATAGCTGAATAATATTGCATTGTTTATATACATATATACCACATTTTTTGTTACAAAACAAAATTTACTCTGCAATACTTTATCACAATGAATTGCATCTATTTGGTAAAAATAAACTTTATAAACATTTTAATAATCAGAAATTAGATACAAAACTAAACATTTGTAACTTGTTTTTAATATGAGCAGACTGGCAACTGACTTGTTCGCTTGTGACTGGTCACCTGTCTATTCCACATTGTCTTTATCCATTCATCCATCAATGGATACCTAAGTTGATTCCATAACTTGGTCACTGTGAATAGTACAGCAGTAAATATGGGAGTAGAGATATCTCTTTGATATGCTGACATTTTAAATAAGAAAATGCAAATAGAGTACCTATTGTTACTCCCATAAACATTTAAGTACCTAAAAATACCAGCTATGCTAAGCATTTACATGTACCATATTGAACCCAACTGCTGGGCACAATGGCATCTTTCCTGGCACTCCTGTTTCCATGTTGAGGAACAACCATGAATAGCATCCTAACCTCTGTTCACACTCTTTAGTCCTTTGCACAGAAAAGGAGGCCACACTCCACTGAGAAATACTGACCCTGGTATGAATATCTGTAGCTCCAAACTATCCCTCAAATGGGTTGGTCCAAGGTCTAGACTGGGGAGCACGGAGGAAAGGGAAGCAATGGGAATCTAATCTGTTCCTCACACCCAGGCCATATGCACTGCATGGCTTCATCAGTGACACATGGGATAGTTTAACCTCCATCTGTCTCACAGTTGCCCCGACTAAGATGGTGAATAGTTATTATTAGTCTTCCTTAAATCCTATCACCTGAGAACTACAGTTGAGAGCATTTTAAGGACAAGAAACATAGGTCACAGCAAAGTTGTTGAAAAGCCCTACTTGTTAATATGCGGTGGAGCTCGGATGGTACCTGGTATCATTTCAGGTAGACAAAGGAGGACAGTGATGAAGTTTGCTGTCTTCACCTCCCATGTTGCAGAAAACAGTCAAGTAAAAAACATATTAGAACATTTTAAATTTGAACTTCACACCAACTGTTCAATCTTCATGATATGAGGAATAGTCAATAACTAGACTTAATAATTATGCCACAGTAACCTTAGGCAGTGTTTTGTTTTATAAAATAAATACCAATGAAAAGATGGTCCTGGAATACTCACAAAAAATCATCTAGGCAGATACAGAGGCACATGTGCAAAATCACAGGCATGTGAATCTTTCTCTGGGAAAGTGAAGGTACTAGTTGTTTGCTGTGCAAGGCTCTTTAGAGAATGTGGCAGTGAAACATTAACAGTCCTGATATTTGCTTTTAAGGATGGAACTTTTAAATCCTTATTAAACAAAAAAAAAAATTCCAAGCTGTTAATGAACACCTTGCTCATTGTGATGGGATACATTATCTACAGGAGTCATGGCACAAGCCAGGCATGTCTTCCTGGGTGGTGATTTTAATAGAAGATATGGGGAGACAGAAACACACTGAGTTTTATATTGAAGCACACATGCATACATATCTTGGAGTCAAATATAAAATCAATTTTAATATTTAAAATATAAGACTTCCGAGAAACTTCTCAAAGAAGGACTTTCACTTTGTTCTCTGGTCCTGTAGAGCTGAAGGTTCTCTGTCCATGGTGTGTGTGTGTGTGTGTGTGTGTGTGCGCGCGCGCATGCACGCATGCGCATGTGCACAAGTAAACTGAGTCATCAGCCCATTACACACACACCTGCTGCTTCATTCTATGCTCTGTAGACATCTCAGCACCTGCACACATTGGATTCTAGGTATACAATGCTGAGCACAGTAAGTACAGTCAAGCCCTCCATGTTTGTGGGTTCAGCATCCTCAGAGTCAACCAACTACCCATGAAAACTATTCAGAAAAAGTTCTGCATGACATGGTGAAGCCTTAAATTAGTTCCCCCCACCATATTTCCTTTTACCATATGACCTTCCTCCTTTCCTCCATCCATAGGGATGGGAGGGCCTCCCATCCACAAAGGATAATTGTCATAAGGGAACCAGAGGATGGTTATCTCAACTCTTGGTTTTTAATTTCAAAAACTGCATTTCAAGGGATGAAGGAAGAACAAAGTTGGGAAAAATATTTGCTGAGCCTATTTCCTCTGGCCCAAGAGGAGATAAAACACACCTCTGGGTTGATGGAAAAGGACAGTGGGAGCTGGATCAGAAGGGTGAGATGGTGGCGAATGTCTCTCAAGAGCCCAGAGGAAGTTTAGGAGTGAATGTAGAAGGGGTCTTGCTCTACTCTTTACCGGGGACCACGTCCGGCAGAAATTCTCCACTTCATTGGATACCATAGCTCTCAATGACTATGTGCACCAGAGTTCTCTGTGCCCATAATGACAGAGGAGAGGTGTCACATGTGGCCTCCAAGTAGAGACAGTCCACAGACCTGATGGGGATTTGCAGGCAAGGAGGGTGCTGGGCATGGCAGTAGAAGGTAGCTCATGCTGTGATGGCAGGAGGCCAGGAGGAAGCCAACACTGGGACAGACACCCTCCCCCTTAAACAGCCCCCCACCCCTGCCATGCCATGAGGCTCTCCACACCTCCAGGAATTACAGGAGTAACAATAAATCAAAGTTACCTGTATCTATAAATCAACTTTATTTAACCAATCAAAAGGGTTGGTTGAATTGGCAGTTAAATTTCCCAATACTGAGTGGAATGAGGTCTCAAAGTATAGATGAGGTTGCGCTGAATTTAAAGGTGCACTTCTTGAATACTTGTGGGTATGAATTGAAAATACACACCTGCTACCTAAATGCATGGTTATAATTGTGCAACATTTTCTGTATCTGGATGTCATTCACATTTATATGTATACATGCTCCCGGACGTTTGTTGGAGTTATGTCCTGTTCTGAACAAAACTATGGTAAGTTGAAAATATCATAAGCCAAAAAAAATGGATTTCATGCATCTAATCTATTGCACATCCTAGCTCAGCAACACAGCACACTGGAGGGTGTCAATTGTTGACCCCGGTAATCTTGTGGATGATTGAAAATCCTGGCCTACTGCTCATAAAAGAAAATCATATTGTATATTGCTAGCCTGAGAAAAGATCAAAATTTAGAATTCAAAGTTTCATTTCTATCGTAAAGTCAAAAACTCGTAAGTCAAACCACAAGTTGAACTACTGTGAATCAGAGATTGTCTTTAGTGTGGGTTTCTCCACTGACCTCCAGAGCCACAAAACCAACTTCCTATGTGATAGCTCTACTTAAATGTTTCCAGAAATCTCAAAGTTAATGTCCAAACAGAATACTTACTTTTCTCTTCCATTTGGCAAACAGCATGGCTGTTCACCCAGTTGCCCAGCTCAAAAACTTTGGTGTTATTCTTGATTGTTTTTTTTTTTTCCCATTTCTATCCATAGTCAATGCCAACCACCAGCCCCAATTCCAGAATATCTAGCCTCTGACATGCATGGAGCCTTTTTCTATGGCCCCACTGTGGTCCCCTCATCCTCTTCTATTCCAGCATCATAACTTTTGAGCTAGCCTCCCTGATTCCTTCCTGCCTCTCTTCTGCAGATGCTCCATGCCTCAGGCAGAGTGGCAATTTTAAAGTGTAAGTTTAATGGGGCCACCCTTGTTTCCAAACTTCCATTATTCTTCCTTGTACTTCAAACTAAAACATTCCTGTGTTGGCATCCAAGGGTGTTCCTGGTGTGGTCCTGCCTGTCTTTTTTTTTTTTTGGTACTGGAGATTGAACTCAGGGGCACTTGACCACTGAGCCACTTGACCACTGAGCCACATGCCCAGCCCTATTTTGTGTTTTATGTAGAGACAGGGTCTCACTGACTTGCTTAGTGCCTCGCCCTTGCTGAGGCTGGCTTTGAACTCATGATTCTCCTGTCTCAGCCTCCCAAGGTGCTGGGATTACAGGCTTGCGCCACCGTGCCTGACTCTGCCTATCTTTTTACCTTCATCTCTTATGCCTACTCCAGACCCCTTCCTCCATGCTTCATGAGCATATTCAGTGGCTGCTGTCCCGGAATTTTCGCACAGGCTCCCCTCTGCCTGGGACAGTGCTCCTCTAGAAACTGGTCTGAATTCCTCCTGGCTTTACTTAAGTCTCAGCTCAAATGCCACCTATGCAGAAAGGCACTCCCTCCAACAATTCCTCATTCTCTTCACCCCTTTTAGATAACTTTGTTTTGGTTTTTGATAATGATCCTGATAGGATTATCTATTTGCTGCCTTTCTTCTCAAATGGGCTGTAGACTTTCTTGTGGATCATGTCATCCTCGGTGCCTAGTAGAGTGCCCAGCACATAGTACATGATCAGCCAGTCCAGGAAGGAAATCAGGAAGGAAATTTATGAAGTGTTCTCAAATAGACATCAAGATATAATTCCAGTTGGGGAGTGTGGGAAGGTCTTTTTGACACAGACAAAACTAAGTTGGAATGAACAGATAGTGGGGAGGTAGGTACTTGGCACTTGGGGGCACAGATGCATTTCAATTAGCTGTAACTTCAGTGGAGCAGTGGAGGACTCATGCAGCTAAGAACCATGTGCCACACACTGCAATTTAGATAAGTGCATGGTTATTTAAAAGATCTTTATAAAGATCAAACTGCTTGCTATCCTACATATCATGATAAGGAAATGCTGGCTTCTATGAAATAGACTGACAACTTTTGAAGATACAATTTCAATGTCTTTTTGATACCTAATGACATAAGAAATGCTGTGGATTTCATCAGCTCCATTAGAGCTTAGTGAAGACCTTCCCTACAAATGGTTTTGGCTAAAATGTAGCCAGATACCATCAAGGTATAGGAACTTATAAGTGCATTTTCTGGAAGTTTAATTTGTGACACATAGGAATAGAGAGAAAAGGAAAATAATACAGCCCCACTCACCCAGCTTTGACTGACTGCACAGAAGTTTGGCTGTCTTCCATAGGACCCCATGATGATCTCACCCACACATGGGCACCAGTGTTGAATGCTGGCAACCCAGATTGGCTCTTGAGATGTCAGTGATAAGAAGTTAAAGGCAGAATAGAAGCTTAAGACCACAGTTGTGGCTAAATCACCAGACTCTGTCTGAACGAAAAATGAACCAGGGGGACAGAGAAAGAGCACATCAAAGGAGAAGAAAGTAGGTCTGAAATGACATTGTAAATCCCAAGACCTGATGATTTCTGCTGCAATATCTATGTCAAATAAGGTATCTGGTTTTCTTCTGCTCAGCCCATCCCAACCCTTTTTCTTTACTTTTGAAACCTCTCTGACCCAGGGGAGCTCTGTCTTCCAATTTGTAAATAACTCATGGCATAGAAACTGCTGACCTACCCCTTGATAGACTACTCATTTATAAATATATGTGTACATATTTATACACATACACACACACTGAAGTATATCTATATCTATCTATATATGCAATATCTTTTTTGTGAGTGTGTGTAATGTGTGTGTAGTGTATATAGTTGGTTTAGACATATACAAGTTGAGCATCCTTAATCCCAAATTTCAAATTCCTAAAATGGGCTGACCTGATGCCATAAATTGGAAAATTCCACACCTGTCTTCATGTAGTGAAATGCAGTCACTCCCAAAGTACTGTATGAAGTTACCTTCAAACTATGTGTATAAGGTGAACATAAAACATAAATGAATTTCATGTTTAGTCTTGGGTCTCTTCCCGAGGTTTCTCATTATAGAAATGAAAATGTTCTCAAATCCAAAAAATTCTGAAATATAAAACACTTCTGGTCCCAAGCATGTGGAATGAAGGATATTCCACATGCATGTACACACACACACACACACACACACATTATATATCAAAGCTCTGTGCTAGATGATAGAGATTAAATAGACAATATAACCCAATCTTCTTTTCCAGAATCCTATAATTTAGTGAAAATAACTGGTATCATTGTCTTCATGGTAGATACCCTTGTCAGCCAAGAATATTTCATAACTAAATAAAACAGCTGTTCATTTATTCATATGTAAATATACAAACAATATTACAATTAGGGTATCTGCATCTAATTTCCATATGAGTAAATGACAACTCCATAGCAGAAAAGAAATGACTTATCCAACATTTGTTCACTCAACAAACATGTCTCATAAACCACACACTCAGACATAAAATTATTAGTGATCATTCCACATGTGACTTTTAGCTTAAATGAAATGCTAATGCCGCTGCACTCCAGTAATAAAACAGTACCGATCTTTATGTTGCCTTTCACTCCAGTGTGCATTTGCTCATTTTATTTCTGCTCTTGGCAAGATTTAAATAAAAGCTTTTCTTCCTTTGCTCTACAAATGTTTGCAGCAGCTATATTACACTGACTTAACACAGCATTAACTACAGTACAAATATACACTCCCCAGATTGCTTTTTGAAAAAGGAAAATGTTTATGATGTCTATCACAGAAACACTGAATTCATCAGTTTAAAATTTATTTAAAATGTCAGATGAGTTGGATAAAAATCTATATCCGGAATTCATTTCTGAACAGTGTAGGGTTATTACTTTGATTTCAAAGGCAAAAGAATACCCCCCAAAATGTTCTGCTTTCTCAGAACATAAAGTTTCAGTTAAGCCATGTATTGCTACTTTGAGTTTATACTGTATTATGTGCAAAAAAACAAAACCCAAAACAAACAAACAAACAAAAAACCAAAAAATTCATAATTCATTTATGGCTTGGTTGCCTTTCTCATTGGAGTAAAAGTTTTAGTTCTAATTTTGCAATAAAGTAAAATATCAGTCCTAAGTGAAAATACTGGAGCAGCCTGGGCTGAAATGCATGTGATCTTATGAGGCTTTACTTTATGATCGAGGAACTAGGCTGAGGCAAGAAAAATCAAGACAGCGATGGCAGTGCAACCAAGAAGTGACCCAGTGCTGGAAAAACCAAATTGCTGAACTATTTTAGATCTAAAGTATTTGACAGATAAAAGAGGTTTCTATTTTCCCAACCACTAAATAAATGAGTACAATTATAGAACCATGAATTCATTGCTTAACAATACAAATGCTTTATTTGTCTTAGATAAGTCAAAGAACATGCTATCAGTGGGGGCACTTTCTCTCTCCATTCTGGAGACTCGGAGACTTGCCATCATGAGTATCAAACTGGGACAGATCCTATAAGAACTTGAACTTTCTTACAAATGAAGGATTTGTGGTCTGGAGTAATAAAGCTAGTTACCTATAGATATCAAGTTGGAGGCAGACACAGAATGAAAATATAGGTCTCCGGGCTCATACCCATTGTCTCGTTTTTTGTCAATAAGTGATGGGAAGGGACTGAAATACTGAAAACCCACATAACTGTATTCTACTTGCGATGTGCTCCTTGTCATCTAATGATCCTGACTAGCCTGGACCATGGATTTTATTTCCAGAGTAGTCAGGTGTCGTTAATGATGGGATATGTTCTGAGGGACGTGGGTAGTCAGTATTATCACAGCATGTACTTATGCAAACTAAGATGGCCACAATATCACTGGGTGATAGAACCTTATGGGGCCATCATCATATGCATGATCCAATACTTTGCTGACTGAAATGTCATCAAGTTGTGTATGACTGTGCTTTAAAGTTCTGTAGCTAAACAGGATGTTGTGGCAACTAGAAACCTCAAGAATAAAATTACCATGTCATAAAAATCTGTAGAATCGTTCCAGTGGAGTTCATTTAATGGAGTTCAGTTCAATGGAGTTCAGTCTAAAGCACAATGTTTTTGAGGCTGGTCCTGGAGCAGACCACCAGGAGGTGGTATCCATACAACAGGTGGGCAGTAGCTACAGTGTGAGTCTATGAACCCTAGGAAAACACACTGGCAGACTGAGAGGCCTGGGTCCTCATTTGCTAACAGTGGGACCTGGAGCTATTTAATGAACTTGTGCCATCTTCAGTTCTCAACACCATAAACTAAGAAGTGTAATTAACTGCTCTGAACATCTCACAAGGTAATTGTGGAGATCAACAGAGCCTGGGTGTAAAATGATGTGGTGCTAGGGAAAGCAATTATTAAGTGTTGTCCTTTCCTTGTATTTGGAAAGATGGCACAGAAGCTATGGAGTGATATTTCCCAATGCATGGTACTTGATGCTGCCTTAGAATCTCTAAGCATGTGAGTTTAAAATGCAACTTCCTGGATTCACTCCAGACTTACTGAACCACACTGTCCGGGGCATGGCCCATAGTCTGCCTCGTAAAAGCTTTCCATTGGAGTGTATGTCCCTGAAAGGGCTGTGGGTGGATGAGTGAAAGATGGAAGAGGCTAGAAAGCAGGGCAGCTGCATTCCAGGGGTGCTTTTGGGGTTGGTTTGGCAATTTGTGCATGTCTCCCAGAAAAAAAGTGTTAAACACACTGACTGGAATTCTCAAACTATCCATAGATACCTTGTCTAACCACAATATAAGATCTCTCAACACTTCTATCAAAACCAGCCTCTCGGGCTGGGATTGTGGCTCAGCGGTAGAGCGCTTGCCTCGCATGCGTGAGGCCCTGGGTTCAATCCTCAGCACCACGTACAAAGCAATAAAATAAAGACATTGTGTCCATCTACAACTAAAAAAATATTAAAAAAAAAAAACAAAAAACAAAAAAAACCAGCCTCTCCCTGCAACACTGAAACACTACAGACCACATGCCATGCCAATCACACACCAATATGCCTTTGCAAGGTCTACCTGTTTAAGTGACCCTCTCTGACTTTCCCGGGCCCCTTCCTGCATTTTCACAGCACTTCATACTAATTATTCTTCCCTGGGTGGAACCTTCAAATGATGAGTGGCTGGCACATTTCACTTTAAGTGTGTTATGTGGGAAAAAAAATGAATGAACAAATGAATGTGGTACTAATTATACTTGTAAAAATCTTACCATAGCATCTAACACTATTGCATTTGCAAAATAGTTTCAAATTTCAGGGCTGAAGGTATAGTTCAGTGGCGAGTACTGGTATAGCATGTGTGAGGCCCTGGGTCCAATCCCCAGCATAGCAAAAAATAAATCAATAAATAAAATAAAAACAAAGGTATTCCAATTTCCACTGGATATGGCAAAGATAATAAGCACCTGAGTTACAAAGGCTTGGACTCAAATACATTCCCATCATAGGTTGTTTTGGTTTTTCATTAAATAAGTATATCAACACGGGCAAGTTATTAAACCACAGATCAGTTTCTTCTACTACAGGAGTAGGGTAATATCACACAGCTTATCCTGTCTTTAAGAGGATTTTAATTGGGCTCTATATGAAAGGCAATTAATGTATTGCCAGGCACCGATGCTCGAAGAATGTTTATTCTCTTTTCCTTCTTTCCCAGTCTCTGATGGGTTCTGTAATGGTCTACAAAAGCCACAGCTTGTAACAAATCTTCCAAGAGAAACTTCTACATTAAAGCGGTCCCTACTCTGCTGCATGCTGATAAATGTTTTACAATTGCCTCTCTGGGAAGGAGAGTGAGCAAAGAGGCCCAATTGCCAGCATTTGCCCATTCTGTGTAAATATTTCTACCATAAGCCAGTTTCAAAATACCAGTGTGATGTCACTGAGCAGATGTGGGAAAATATCTGGGAAAGCTCATCACTATATACACCATACAGTAAGTACAGGAGTGCAGGCAATAGTAAAGTGAAATCAAATCACTAGTAAGGGATGAATGTTGAGTATTTATGATCCTTGCTATTTAATAATTGGCTCTAAACATTTTTGAAAAACTACAAGTCGACTCAGGCTCACCACAGTTTTTCACTTCTTCAAGAAAACTCAGAGCCACATAAGAAAATTAAGTCCAGGCACTTCAGCCACCTACAGAGCTTTTTGTATGCAGGACCCTTAAAACCTGTGAAAGCACATGCCCAGTTTTCATTTTGGTACCAGAAATTGAACCTAGGGGTGCTTAACCACTGAGCCACATTTCCAGTCATTGCTTTTATTGTTGTTTATTTTATTTATTTATTTTTTGGTATCAGGGATTGAACTCAGGGACACTCGACCACTGAGCCACATCCCCAGCCCTATTTTGTATTTTATTTAGACACAAGGTCTCAATGAGTTGCTTAGCACCTTGCTTTGCTGAGGCTGGCTTTGAACTCTCAATCCTCTTACCTCAGCCTCCCCAGACACTGGTATTACAGGCCTGTGCCACCATGCCCAGCCTTTGTTTATTTTTATTTATTTTTAATTTTTTTGAGACAAGATCTTAATAAGTTGCTTAGGGCCTCGCTAAGTTCCTGATGCTAGCTTTGAACTTGTGATCCTCCTGCCTCAGCCTCCCTAGTTGCTAGGATTACAGGTGTGCACCACCACTCCTGGCAAAGCTCAGAGTTTGTGGCCACCAAACAGCATGTGTCCGTATAGTACTGATATATGTATTTGTGCATAAGTCCTGTTAGGCAAAAGCTCCTCCTGCAGAGAAAGTTGTATAGTGCTTAAGAAAGGACAAGCACTCAATCCTTAAAGGTGGCAATGATAAAACAAATTTATTGTACCTCTTCTCTCTATCACATCCTTATTACATTCATTGATGTATACGGCTTCATTTTTACTTTAGGTGCACCTTAGTTGGACAATTTTGATGTGACAAAATTGATCATGTGACAATTTTGATCCACATTAGACATCTGACACTCTCCCTTTAGACATGAAGAAACTGAGGTATTGAGAAGACAGCAAATTGTGCACTGAGAGACTTGGGGCTGGAACCCAGGCCTTATATTTTTGTAAAACGGCTCTGTT
Organism: Geosciurus inauris; assembly: GCA_004024805.1. Classification (NCBI taxonomy): domain Eukaryota; kingdom Metazoa; phylum Chordata; class Mammalia; order Rodentia; family Sciuridae; genus Geosciurus; species Geosciurus inauris. The sequence goes on along the minus strand of PVHX01000760.1, from coordinate 185,085 downwards.
CTCCAAAACCTCTAAGGCAGTATGCTTTATTTGCTTATTCAATTGTTCCGACACTGACTCATTTCAAAAGAGATAATAAAATATATTTGTGACTTATAAAATGTTTTTTTGCAGCCTGTTCAATTCTAGAAGTGACATTTAATGACTCTGGCTTGCATTTGCATTAGGCTGCCTTACGACAATAAAACTATCGTGTTTGAAGATTTGCTTAGTGGTAGAATTGAAAAGAACTAACTTTTTCTAAAGGCTTCCTATGTACCAAGGGTAGTACTACATGGGCAATATAATCTTGCCTGTATTTAAACAGTTTGCAAATTACGTATTATTAATGCCTCAACTTTACAGTGAGGATACAAAGCTCCTCGAGGCTAAATACCATTAGATTTCACTAGGGCCTGAGTCCCAGGCATGTGACCTTAGCAGTCACCTACAACCCCATGCTCAGAAGGGCCATGCTAGCTTAATGTTCTCCTGTAACAGTCTTAAAGTTCTCAATAATGTTGTCTTTGTCTTCCTGTTCTCGAACTGAGGCTGGATGGGAGAGAATGACACCCATCATGCATGCGCATGCGCGGAGCGGGTACACTCGCGCGCAACAGCACGTCCACTGTGCCTTGCTGCCTATCCGCCTGATAGCGTTGGTGATGGCCCCAGCAAACAGAATTCTGGTCTGGCCTCAATCCATGCAGCTCAGCAAAATTGAAAACAACTACAAGGTAATTAGTCATGTTGCCCTTATGACAAGTGGGGATCCCACCGCCCTGAGAGGCCATGCTTTCTGTCCAAAAAAAAGAAAAAGAAAAAAGTGCTCCAAGAAAATTGACCAAGGGTGCCATCATATCCTTTCTTATTTCCCTATTTTAGCCAATTGCTCACACTGGAAAGGATGGTACAGAAAAGCCTGCTGAACAGTGTAATTTCAGTGATTCTGAAAACTAGTAAAATGCTCTTTTATTTGCTCTGAAAACTGGCATTGTACAAGATAAAAATGAACAGAAAAATCCATAACAATGAAAATTTTAATTTTTCTTGACTTAGGATGTTACAACACTATGACAAGGTGAGGGAGAGAAGAAAGGAAGGGAAAGGAAGGGCAACACATTCGTTTTAGTACCTTTTGGTGCATGTTTTTCTTGCTTTTTGAAGAAAATTACCTATTTTAATTTTGAACAAAATCCCCTAGTATCTGGACCTATGTGGACTCAGGTTGATTCCAAAGCCATTTCACTTTGATACCAGTTCGTTCAGCCTCCCATTGAAAGCAATAAGGCTCTTTAGTTTTGAAAACTTGGGTCATTATTCCTCTGTTGAAAATCTGGATATCTCACAATCAATTATTTATTCCCTTTACCTTGCCTTTCTTTCCCTTTTTCTTTTCTCTGACTCATTTCAGCTATACTTTCTCCCCTCATTGAACAGATATTTACTCTGTGCCAGGGACATCTAACTCTGTTAACCTATGGCACATCTTTAAGCCTATAATTTTAAATACAAAGGTGACAAAATCATTTCTAAGAATCTTAACAAAAGCAAAATGATGACAGGCTTTATTTAAATTCAAAGTCTTTCTGGTTTTCTCCCCCATATTTAATTATCTCTCTAACTTCAGGGCAGGTCTAATCTTTTAGAGCACTGGGCTGGATAGGGAGGAGGGACTAGCAAAGAGCTAAGTAGGCATCTAGTTTCAGAGAGCTTCCTCTGATGAGCACTAATGTATACTACAAGGAGATTAAAATTCCATGTGCTTGAGTCCCAAGAAGGGCCCAAAGTCAGGGAATTCCCATCCCTAAGCTTTTTCTGCTCTTTCTTCCTTAAGGTCCTCAAAACCACTGTCTGGTTTGTAAGTTACATCAACCGTAAGTTACTTCAGAGAAAAAGACATTATATATTATTGTTTGTAATCTAATAGCAAAACAAACTAAAAACTTATGTAGCTTTTCCTAAGGTTCCTTAAAAAAGAGCCCTCCCCCCCAAGTTTGCTAGACATGTAGCCAATTCTATGTTCTTTGACTATTCTTTTGTATTCTAATAATAACAGTGGCAAATGCTACCTTTAAACCCTGTACTGGGGTGCTGGCCGGCACTTAAAAATACTATTTGTCACCAGGCATGCTGGTGCACACCCATAACTCCAGCAACTTGGGAGGCTGAGGCAGGAGGATCCCAAGTCTGAGACAACTAACAACTTAGCCAGATCCTCAAAAATGAAAATAATTTTTCTTTTTTTAAAAGAACTGACAGACATATCTAAGCCCTTGGGTTCAATCTCTAGCAGTGGGGGAAAATGCTGTTTGTCAAAAAGAGAACCAAATAAGTCATTCATTTTCATTTTACATAGAAGAACCTGAAGCCCAGAATATGGCTCCCCCTACCTCATTTTATTAAAACAAAGTAGAAGAAAAGTAAAAGACTTACTCACATAAATTTCCCCAAGGTGAAGGCCCTGGAATTGAGCCTAAGTCTATTGACTCCATAGCCCCCATCTCTCCTCAAGACTGCCCTCTACAGTTACAAAATGCCTTCATATATTGTGCAGCTCAGTGACATATGGATTTTAGATTAAATGTCCAATTTTGACCTCCATTACACTGAAAATAAACTTTTCATAGGTCATAAATTTTTAGAACTGGCCATAATAAACTAAATATCTGTGTACAAATCCCAAAGCAAAGATAACTGCCCTGAAAGCCTCTGGCAGCACTTCTGCAGGGCTCGCTGTTAATGCTGAAGTCCTGATGTGCTGTCAGAAAAAAACATGAGAAATGAACAAGAAATGGTATTGGAGACTGGAAATTGAAGAAATCAGAGGAAAGAACCCAATATTAACAAAGAAACAACAACAACAAAAACCAAAGAATAAAACAAAAACCAAAAAACCCCCACCTCATCAAGCTAGCATCCCTAGAGTTTGAGGCCTAACAGTTACAATAAGCCAACTTGTTTCTATTCTTAGGAAGGAAATTTCCAACCTCAGGATGTGTCTTTCTTCTATAACCTCCTGCTCCCAGATGTATTAACTATGGCTGGAGGGCATGCAATCAAAAAAATTATTAAATACATTATTCATTGAAGGAGTGACATTACATTCTGCAGTATGTTAGGAGTGGGATAACTGGCACATACCTGTAATTCCAGTTGCTCAGGAGGCTGAGGCAGGAGTTTGGCAAGTTCAAGGCCAGCCTCAACAATGTAGTGAGATCCTGTCTTGAAATTAAAAAACAAAAAGCATATGGGTAGGGAGCTATTATGGTTTAGATATGAGGTGTTGCACCAAAGCTCAAGTGTGAGAAAATACAATAAAGTTTAGAGGTGAAATGATTGGGTTATGAGAGCCTTAATGTAATCAGTGCATTGATCTTCTGATAAGGATTAACTGGGTAGTAATTGTGGGCAGATAGGGTGTGGCTGCCTTTTGTCTGTGGTGAATGGAAGTCTCTCTTTGTTTCCTGATAGTCACATCCACAGCTTCTTTCCTCTGCCACACCCTTCTGCCTTGATGTTCTGTTTCATTTCTGCCTCAAAGCAATGAAGCAGAGTATCTATGGACTGAGACTTCAGAAACCGTAAGCACCAAGTAGAGTTTTCCTCTAAAATTGTTCTCATCAGGTCTTTTGGTCACAGTGGCAAAAAAGCTGACTAAAACAAGAGCCATTGCTAGATTGTACCATTTACAGAACAAGTTTCTTTTATTCAACAAGTATCTATAGGAAGAATTTGCTAGCCACTGGGGAGGCAAAGGTAAACTGGATTAACTCCCATATCTTAAGAATTTTGAAAGGGAAGGAGTGTTGGAATTTGGGGCTGGTGACCAGAATGTTCCCAAGTATAAGACACAGAGAGATAAGGAACCTAGGAAGGCTGGGAGGAGCTGCAGACAGTGGAATTCCCAGGGGAAGGGCACCTTTTGAATAGGTACAAGCAACCAGGAAGGCAGAAAGTAGGGTGGGGGGCTGGACCTCTGGCAGCTTCTATGTGCAGAGCCTGGCTTCTTCTATTCAGATCTTCAGAAAAAAAAAACCAACCTCATGCTACTATGCTAATTTCCTGCTGCAAACACAAAACACATCTTTTCTTCCCAGGAACTACAAATCTGGGAAGAATTTGCCCTTTGAAGTCAAGGACAACTGCTGCTGTCCCAGGAAGCCAGGAGACCTTCCAGAGATTAAGATGGGTGAGGGGAGCTAAGGAACTCCATGCTCATCCCACCCAGCTTTCTTGCCACTTGAAAGGTCCTAAGAACAGTTTAAAAAGTATCGAAGCTCCCTCTTAATGCCTAGCTTTCTGGAAAGGAAAGGGCCTTCAAATCTCAGTAAGAACCTTCCAAATCAGGAAAGAATCCTGGGAGAGAAGAGCTTGTTTGCTTTTAAGCTGTTCTCATTAACTTGACAGAGAGCAAGGCTCCACACCTGGGGATGCAGGGTCCAAGAATGAGGCTTAGGGCAGATAGCTCCCAGGGATCCTGTGAGCCCTCCCTCACACCTAAGCAGGATACCAAGCTGTCCTGTTCAGCTTCACCCCTTCCAGACAGGAAGATGTTCTTGACCTTTGAACCGCAGAGAGGTAATCTTTTATTTATTTGTGAAGACTGTAACGAGGTCACACCCTGTGCTGAGCTACTCTTAACTTCATCTGGTGTGGCCTAACCTCATACGACTGCAGTCACCTGGGGACCCTGCACTCTGCCATAGTTGGGACAGGAACTCCTCTGACCCCCCCACAGATGAGATATTCCCAACTTTCCTTTGGTAAAGTGAGACATAAGACGGATTTTGATGGATGGCCCAGCAGGATGTCAGTCTTCCAAAGAGAAGGTCTTTCTTCACTCCAAAAGAAGGAAGACCATTTTTCTGGTGTGTAAACTGAATGGCTAATAGTCATTTCACAGAGAGGAGCCCAAATGATGGAGTTTCCAATTACCTCAGATATTCATGAAAATTAAATAAGCAAACTCAGGACTTCTTGTTAGATCCATATTATTTATTACCAGTTTTCTAGGAAGCCACGAAACTGTATTTACTTTCATGGCCTAGCAAATAAACCTTCTCAAGAAATCAAAAGTAGTTGGGAAAAAAAAATCCAACAAATAAATGAACAAAAGCCACATTCAGCCCCTCTCCCCAAAGCTTGGGATTCTTTTGAAACCACTTCCAATATCCAGTGATTATAGGTTTCCTGTAGAATACAACATTCTTCAGTTTGATGGGTTGATTTTAGCACAGAGTGAAGCCTTCCTGGCTGGCATCAATATTCCGGAACATAGTCATAAGAAAGACTGTTCTAACCACATCCCGTTAACAGAAACCTTGTTAAGGACAACAACATAATTAAAAGTGCACAGAAACTAACTGGCAATGTAAACCCTATTAAGCTGGCATAGCATGACTCATAAGGAAAATGAAGAGAGCTTGGGGGTGTACAGAAATCAGAGGTCATTAAGAAACACAAAATTTTCACATTTTAATATATTACTCTTAATCACAGCAATACCCAGTGCTCTGGAACTCAACCAGGCTGCTGACAGTAGACAGATCAAGTTTTCTTTCTTACAGAACATCCTTTGGAGATCAGGCACAGCCAGAGTGGTAGTGGGGTCACCAGACCACAGAACTATCACACTGTGACAGTCTACATAACCACTGCTTAGCCAACACACAGAAAGTCATTAAGATCCACTTGATAATGAATCTATTCCAGATTATTTTTACACAGGCAGAGAAGTCCACTTTGGATTTTCTCTCTTTGTTTCCAGGCAGTTCCTAGCATCCAATGCATGTGTAAATGGAACAGTGAAATGGTTTATTCAAGTGCTCCAGGTACTTTTTCTTTGTTTTAAACTCCATTTCCTATGCTTTCATTAAATTCCTGCCGTGTGTGATTTACCACTGACAATCATTCAATGTCCCTAACTTTAACCAGTGGTGAGGTGGATATTGCAACTCTAGTAAGGAACTTTAATTAACTGACATGTTCCAGGCATGCCCCTAGTATTAACTTGACCTTTTGAGTAACTGCAAAATTTCAAAGAACAAAATCAGATACTAGGGAGAGAACTGCACAGCACTTAGAACTGAAGAGGATGTGAGGAATCCAGGAAGATCCTCTGAAAATACACAAAGTTCCATGTGAACTCTAACAACACCTGTCTCTGTCCTCACAAGGTGTCCCTCATCTCTGCTACTGGCTTTTGCTGGGAGTACTGACAGAATAAGGTCACGTTCATGCAGGCGAGGGACAGCACAGAGATTGGTTAGACTTTAGGCTAAAGAAATCAGACTCCCACCTGCAGCAGGACTGAACTGAAATGGTGACCACAGCCCTGTATCTGTAATTCTTCAGGGACAGCCAAAGTTGTATATCCTGGTCTAGAAGTGCCTTTTCCGAAGTCTAATATCATTTTCTTAGATGATATTTGGGCTGATAGAATTTTAAAAAAAAGAAAGGAAGAAAGGAAGAAAAAAATAAAAAAATAGCCCAATAACAAAACACTGCTGAGCCCATTCTCTCTGAAGCTGCCTCATTATCTCACCAGGTGCTGAGACTGTATGTTGTTCTAATTGGTAGGATTTGATACTGCATTTGTGAATCTGAAACAACGTGCTTTTATAAATTCTCCACAGACAGATTCTACCCAATTTATATACTAATTGTTTACCAATTACATATGTCCCTCAATTCTGAAGGCTCTGTGAAGAGGCTCAACTCTATTTGTAATAATTATAAAAAGAAATAAAAATTTCAGGTTTTCTCTGTGAGAATCACAAGTGTCACAAAAATCATTAGGTTGAGGGGTTTAATGCTGATTTCCTGAAATTGCTAGGAAGCGTATTTCTCCAAAGTGATTAACTGCAATGCACAGGCATTAGATAAGGTATGTACAGAATGGTCCTCGTGGGCAGTGCACCTTGTCCTTAGGATGTTCTATTTGTGGATTGCCAGAATTTGGGGATCTATATTTATGGGAACTCAATCTGAAGAAAGAGGGGAAAACATTCCACCCACTCTCCCTTTTAGAAATCTAATAAGGCTGTCATTTTAATCTAATAAGGCTTTTAGCTTCATTTATTCAACAAACATGAAGCATTTGCTGAATTCAGTAGTAGGCCATGAACTGAGTAGCTGGGCACATTGTCCTAGAGCTGCCTGCAGGAAACACGGTAAAGCAGGGGTGAGAGGGGAGTAAAGTCCATTGAAAGAGTAGGAAGCAGAGCAAAAGAATCACTGGATGTACCTGTATAGAAGATAAGACTTGCTGGAAAAACCAACAGGAACCAATGGGGGTTAGAGAAAGGGACCATGAATAGTCAGGTTCTTAACAATCTGGTCAGAGAGAGCCTGAAAGTGGATGTGGTTAAAAGATAGTAGGAAAGTGGAGACTATGAGCTGGAGCCAAAATCAGAAGCAGCTGAAGTTCTAAGTTATAGATCAGGTCCTGCATGCCACAGGGGATGACCCAGGCTTTCCAAGGAGGAGAGAATGTCACACGATGGAGCTCACGATTTGGAAAGATAATTCTTTTCTTTTTAAAATTTTGGTGCTGGGGAATCAAACCCAGGGCTTCGAGCATGCTAAGCAAGTGTTGTACCACTGAGCTACATCTCCAGCCTTGGAAAACTGACTTTTTGCCAAAACGGATGACAATGGATGTGCAGAGAGGAAGGCAAGAGTTCCTAATGATTAGTAGCGTGGAGGAAAGGGACCAGAGGAGGGAGGAGAGGAGGGAAAATGAAAATACTGGGGAGTGACATTGGCCAAATTATATTGGTATATTGTGTGCACGTGTGAATGCATAACAACAAATCTCACCATTATGTACAACTATAATGCACCAATGAAAAATGGTGAAAAATGGCAAAAAAATATATATCAAATACTTAAGAACAAAGACATCATAGGAGACAGAAATGCTCATTACCCTGGTTTGATCATGACACACTGTATACACATATCAGATTATCACACTGAATCCTATAAACATGTAGAATTAAAAATAGATAACATTTTTTAAAAAGCTGGATGGAGACAAATGTAAAATGAATTCCTAATATAAAATGCTCCTTTTGTTACATACCATGCAGGACTTCCACTCCAGACATTGTAAATGTCACTGTCTCCATAAGGGAAAAAACTCTGGACAAGCATATGCATCATAATCATGTATTTCCAAGACACTTAAATAGCATTCGCCTAAGGGCACACTATAGGAAAGGTGGTGCTGGCAGCAGCAGGTTAGAGGACAGAAGCAGAACCTTAGAACCTCAATGTGTGGAAGGTTTGGCTGCCAAACATGCTGCTCTGCACCAAATGGTACTATTCACATCTGACTTTTGATGTAAGTCAACTTCTCTGGGTTTAGGAAAATCCTGAATTTGTGCAATCTAATCTGAGCACAGCTGCTCTTTATTAAGAAATCTGCCTTTATCCCTTTTACTTCTTAAATTATGTTCCCATACTTTGTTCTCTTTCTTCCTACTAAATTTTAAGATAATCTACTAAGATTTTATAATTTATGATTTGCTACTTTTTCTCTATATCCCCTTGAACTTTCAAAGTTTGAATTTGCAGTAGAGTGGAAACATCTCTCAAAGTTGGTCCACACACAAGTGTAAGCTCGGTAACTGATGGGGTATGGGCGAGGCCTGGACTAGGTTTCTAGATTTTCATTTATTATTTCTACATTGGAATGTAGAATTTCTCTATAAGGACAAAAGTACCAAGAAATCATATTATATACATGACTTTAATCTTCTGCGTCATGCTGAGTTTTTTTATGAGCTATTTCCTCTACATCTCCTAAGACAGGCTAACAATATTACATAAAATAACTACTAGAACTCTTCATCTATCAGTGTCTACTTGCAATATTAAATTATTTCAAACTCACAATTCAGTGGCTATAGGTTGCCAAATGAAATTTCTTCAATTAGTAAAGTAAATTTCATTTTTATAGTATGTTTTTTCCATTTTGGTCAAGTATGTCTTGAAGATTTAGAGCATAATCTACTAGCTTTTAGAACATTTTAAAATTTACTTTTGATCCTGTGGTTGTAGTCAATGGGAAAGACCTATAGTGAATTCAGTAAATGACAATAATAATTAAGCTCTTGTGTTATTAATAAGTCTAGAGTTGTTGATACGTAGCCTGTATGTTTCAATGATGAATATACACTGAACTTTTTGACTTTAATAGTAACAACCAATACTTTCATTCCTGGTTAACTCTGCCTGAATTATAGAAAAATATGCTAAATTATTTAAGGTACTTTGTTTAAACTTTAATGTAACCAAGGGACACAAAAGTAATTTTTTATTCTGTCAGAAATCAAGATAGTGGTTAACTTTCGTGAACAGTGATCAGAAAAATGTACACGATGGCTTAAATGATGCTGGTAACATTGATTTCTTGATGTGGTTACATAGGTATATATATCTGGTTTATGAAAATTCATCAAGCTATGTAGTAAGATCTGAAGAAAGTTGGTATTGGCAAAGGATTTACTAGTTTTTCCATGTAATGATCCTCTGGTTTAGGTATAGAGTTGAAGAAAACAAGACAAGTCCAGTCAGCTCTCCATGTTCACAGGTTCCACATTTACAGATTTAGTCAATCACAGATCGACCATCCCCTAAAATTATATGTGTACTGAACATGTATAGACTATTTTCTTGTCATCCTGCATAGTGGTTACATTGTACTAGTAATTCAGAGATGATTTAAAGTATACTGGAGGATGTGTGTAGTTTCTATGCAAATGCTAGGCCATTTTACGTAAAGCACTTGAGCACCAAAGGATTCTGGTACCTACTAAGGTCCTAGAACCAATCCTGTGGATTTTTGGAGATGATTGCAACTGCCCCCAAATCAGAGTAAACCTGAGCCTTGGAGAGAGTAGGTGCCCTGGCTTCCTCCCTACTCATGTTGGTATAAGAAGTACATCACTGACAGACATGTGGAGAGAGAATGGGGGGCAGGGAGAGTTTAAGAGTCCAAAGGGCCTCTTCAGAAAAAAAAAAAAGTAAGAATGATAAGCAGGAAGAGGGTGAGGATGATTTGCTTCTATGTATCCTTTTCTTTCCCCAAATCCATTTGACATCATCCATTTCTGGTTTGAGGACCTCCAGGGAACAGCATCACATGGGTCAGTCTTTTCTGACTAGTATACCATCTTTGGACATTTTAGAAAATCTTCTTCTGGCCTATTAGATTTGTAAGCTGGAGACATGACTAAGTTTGCTTCTTCATTTTCCTCCTGAGGTTCTCGAAGTTGGTATTGGGGCATTGTTCCACTTCAACATTTTTTACTTAGAAGTTGAAGAAATCTGATAGGTGAGCATACATGGAACTGACAAGAATACTGTTACATGAAAGTAAATGTGGATAAAGATTTTTACATTAATATATATATATTACATATAATACAAACACACACTTTTTATGCAGTCAGACCTCAGTGTCTGCACATTCTGTATCTATAGTCAACCAAGCACAGATGGAAAATATTTGAAAAAAAATTACATCTATATTAAACATGTAAAGACTTTTTTCTTGTCTTTATTCCCTAAATAATACAGTATAAAGACCTATTTACATAGCATTTACATTGTATTAGGTATTCTAAGTCATCCAGAGATGACTTAAAATATACAGGAGGATGTGCATAGGTGAAATGCAAACACTATGCCATTTTACATAAGGGACTTGAGGCTCTGCAGATTTTGCTGACAGTGAAGTAGAGTGGGCATCCTGAAACCAGCCCCATCCACCCCACACTGAAAGACAGGATGGCCCATGAGCTCCAGACCTTGTTCAATGACAAGGTACTCAAGTGCCTGGATGTTCAACAAGTACTTGTAGCTGTGAGCTTCTTTTGATAAACTTCAATAGCTGTCTCTCATTCTTCCACCACAGACAATGGGACTTGTGACTTAGTCACTGATATTCTCCCATCCTAGAAACTATCAGTACCAAAAGAAAAAAAAATTTTGAAATACCCCATTTGAACATATCAAAGGGCTTAACCTCATCTCTGAAAAAAAGATTTATTTAGTAACTATAAAGTAAAAACAAGAGGAGTATTTAAATACCTTATTGCAATTGTCAATCATTGTTTTCTATTTGATATACAAAATTTAGAGCAAGAAAACAAAAACACGATTTTTTTTTTTTTTTGCTGATGTACTATTCTAAACCTACCTCTGAAACATTACACAAATTGAATTGCTACTTGGGAGAAAAGAATATGTGGGTTCATAGGAAATACATACTCTGAGAAGCAAATTAATCAGTGTAGGTATGCCTTCCAATTCAGTAAGGAATGAAGGTACAAATGGCCTTGCTGTCAAGTTCCTGCTGTTTAGACTGAGCAGAGACCTGGACCCTGGCACCTAGCTATATGTTATAACATCACATTAAACATTTAGGGTATGTTGCTCAAGCACCACATGGACATGGTAATTCTCAGACCAAATGTGTAAGCCACTTGCAGGTCCCTTTGTTTTTCAACATTATAAACTCAGCTACCATTATCTACACCTGTGTTGCTAAGTACAAAACAGATCCGATTTGGGCCACTGAGAGATGGACTCACATGGAGGTTTGGGGTAGTCTGAGTTAGTTTAGGTTTCACAGTAAAACATGTACATCGTGCACTTGATTAAACTCCTGGGGTTCCACAGGAAAATTGGGTTATGTATACCATCTAGAAACAATGAAGTTTCCTTGATGTAGGATTCTTTTGACTGCTCCTTAAGAGGCATATTATAAATACAACTTAAAGCTTTCCTTGTACACACTTCTAGTTTTCCATCTAATACTGTGCTTAACAGTCATGAGGTAGTACTGGAGAAAACTCCAAACCAAAAAAACAAATTTGAGTTTTCTGTATATGTACCCAACAGTAATACATGGAGTATTACTAGAGTATGAATATAATACAGTATGGTATGTTTCATTTCTATGGCACAGAGAGTAGAATGAAGAAAATACAAAAATATTTGGGTTTAACTTAGGGAAGAAGTCACGTTATTTTAAAGCATAACTTATAGACATTTTTTTTGTACAAAAAAAAGATCAATTTTTGAAGCTTACCCACCTCAAATGATTAATAAAGTAACCAATCCATTCAATGATACCTTCATCTCCCCAATGTTGTTATATTGAGTACTGTCCTTCTTGGTCTCCACAGGGGATTGGCTCCAGGACCCCCATGGATACCAAAATTCTTGGTTGCTCAGGTTCCTCATATAAAATGGCATAATATTTGCATAGAAACTTGGCACATCCTTTAAATCAACTCTAGATTATTTATCATATCTAATACATTGTAATTGCTATGTAAAGAGTTGTTATAGTTTATTGTTTAGGGAATGATGACAAAGAAAAAGAGAGTGTACATGATCGGTACGCAATTGTTTTCAAATATTTCCATTCCCCATTTGATTGAATCTGTGGATACAGAACCTGCAGATACCAAAGGCTGACTGTGTTAAATCAGGAGAATTACTTAATTAGTTCAACTCTTCCATCAACTAATTTTGAATGCTGATCAGAAGAATTCCTTTTTTTAAAAAACTAAACTGTGACTTAAGGTAGGGAGGGGATACTGCCCTTTGAAAAATTAAAATTATAGACTATGTGCAGATTATATATATATATAATATACATACATTAACATTTTTTAAAAAAGCTGCACTTATCCAGTTGCCATTTACTAATACATTACTATACTAAAAATTACTTAGAGAATTACAGTTTAGTATTTTCAAAAAGTAAAATTCTTGGGCTTACTGTTTGCATTCTTTAACCTATTGTCTACAGAGATTAGAAGACACTATGATTGAGGGCAAATTCAAATAGTTATCTGTTCTTCAGGAGACAGGCTGAATCACCTATACTGTTTGCTGGAATAGCCAGCAAGTAGGTCGGACTCTAGACCTCAGCCCTGGTCCAGTCCCGTGGGTACCCTACCAGTGTGCCTCTCTCAGGAGTTAGTCTTACCATTTAAAAACATTCTGTAGCCAGGTGCGGTGGCACATGCCTATAATTGAGGAGGCCCATGCAGGAGTTCAAGGTCAGACTCAGCAACTTAGGCCCTAAGAAACTTAGTGTGACCCTGTCTCAAAATAAAATATAAAAAGGGCTGGGGATGTGGTTCTGTGAAAAAGTCCCCTTGAGTCAAATCCCCAGTACCCAAAACAAAACAAAACAAAAAAACCAAAAAGCAAACCACCACCACCACCACCACCACCAACAACAAAATTCTGTATACCACCACAGGTCCCTGAAGATGCCATTTGTCATTAAGAACATTTACAAATATGCAGGCTCATATATATAAGTTCATATAAATTAAAGAATTGATTTTTAATTTATGTCCTATTTATAAGAAATTAGGAGTTAAGTTTAAACCCTAAATATTTTTGTTAACTTCCCACAAGCCATACAGAATACGGAGCATGTGATTTTTTCAAGAGATTAGTAATATAAACTAGGTGCCCATGCCTGGAATCTCAGCTACTCCAGAGGCTGTTGGGATGATTGCTAGCTCAAGGCCAGCCTCAGCAATTTAATGAGACCTTGTCTTAAAATAAGAAATAAAAAGGACTAGGGATGTAGTTTAGTGGTAAAACACACCTGGAGTTCCCAGTACTGCAAAAACAAACAAACAAACAAACAAAAAAGGTAAATAATATAAGAAAAAGAATGTTCTCTCAGTGAGGATTGGGCTCTAGGCCTCATTTTATTACTCAATAGCCATGCATCCCAATAGTAAATGCTCGAGTATCTTAATTCAAGTTCTCACTCCTAATTGCTAATACAAAAACATGTTAATGGAGAGAATTATTGTTCCTATATAACTAAGTGTGTGTGAATGTGCATGTATATCTTTTTAAGGACAGTTCTTTTACATATGGAGATTTTAAATGGGATATATTTTTGACAATTTGGAAATATAATTTACAGCAAGATCTTCCAATAGTAAAAGCAAATTAATTCATTTGATCATGTACTTATGGTTCCATTTTAAAACTGGATTAACAGAATTTAACAAATCCTATATGAACTGTACTTTTTCTACTATTTGTGGTCAGAGACACAAATAAAAGGTTTTTTTAGTCCATAATATTATTCTTACATTTCAGAAAAGTCATCACTGTGCTTTCAAGGAAGCTACTTCTCACATTTATTTCTGAATAACAAAAGCTATTGGATTATCTAAGAGATTTACCCTTTCCCGAATTTAATTTAAAGGTAAGTCATTTTAGAAACCACAACAATTACCCACATGCAAGAACCTCTACTTGAAAAATTTGTATAATTCAAACACGGAAAACCAATTGTTTGAAATTTAATAAAGCATTTTCCTCTTAGTCTCAAATACTAGAAACAGCACAGAATAGAACCTAATGTGTGAATTATAAACTTCTGAAAACAGAGACTTATAATCAAGATTGCAGGATTTTTCTTTACAGTGTATTCTCTAATGCTTTAACCAATATATTTCTAAATGTCCCAGGAGACTACTTTCTGAGCTCTCTCTCTTCACCAACCTAATAACTCAAAGTGGATGGATAATTTTCACAAATCTTAGCCCAAACTTTTCCTTGGAAATTTCACCTGATATGACACCTTTCATATTAGTCAGAATTTTATTCTAATATTGAGTGCCCGAATGTTCCAAATTTCCTGGCCCATATTTTAAGTTGCACTTCAAGTTATTTTCTGCTTGCAGACGGTCTCCACTGAGCATGCTCAGCCATGGTTTAAAACAGGAAACAGCTCTCAGTCATGGCCAGTCTCTGGGTATGACATAATGATGGGAGGGGTTGTTTCCTCTTCCTCTGTGAAATGGATCTCAGTCTAACAGCATGGGCTCTGGACATCAGACCCAGGTACAAATCCCTACTCTGCCAAGGCACTTCACCTTCTTATGGCTTAGTCTTCTCACTTGTAAAATGGGGATAATAATACCTCCCCTGGTTATAGCTAAAGTGTACCTTGATAATCTATGCAAAGTGTAGTGGTGCATAAAATGTGCAAATCAGTTGCTATTATTATTCTTTGAATTGCTACCCTCTCCTGGGGTTTCAGGGAAATTAGCTCTTAAGTGCATCAGAACATACAATTATCAATATTAAAGAATATCAGCACCAGAAGTCACCTTGGAGATTTAATCTAGGCAGTCCTTTTACAGTCCTGGAAACTGAACTCTGGTGAGTCTCAGACTTCCTGTAGGGCAGCTCACTGCAGGGGCAACAGCTTTCTTTGCCACTTTATTCAAGAAAGTCCAGTGCAAAACTGAAAGCCCAGCCCTCATACCCTTCTAGCCTTTTAGAAGCATGAGTGTCTTGAATTAGGAATTCTTTCCTAAAGAGGACCACAGGGGGCAGCAGAGGCCATGAGGGCAGACAAAGAATAGTTGTGTGAAAATAGAGCTCCCTTAGATTGGGCAGCAGGTCACTGATGTCATTTTCATCCACAAAACAATTCCTCCCCCAAACCAGGAGGCATTCAGGGCCATGGGACAGCACGGAACCTGCAGGACAACTTGTAGGACCCAGCGTTAACCAAGTAGCAGAGCTAGGATTGATTGATGCTGGTGTTGTTGGACCAGAGCACCAGCTCCTGCAAAACCTTAGGAATGCCCAGTTCATACTTCATGACCTTTAAATGCATTTCACATCTTGACTAGATAGATTCCAAGTATATATTCTGAATTGCAATGGTTACCTCTCAATTCAAGGGGTTGCTGGGAATTTCAGATCAGAATATATTTCAGATTGGGTGAAAGGCATAATAATCCCTAATGTTTCTGTCTTTGCACTGTGTACTTCATAATGTTTACAAACAAATCTCTCCAAAGTAGTAAGGAGGTCTTTCAGAAAAATGGCAGCTATATTCAATGGAAAGTGTGATAATCTGCTAACAGCAGTTGGTCATCATCCACAACCCATTCAGCCACTGGCATTGACATCAACAGTTGGTTTTAAGAATGTTGAAAATTTCTACATAACATGCACCTGCACTTGCCTGATTCCAAAATTAGTATCTGATTCAATGTAATTATTTCTTTTGTACTCATTTGTGAATTTCATGCCATAGATCTCTATAAAAGGATATGCTTTCAGCTTTCGATGCTTAAAAATAAAAACTGAACATACACCTACCATGAGGGCACTATCTGTTTCCATTAGATGTTTAAGCAAGGAATAAAACATTTAATTTAAGCAATTAAATTTTAAGATCATATTACAGAATATTCAGGAGGAGGAAAAACAATAGATCTGAAATAACACAATACAGTATATTTAAGGAGAAAATGCACTTTCTAAATGTCTATTCCTATCATTATGCATAAGATATTTTTATTCAGAGTATCATGAATGAGACAGCCAATTTGCAAATTAATTAAGTTTCCAAGAGGACAAATATCTCTAAGTTTTTAGAGATTTATTTACCTCAGCAGAAGCTGCAGAAGCCTAGGAATGAGTTTGTCATTTTAGAGAAGATTTAAGCACTTGAGAAATGCATGAATAAATTCTAGACCTAGAGAGAAAATTTCAGTTAGTATAAACAGTTGATCAGAGACACACATGTCAATCATCTCAGAAAGAGAAGACTCTTAGAAAGGGGGAAAAGGGGATAAAAAGCTCCAGAAACAAGCACGTACAGGAATTTCTCAGCAGCCCTTTCACTACTTAACCAATTTTGCTGTTGCTGGTTAAATTGGCAACAACTCAAAGACTCAACTTTGTCTTCACCCCACAGTGAACTCTTTCCCTTTTAATTATCCTCATCAGAAACTTACCACAAATTATTGCCATTTTCTGCATAATAAATCATTCACATATTTTCAAATAGTCATCTTAGACTAAGCCCTCTAGTCTAAATATCTTCAATTCTTTACCTTTACTTCCTAGATTGTGTGCACCACATAATAAACTCAATAAATTCTAGTCTTTCCTCTGAACTCTCACCACCAGTCTCCAAATGCACTCTAAATTGTGGAGCTCAGAACTTCACTAACAGGTGAGGCTCTGATCAAGATAGCTACAAGAGATTTAGCTCAAAACTCCAAAAGCTTCAATTGCACCAAGCAAAACACAAAATGCTACAATTTCTATCTATTGCAACTAAGAATTGGATCAAGAATTCCTGCATGACTGTCTTTTTTTTTTTTTTTTTTAACCTGGTTGTGAAATTCAAGGCAATGCACTTATTAAAGTTTTTCTCCATTTTGGCCACAGTATCCAATTGCCATAGCCAACAGTTTTTCTAGTGCATGAGTACAAAATGCATAACTTCAAGTGCTGTAAAAATTTTGGTTGTCAATTTTACAGAAAAATGATGGTGGAAGGGGAGTGGGTGAAAAGAAATTCAAGGCCACACATCATTTTTCCTTTGAAAAGAGGTGTTAAGCCTAAACTGGCAACAAGGGGATGATACTTCTCTTTATTTTAGTTCTTTCTTAGTCATAACTTATACTTCAAAATGGCAAAAAATGTTTATCACAATTTCTGAAATATTAACAATCAAACAACACACATGAGGCTTTTAAAATGTGCTTTAGAAAGTACTGTAGACAAAAATGTGTTGCAAACCTGCCAATAATTCCCCCACCCCGGAAGGCCGTTTGAGTGGAGGGCTACCATGCCCCTTCTCGGTTAGAACGTCCAGTGTTCTAGGAGGCAATGATTTCAATTAAGTATGAGTTACTTCTCGCTAAATTTTTAGCATGACCAATAAATATAAGTTTACAAAAATCCAGCTAAGCCTTACTCCCTCAGCCTCCAAAGCGCTTTTCAGATTATAAAACAGCTTTGGAAGTTCTGCCCCACAAAGCAAATATGGTACTAGGAAGGGAGACCTGAAAGGCAATCACAAAAAGTCTCATTTAAATTCCTGGAAAGCACAGCTTCTCCAAACCCAGCTATTCAGTTCTCTTTGGAAGGCATCACTTGCTTTGACTTCACTCAGTCCCCCAGCACAAGCATGGTCAAATCCAAAAGAGATGGATGTCACATTCCGTACTCAAAGGAATGCATCAAATATCTACTCTGTGCACGGTGGAAAGTAAAACAACCACAAAGCGGAGTTTTCCACTTGCCAAGTGTGTAAGAAATAAGACTCGGCTTTTTTTTTGAATTCTCAGGATCCCTTCTGCTCCTAAACATTGTAGCTACAGAGAACAAGAAATCAACAGAACACACTTTAAGCTTTAAGAGTGCAGTTTTGCATGGGAGTAGGCTGGATAAAGACAATAAAAATTTTCACTCCCTTCCAGAACCAAATAAAATACCGTTACTGAGCCACAGAGGCAAACTATGTCCACGCGTCCCCAAAGCGCAAACCCTCCAGTTCACTCACCCTCTCCCGAATGTCCTGCTTCTCCCCAAACCACCCTCAATGGTCCGCACACTCAGGTCTTGTCTTCTTGTCGATGAAGTCTAACTCGGTGCTGAATAGTGCACACGCTGCAGCCACATCGGGAAAGACGTAGCCCAGCACCGACCCCCAACGCAGTCCCTCACTAACCTTCTCCCCACGCCGCGCCTCCACACCTCCGCGCTCCCGGAGAAGCGCGGCGCTGAAGTCGGAGACGTGCGTCTCACATTTTATTCCCCGGCCGCCGCTCGGGCGCGCGCGCCATGCGCTCCCACACTCACACGAACGCCCTATGGAGCGCGGACCCAGGGCGGGGGCGCCAGAAGCGCGCCGCGGAACTTGAAGGCTGCGGGCTACTAGCGCGCGGCTTCAATCCTGCTGGCGCTGCCCCCCCCACCTCCTCCTGCCACTCAAGGGCTCGCGGCGACCCTGCACTCGCGTCGTGGGCGGCCTGCGGGATCACCTTTCTTAGCCTGCGCTGCTCGGTGGAGGCGGCAGCCGCGGGGTGCGGCGCGGGGCTCGGCCTCCGAGCCAGTGCAGGGCTGCGCTCAGCTCCACGCCGCGCGCTTCATTGTTTCGGGCAGCGCGGTGGTGGAGCCGGTGGCGCTGGCAACTGGAAGAACTGTGGCCCAGAGCCCGGGGGCGAGGCGGCGCCTCTGGGCCCGGTCGCTGAGGCTGTGCCGCGCCCCGCCCCGGAGCTCCGTGGGCCCCCTCTGACCGCCCCGGGTCGCTCTCCTCGTTCTCTATCCCCCTCCACCTTCCTCTCGGCCAGGGCTCACCTAGCGGGCGGGCGCTGGGCACTGGGAAGTTACACTGCCTCCTCCCGGCGCCCCTGGCCCATCAGCTCGGCCAGCCCGCGAGCGCAGGCGGGGCGCTCCGGGCTACGCGGCGAGCCCTGCCTCTTGCAGAGAGTGATTGCAGACTTGAGCTGCGTGGGCCGGCGCGGATACCTAAAAAGGCTTGTTTCTTCCCAGCCACCGCTTCCATCCAGTCCTAGTTCCTCCGAGGGTTACCTGCACAGTCCCAGCCTAGCACCGCGCCTGGCACCCAGGGGAGCTCTCGGGTCCCGGTTGGCAGTAGGGGTGCAGGAATGCAAACGGGCTGTGTGTGGCAGGGAGGGGAGTCTGGGAGCCTGGCTCCACGGAAGTGAGTCTTTATGTACCTTGCTGGAACGCACACCCTTCTGCAGAGCTGAAGGCCGGGCTACCTGCGCGCCAGGCAGCGCCCGCGAGCGGGCTGGGTGGGGCGGAGGGGAGCGCAGCATCCTTCCCAGCCCGCTCGTTCCCTTTGTTCCTCCCGCTCGGCCAGGCTCCGCGTTACTGCCTGGCACTAGCACCCTGGAGCTTCCGCGAGGCGCCCGAGGCTCGGGGATGGACTTGGGAAGGGCCGCCCGCCAAGTATGGTGATGGAGCTCCCTGGAGACTCCCACTCTTTCCCCTACCCACCCTTAACTAACCCAGAGAAAGACGACAAAGTTCTTGGGGCTGAGACGCCCGGGTGCCGGCTAGTCACTAGAAATCGACTCCGGAGAGCTGGCGGGTGGCTGAGGGCTGGGCAGCTGGACCCGCCGGCAAGGCGGTGGGAAGCAGCAGATAGGGTGTGTTCGTCTGTCCGCGTGCGGAATGCCCATTTGTCACTGCGGCTTTTGCATTTTTTATAGACAGCTGCCTCTGGTCTCGGGACCCGGGACCGCTCTGCTCTTTGTTTGCTGGTAAACATGTTCCTCTGAACTTCAACGTGGCTCCCAACGCGCCACGGTGGAGGTGGGTGTCCGTGCCCTACTGGTTCTCTTGCGGCCCCAGAAAGCTGCAGGGGCCGGGGTGGGGGGGGGTGAGGGCAGGTGAAGCGAGATAGGATTAGGTGATACTGCCTTGTAACCGCATCTCTACGGTTAGTCACCCACCACCCCAACCCACCCTCCACCCTAGATCCTCGCAGAGACAAACATTTTAGAGACAAATTCTTTACCAATTGTACTATTTTAAAATCCTTAAGTACATACGTTCATTTAACTAATCAAGACTTCTTGTTTTAGAAGGAAATATTTAAACTAAGTTATGCAGTTCGATTAGAATTCTTTGAGTGCCTACTGTATGCCTGGGACTGGGCTCCGTGGTAGGTAAACAAAGCTCTCTTAAGAAGTTAAAAGAAATTTGAAACATCACAGAAATTAAACTAAAACCAACTGGGTAAAGTGCACTGGGCTTAATCAAAAGTGTGGACTGAAAACGCTTACTCAGTATTTCCCCAATTGTATTAACTTTTTCTGACACTTGGAATTCTGCGGAACTGCCCGAAGGAACAATGTGTCATACAGATAAAAAAAAGGCTATATCCAGTAAATGCGAAATATACACGGTATGGCCCAAACTTCCGTCCCTCCCACTTCCCCCTCAAGTGACTCCATAGACACTTGAAGCTAGTGGTAGTGAATGATAGAATACTGCAGAAAGATCGCATTATCAGCAGAGAGGCACTGAAGTGATAATAAACTCTGTGGTCCTTGGTTTTCTTTTCTGTATAATGGATGAACTAGTACTTTCCTTCAAGATTTGTAAGAAATGGAGATGATGTGCCTCCCATAACCTGAAATGTGATACCTAGTAAAATGTGGTAATTAATAAATGGCAGTCATTATAATTAAAAGACTTTCCCAAGAAATAGAAAAATGTTTTATAATTTCTTAGCGCATGTGTATTTTACACATATCCTATTTGTCTTGCATAAATGCTGTATGAGTTGATGTTTTTAGTGACTATCATAAAGAAATTTTAATAAGTTAAATAAGAGTGGCCATATAACAATTAGCTTTGAGCTTGTAGAAAAATTACTATCTTAAGGCAAATATGAAAATCCCTGTTGTAAAATTTTAAATGGATTGAGTTTATTGTTTACAATGCAAGTACAAAATG
Organism: Geosciurus inauris; assembly: GCA_004024805.1. NCBI lineage: Eukaryota > Metazoa > Chordata > Mammalia > Rodentia > Sciuridae > Geosciurus > Geosciurus inauris. The sequence continues at coordinate 163,791 of PVHX01000760.1, read as the reverse complement.
AAAAGGGACACCTGGACTTAAACTGTTACTTCCTGAACAAATCATAAAGTCAGTTTATATACATGAAACTATAAGTTGATGATTGTTTCTGTCAACATGTAATGGTAAATTGAATACATTGACATCATTAGTTGCTCAGAGGAACCCCAAAGAGGAGCAGATTAAATTTTTTATTATTGTACAGCTTCATGAGGTATTGTAAATTCCTCTGGCTCTCTCCTGTTCCTTTCTTTTAAAACTAAAAAATTTAAAAAGCAAACGAAAAACAGGAGGCATTTAAAAAACGTCTCACTTGCTGTTATCCATTTGCTTAAGATAACCTGCATTTCCTTTTTCTGTTTAAAACTCAGGGTTCCTCCACTATCCTTTGTCATACCTACATGAGTCATTGGGAAAATTCTCTCCACGTTTAGGAACTTCAAACAATGTTGATGAGGAGCTAAACCAAGAATTGCAGTCTCTAGGCTGCAACATTTGGGGTGGGTCAGGGGAGAAAGAGTAAATATTTTCTAACTGCACCACTGCTGACTTTTGAATATTTTTCCACTTAAATATTATTCATAGAAACCTATTTCTTTCTCATCCATTATGCTATTCACCTTTTACAATAAACCCATAGATTATTTTACAGATAGGGAAACTGGGGCTAACATATATTTTTAGGACCCTTTTCTCCAAACTAATGTCTTCCACTTCTAGTTAACTTAAGATTTTCATCCCACAGCATTACTGAAACACAATAACATCTTCCCTTGCTTGGGAAGTTAATACCTCAGAGAGAAACCACCTGTATCTGGTTAATATCATACTTAATCAGTGAAACAAACTGGGATATACAAGTCAGTATAAAAAATGAATTTCAGACCCGTACTTTTAGGGACCCATTATACAATGCTAATGTTGAGCAGAAACATTTCATTTCTAGCCAACCCATAGATATATATTTTTTAACGAATTAACTTAATCTTTGGAAATGTTATTAAAGGAATAGCACCATTAAGAAGCAGGAGCCTCAGGAACTGTATTTAGATGCGTTTAGGAGCCAAGATTCTAGGCCAGCTGAGATTCCCTTTCTCACCTTTCCTTCAGGGTTTTCAGATGGAGAGAAAAAATAATAATTTTTAGCATCAGATGTAAGAAAAATGCCATCTGTAGGAGAGATGGTATGAGATGCAGTTGGTTGCTTTGAGTTTTGCCATAATGTACCCTGGGCTCTAGCCAAGGAACAAGCCAACTTCAGGCAGTTATAGGGTCTCAACCCAGCCTGAGACCATAAAGAGCACCACCAGACAGAGGAACAGAGGAACATATCAGGATGTGAAAGAAACTGTCCTTTCCCAAACTTTTCCTTGTAGCCCACAATCCAATGTGAGAAGAATGGGGCTATACACTGGGAAATCTGTGTTTTAATTCTGATCTTGTGAGTTGATTGAAGTAGTTTGAGCTTCCTGGGCTCCAGTAACCTTATCATAGTCTAGATAAAAGTCATCTCATCATTGGGACAAATTAGAATTCGAGCTTCACGAGGTTGCAACACTTCACAGTTTTCATAGACTTTTCCAGCCATTATTTTACTGGATTTTTCAAACTCTGAATGATAAAGTGAAGATGTGAAGGAGTTAAGGCTACGGGCTTCAGGGCCATATAGAGGTGGTCATGCCAATTCTTAATTGTGTGGTGGTAATAATTATATCTAATCACTAATATTTTAAGGCTTATGTTCCAAATAACACATTTAATCCTCATAATAAGCATTTTTTACCCTTTTTCTTTTCTGTTTGTTTTGAAATATTTTCAGATCCACAGAAAAATTGCATAAATAATACCACCCACCCAGATTCCCCAAATAATGACACTTTACTATGTTTGTGTTTACTATGTTTATTGTTCCTAGAATTTCTATTGGAAAGTAAATTGCAAACATCACACTCTTTTACTCCTAAATATTCTATTTTATATTCCTCAAAACAGAGGCATTCTCTTTGTCTCTGAAGAAATATTTTTCTCATATAATGATTGTATATGCTTATGGGGTACAATGTGATAATTCAACACTTGTATATGATATGGAATGATCAGATCAGAGTAATTAATATTGTCATCTCCTTAAGCATTTATCATTAGGGACATTCATTTTTATAGCCATAATTATCATAATTATAAAAACAGTATTGATAGAGGTTATTATCTAACCTCAGGGTTTATTTAAAAATTTTTCACCAGTTGTGCTGCTAATATCCTTTATAGCACTAAAAACAACCGAAAACTTGGTCCAGGATCCAGTCCGCAATCTCCTGTTATATTTGGCTGTCCTGCCTCTTTAGTTTCTTTAATCTGGAACATTTCCTCAGAGCACTTGTCTTACAGGACCTTGACATCTTTTAAAAATTCAAACTATTTATTTTGTAAAACATCCCTCACTTTGGGCTTGTCTTTTGTTTTCACAGAGTTTGGTTTAGATTAGATTCAGGTTGTGCTTTTTATTATTTTTTTTTTCTTTTACTTTTTGGCCAGAAATTCCACAGGGCAGAGCATTAGCTCCCTCCTGGTGCATTGTTCCAAAAGATATGTTATATTAATTTGTCCCTGCACTGGGTAAGGTTAACTTTGATTGGTTGGTGAAGGTGCTCCTTGACAGTTTTCTCCACTCTGAATTAACTATTCATTCTCTAGATAAAAAAATCAAACCAAACCAAACCAACCAAACAAACAAATTTATGTGGATAGACTTTGAAGCTCTCTGTCTTCAAAATTCCATGCACTAGTTTAGCCTCCATTTGTGATTCTGCCTGCAACTCTGTTGCTTTTTAAATCTGATTCTTTCTTTACACTTAATGTTTGACACTTTACCATTAGGAAGAGTGTTTTCTCCTCTTCATCCATAGCAAGCCACCTTCATCAAGAAGGTGTTTTGTCACCCTACTTTAAAGAAGGGGATACTGAAAGATCCCAGAGAAAGGAAGTAAGTTGACCCTGGGTCACAATTTAATAACATAAGTAACCTGGACAAGATGGTAACTCTGAAACTGTTTCCCTGTCTGTGAAGAGTAATAAGCTCATGTCTGAGGGTTGTTTGGAGGATTACATGAGATCATGTCTTCAAAGTGCCTGTCCAATTGAGCAGATGGTATTCATTCAGTAAACAGTAGCTGTTATTCAAAGAATGAGAGTAAGCCGATTTTGTAGATAAGGAAATCTAGTTAGAGAGGGAAAGAGAGATGCATAAGATAATTTCTACCAAGGGATGTTCTGATTCCTAATCCATTCCCTCAGCAACTATGTGCTACATGTAATTTACCAGGTTCAATTCCAGGTTCCAGGAGCTAGAGTTATAGAAGTTAGTGGGAGAACAGGTGCTTGTACTTATCACCTCTTAATTTTGCCAGATGAGAGAACAAGCCAGGCAAAAATATGCTCTCTCAACCAATCACAGAGGAGTTCTCATTTCTAGTGCACCTGCCTGCAACTTCCCCACACAACAGGCTCCACTCAGGGCCCTTCTGAGGCCTCCCTTCTTCCACTCTTCTCCCACTCTTCTTCCTGCAAACCCAAGAGGTGGGGGTAGCCAACTCCCTTGCTACACCAAGCTCTGAATACACAGACTTTGCTTGTTTTTATTTGGGTGGTCTTTGTTTATTGCTGCCCAGGCAGAAAGGAAACTGATCAGAAAATTACCATAAGACGTCTTGGGAGTATTTGGAGATGGACTGGAGACTAGTCAAGGCATTTCCATTTTTAAAATAGTCCTAAGAGAACAAATAGCCCATATGTGATGTTTCTTGGAGTATCTTTTCAAAGACCTGTCCCTAACAAGCAAGCAATGTAATTAATTAAAATCCACTTCAATTTTTTTCCAGCAATTCCTTATACATCTCTCACAAAACACTAATCATTCTAAGGTGAAGCAGTCTGTCCTGACACAGAATTACTGCAAAGTTGGAAACACTATTCCATTTCAGAAGTCCAAGTCCTACAGCAATTTAATTTTTTTCAATGATTGAAATGATATCAAATGGCTTTAGTTATGGAAACTAATGGATAATAATGGCACTAATTTTAGAGACTTCAGAAGCATGAATACAGAGTGAAAATGTGGACAAATTTAAAAAAAACCCACACGGTTTTTTAAAAAAGTAATAAGTTGTATGATATTTCTCTTGTTCAGCTGAAGATTTTCTTCCCAAAATATTTCTAGATCTTGTCTCACACAATACTTTAAAATCAATACATGTTTCCCAAGAGTATCCTTACATGATTGAGATTGATCTTAAGTTGTATATTAAATAGCACAATTTAGATAGCTATCCATTTCTTAATTCAAAGATCAAAATGAGTTCAAACATCATTTTATGTATAAGAAATAATTTTTTAGATTTTTGAGTGATTTAGCTGAAGGGGAACTAATTATCCTGTGACATGTAAAAATCATAGAGGGACAGAATCAATATCTCCTGCCCTTTCAGTTCAGCTATAATTTTCAGTGGCAGTATTGATGAGACACAATTAATAATTTGTTCTGAAAAGATTGGCACTTTTAAATATTTACTTCTTTTTCATTCTAGTTTACAAAGTTTATAAAGGATGTTGTTATCCATCGAGTTACTGAGAAATGATAAAAGGAAAAAACCCAGAAAAATACATTCATGATTTTACTTTTTTATTTTTGTTTTTGTGGTACTGGGGATTGAACAGAGGGACGCTGCCTCTTAAGTACATGCCTAATGCTCAGCCCGACTGACTTACTCTTTCTCTCTCTCTTCCTATCTCTCTCTTTCTTTCTTCTTTTCTTTTCTTTCTTCTTTTCTCCTTCCTTCCTTCCTTCCTCCCTCCCTCCCTCCCTCCCTTCTTTCCTTCCTTCCTTCCTTCCTTCCTTCCTTCCTTCCTGATAGGGTCTCACTAAATGGCTGAGGCTGACTTGAAACTTGCCATCCTCCTGCCTCAGCATCCTGAGTAGCTGGGATTACAAGTGTGTGTGGCATCACACTCAACATGATTTTACTTAAAACAAAGCAGTATATACATAGAAACACTGTCTAATGCATACTTCAAAGATGTCAGCATGGGTTATTGGCAAGCACATAAGTTACTTTATATAGGTGTCTTCCCAAATGAGAAAGCAGAAGACTTCTAAGTGTGGCCCCAGGGCACTGGGGATCCTCACAGCCCTCTCATAAAGGGTTCCTAAAATCACAAATATTGTTTTTATGTGCAGTCCCCCTTATCTGCAGTTTTTTCCCCCTGAGGTTTCAGTTATCCACAGTCAACCAAAAATATTAATTGGAAAATTCCAGAAAAAAAGTTATAAGTCTTAAATAACTTTTATTATAATTGTTCTATTTTACTATTAGTTTTTGCTAATCTTTTATGTATATAATTTATAAATTAAAATTTATCATGTACATACAGGAAAGTATTTTACATATAGGATTTGGTAGTATGAGTAAGTAGTCAGGCAACAATGGGGGTCCCTGGACATAGCCTCCATGGATAAGAGAGACTACTACAATATTAGATGTTATTTGGCTTTTCACTCTCATTGTGGGGTACATAGTGGAGTTTCTCAAGACTGAGTGGCCTGTGATACTCATGTTCATTGCTTACGGAAGTAGCTATCAGAATCCATCTGTCTCTCAAGCCAGACATGAAAGCAACTTGCAAAATCATGAAACAATGAAACAATCTCACTACATTTTTAAAGGATAGTTACCTTTTCACAATAATATGTGATTTAGATTACCATTAGTAATTTATTCTTATTTTTCAATTAAATAGTGTCAAATTTCCCAGTTTTAATTTCAAATGTGGGGAAGGTTGGTAGAGATAGCCCCCATAAGTGAAAATATTTTGGGATTCTCAGTACTTTTAAGAGTAGAAAGAAGCCCTGAGATGAAATATTTGGAGAACCAAATATTTGAGAGTTGGATCACATTTTGCCATGAAAATGTCCTAAAAGCTACTGGTAATCCCAGACTAGTCCAATAGCCTGAGCTTCATCAGTCTCATTTCTGCTCAGAGCTCCCTCACTAATTGATAAAAACCCTTACCACTGTCCCACAGCACTTGCAAGAAATGGTTCTTCTGCCTTTTTCTAAGGCTACCCATTCCAGGGGCCTTCCCACCTGGACTTTGCTCCATCCTGCTCTCTGCCTGGTGTCCATCCTCTCTGCCTCACTGAGCTCACGTCTTCTTACCCTTTATACTTCAGCTTAATTCTCATCCTCTTAGAGGAAACTGACTGATACCTCAGGCCATGCTAAGTCCTTTTTAAATATACCATCATGGCTTATAGAGCCCTTTTACTGCTGTTGAACTTAACAAAAGTGTAATTACATTCAACAAATTTAATTGAGTATGTCAATAGGCCAGAACCTATATCAGGTTAGGAAAATAAGGAGCTGGGGTCATATCTCAGTGGTAGAGTGCTTGCCTAGCATGTGTGAGGCACTGGGTTTGATTCTCAGCTCCACATGTAAATAAATAAAGGTCCATTGAAAACTCAAAAAATATTTAAAAAAGAAAATATGCTTATATTACATAAATACATAAATTATCTATATGTACTTATATACTATTATATATTACATAAATATAAATATATATATGCTCAATCGCCTATATCAGTAGAAAAATACCACCAGAAGATGCTAGCCCTCATGGGGCTGATATTCTGATGCGGGTTGGGGAGGACACAGATGATAAGGAAATAAATACATAAATTATATAGTTTGTTGGATGATAATAAGACCCACAGAGAAAAACAAAACAGGGAAGGAAAATTGGAACTGGTTGGAGTTGGGGTCTTGCTATTATTATTAAAAGGACCAATCACAGAAATCCTTACTGAGAAGGTAAGTGAGCAAAACCCAATTTCAGCAGGTTCCAGGATATCAGGAGGGCAAGGAAGGAACCATAATAGATGTTAGTTATTGATTAAATGATATAAGAAAGTTTATATTTTAAAGTATATTTACATATATTCTTTGGAGTCTTTCTCACCTGCTTAAATCAATTAAGGCAAGGATGTTACCAGGTGTGTTCCCTGCCCTGTAAATATTTGTTGGTGTGTGCTGGATGATTACCACTAACTCTGCTTTTTATTTTCCAGCTGGACATAATTTGGCTTCCATCTAACTACACTTTCCCTGCTAGTAAAATCTGGCTTTTCCTTCTCTACTCTCTCTATAGTTTCTTTCCCACAAGTCATCTCACAAAGGGGTGCTTCATTCAGGGAGGGTGAACTTGGTCTCCCTAGCATTTATCAGCAGGACACCAGCCTGGCTTTTGTAAGATAATGTTCCGCTGTCTGGTATGCCCACTGACCTCAGGCCAGACCCTGAGTATGTCTACTGGGCACCTAGAACTCCTTGAGCTTTGACTGTGGTCAAACTCATTATCCCACTAATCTCACCCTACTTTTCCTCCAAGGAGTCTCATCTCTGTTTTGAATGGGCAGTGGCTATGGTCCAGAGAGAGGATGAACCTGGTATGTTACCTGTGTGTTCATCATAGGAAATTCGCCTGTGTGCATTTAGCAAGGGACATAGGTTGGACTTCATAAGGCTTGACTTGAAAACAAAATCTGATAATAGCCTGGAATGTATAGGATGAGGTGCCCAAACTCTGAAAGCAACAGTATTTCAGGGCATCAGTACTAAATATGGTTTGGCACTGACAGAAAAATATATCAGTGATGGACACCAGCAGTGTTTAACAGAAGCAGTGCCAAAGATGGGCTGACACGTGCATGAAAACTGAATTTTAATTTATCCTTCTCAACTAACATGAATGGAAAGAATCCTAAAGGCAACTCAAGACAAACTTGGTTAAATGCATCATTTTCCACATAGGGGCCCAGGTGAAAGTCAAAGAATAGACACAGATCTCTGTATCCCTGATATCCAATTAAGTCCTTCAAATTCTAAATTTGTATCATTCTTTAAATAATTCCTTCCCACTTCTATAGCTTTTGACCAGGTTCATATTATCTTATGCTGAAATTAGTGTGTGTTCTTTTCTTCATACCTCTAAATTTTCCCCAGTTCAGTCCATTCTTCATGGCCACTTATTGTGCTAAAAAAAGAGCAACACACACACACACACACACACACACACACACACACAGTTTAACTATTTCTGTGCATAAATATACCTACATATCATTATCTCACACATGAGCTTTTTAGGGACACCTAAAACCTGAACAATAACAGAGGCATGTCTTTAAGAAGATATTGGGACCATAGCCCCTTCCTGTTTATCTTTTTTGTTGTTATTGTTTCCTGGCCTCTATGAGATAAAAAGTTTTCCTCTCCCATGTGCTTCTGCTGTGATGTATTTGCCACTGGTCCAAAGCAACCAGTCCAGGTAACCATGGACTGACACATCTGAAACTGAGAGTCAAAATAAAACTTTCTTCCTTATAAGTTGATTTTTTTCAGGCATTTGTTATAGTAACAAAAAGCAGACTAACACAAAGAGATATTCAAAATCTTTATCTGTCAGTTCAAAACTCATTTTCAGCTGTAATTTTTTTGCCGTTTCTTATAAATATGCAGTTTCTTTCCATATTGTAAAATAGCCATATCAGCAATCCCTTAAAATATTCAGTTGCACTGTTTTTGTTTTTTCTTTAATTAGACCCAAGTTCCCAAATGGTATGCTGAAATACCCAGTGTACCATAGCAAACTACCTATAATGCTGCAGAACATTTTACATTTCTGAGAGAAGCACAGAACCCTTGATCTATCTGTGGGATAATGTAATTTGATAGGCTCTACATTAGATCATGCAGCATTTTTATTGATGATGCCATATCTCCTTGAAATTGTTTCCAGGAGTTATCATGATGAAGAGTATGATGTGAAAATCTTCGTCAAGCCAGAAATAAAGGCAGTGGTGTTCATTCTGATTCTAAGTTTGAGAAGTCCAACAAGTACCCACAGTATTGTGTAATTTGGGGTATTTAAGAATGAGAATGTTTTTCACGTTCAACTTATGTGTATTATTTTTCAAATATCTATAGTTGATTCTCACTGTTAGAGGTAGTTGTGCTCTATAATGTTGCCATGAACACTGAGATAGAAAATGCTGAGCCATTACCAGTGAGGAGATATAGGACACATTTTATCACCTGTTCAACACATAACCTTGTTTTAGGTGTATTTCTGTTCAAAGATATTTAATATATATTGTTGATTCATTTACACTGAACTACTCATGGTCAATAGCTCTATATAACCCAGGCCCAAATGAAGCTTATCTAGAGCACATGTTTTCTCCATACAGCACAGCATAGCCTTCCTGCCTTTAGGAACACTGGATGGCACTTCAGCAGGATTCTTAGGGACCCATTTTAAACAAAAAACACAGAAATGGGAGACATGGCACTGAATAAACCACTAAAAGGATACTTCATTACAATGTGGGGATTTTAACAAGACAGAGTATTCCTGTGTCCCACCTGAGCTGGGAACATAAGTCAGGTGACAACATTTTCACTGCTCTGTGCATGTCCCTGAATGACTTGCAAAAGCACTTTGGGGATTGATTTTGGGGTTATAAATTCTTTTTTGGTAAGTAGATAAACAATGAGGTTCTACTACACTAAGCCATTAAAACATATATACTTTTGAAGTTTGGACTTAACTAATAAATGGAACAACACTGTTGTTATTGTTGTTGTTGTTGTTATTATTATTATTTTGGTCTAGAGGCAGCTTCAACCATTTCTGAGTCATAGAGGGCATCATAAACCAAGAAAATTTGAGAAGCTTTTGTTTAGATTCTTCTCTACTTCCCAAGTTGTTGATATCTTACTCTTTCCCAACACATTGTGGAAGTCCCTTTTTACTGGACATCTTATCTTTGAAGTTGTGCAGTGCTCAACAGACACACACATTATTAAGAAATTTTGAGTATATAAGAATGAAATAAGCAATTGACACGCATTATTTTTTAAATAGCAGCAATCAATTCTTTAGTTAACTATAGATGACATTGGTCTTGTCTTCTTTTGGCTCCTACATCAATACTTATCATAGTACAAAAGATCCACCTCTATCATGAGATATATAATTCTAAAACCCAGGTAATATTTTGGTTTCTTTTGTCTATCTCTTTTTCCCCAGGCCACAATATCCTAGTACCATTAACACTAACAAATAGAATTTTGCCAGCTCTTTCTGTGGTTCCCTACTTCTAGTTGCTTTAGATTGTCTCAGTCATTCCCATTTTGTTCCCAGGATTCCTGAGTTTGGAGGGATGGATAGAGGGGTAGGATCTCAGTAGTGTTCAAAAGGTATCTTTTATATCCTTTGGCCAGTGCTGAGCACTATCTGCCTCTCAAGTAGTTAAGGGTCTGCTGTGGACTCTCCAGCTGACCCACAATTTTGAGGCACTGGTTACTATTGCCTCAGTCCATTCAGTCCACCTCAGTAGCATCCTTACTTGTAAATTTTATTCTTCTTCCAAAACTACACCATTGTAATGGAAGCAACATAGCCCATCAGGCTGGGCATTGGGAAAGGTGGCACACACTAGTAATCCCAGCAGCTTAGGAGGCTGAGGCAGGAAGATCACAAGTTTAAAGTTAGCCTCAGCAACTTAGTGAGGCCCTAAGCAAGAACCTGTCTTTAAATAAAAAATATAAAAAATGGATGCATATGTGCCTCACTGGTTAAGTGCCCTTAGGTTCAATACCTGGTATAAAAAAAAAAAAAGTAGCCCATCCGTCTCTCCTTTCCCTTGGGATAGGAAATTTCTCAGCTTTTTAAAAAAGAGAGGGTCATCTAAGTACTGTAGTAGAGAAAATTCAGTTCACCAAATGTGAGAAGACACTTTCAACTTTTACAAATCAATAAACAACAAAGAGAAAATAAGCAATATAATTCAATGGGTGCTTCAAAAGAAAGGACATACAAATGGGCAAATAAACATGAAAGGGTGCTCAACCCCCTTTGGAATCAGAGATATGCAAATTTTGTCTTTAATTAGTCTCTACAACAGAACAACTAAAATTAATATAAGAATGATAATAGCAATAATACAAAATAAGAGTTTTTAGTGGTATTATTTTCATTCTCCTGAACTAGAATCATTCCAAATTCCGTCAGTCATAATAAAACATAAATAAATTATGTTATATTCATAGAAGAAATGTTATACAGCAATAAAAATGAAAAGACTATAGCTATGTGCACTAACATGTGCAGGTCTCACAGCATTGAGTAAGATAGTTCAAAGACAAAAGAACAAACATTATTTGACAGCTGCTGGATCATCTTACATTCCCACCAAACTATGTCCTTGCCAGCATGTGGTATGGTCACCATTTTTTAAAACTGTATTTACTCTAATACTTGCACAGAGATGTTCTTTTTCCTAATGGTTACTGATGTTGAATATCTGCTTGCATGCTCATTTTCTGTGTATCTCTTCAGGTTTTTAGCCATTTTTATATGTGGATTATGTTTTGAATGTTGATTTTTGAGAGTTCTTCATATAGCAAAGGTAAGAGTCCTGTATCATAAATGAATTTGGTAATATTTTCCTGTCTTTTTGTCTTATTCACAGAAGTTGCAAAATTTGATTTAGTTTATCAATATTTTCTTTTAAGTATCATGTTTTTATTGTTATATCTTAGAACTCTTCACTGAGACCTACGTCCCAAAGATTTTTCCTATGATATCCTCTAAAAGTTTAAGCACTTTATGTTTTACATTTGAATACATTTGAGTTAGGTCTAGGTTCATGTTTTGCTTACAGATATCTAAAACTCCAGACCATTTGTTGAAACAACTACCCTTCCTCCACTGATATGTTTAGCACCTTTGTCAAATATTTATTGTTTGTACTTATGTGGGACTATTTCTAGTTTCTTTAGTCTGAACCATTAACCTATATGTCTTTACCATGCCCTGTACCACATGGTCTTGATTAATGTAGCTATGTAAGTCTCAAAATTGCATTTATTCTTCCCACTTTATTCTTTATTTTTAGAAATTTTTTAGTTATTTTATCTTGTTTCTTTGCTCTTCCACTTAAACTCAAAAGTGATTTTGTTTAAATTATTAAAAATTATTCCTGGGATTTTGATGGAAATGTGTTATTTTTATATATCAATTTGTAGGGAATTAACTTTTTACTATGCTGAATCTTCCAATCCACAAATCTGTCATGTCTCTTCATTTACCTACAACTTCTTTGACTTTTTTCACGAGCAGTTTGTGGTTTTAATTATATAACTCCTTTAAAGGTCTTGTCATTTTTCAGCTTTTAAATGTCAGTTTCCATGTATTCATTTCTATCACATAGAAATAAACTGATTCCTATATGTTTATCTTGTATTCTGAAACTCTATTGAACTCATTTATCAGTTCAAGGAATTTTTTGTAGATATTTTGGCATTTTTTCTGGGTAGATCATCATAATATTTGCAAATATGACTTGAAAATATGTTTTCTGCTATTAATAGGCAAAGTGTCCTAATATTATTTAGGCTATGATGGTTTGTAGTATAGTTGCATTCTTTTTTTTTTAATATTTTTATTTTTAGTTATAGGTGTACATAATAGCTTTATTTTTATGTGGTGCTGAGGATCAAACCCAGTGCCTCGCACATGCTAGGCAAGCGCTCTACCGCTGAGCCACGACTCTAGCCTGTATAGTTGCATTCTTAACAACTTTGTTTCATTTCTCTATGAATTTTAGAGAAGTTTCCAACTATCCTTGTAGATTTGTTTGTTTCTCTTTTTGGTTAAGCTCACACATTTTTCAGCTCTCTTGTTTGATTCACATACATTTGGGACTGCTATGTCTTCTTTTCTTTTCTTTTCTTTTTTTTTTAATTTTTATTTTTATTTATTTTTCTCAAAAGTTGCATTTAAATACATGTTATCAAACATAACAGAAAAAAAAACAAATTTTCAGAAGCTGTACACACTATTCACTGAAAATATTTGTTGAGGCAAATAGAAAAAAAAATTATTACAATCATAATTTTTCTAACTTTGCACAAAATTATAAGCAGAT